>JAOQMS010000179.1:16890476-16903423 GCA_027563885.1 Erythroxylum longipes
CGAAAGGAAATCGAAACAGGTGTGATTTTGATATATTTCTTGTTTTATGTTTTGATTTAATTCTGTTAAAGTTGATTTTGTGGCAAAATTTTGAAATTATTTCTGTTGTACTTAGATTCGATCTTGCGTAATTTTTCAAAATTTTGAAATTATTTCTGTTGTACTTAGATTCGATCTTGCGTAATTTTTCTAACACCATGACTGTGAGGTAGAGACGATAGGGTAGTGTTGAGTGCGTGGCGAAGAGTTGCTGGAGGAGAGTCAACGAGGAGGGGAGAGAGAGAGAGAGAAAGAAAGGAAACATGTAAACCAGTGAAAGAAAGAATTTGGCAGCGACGGCAAGGGAGGTTCGGAGGGGTTTTTTTTTATATTACAAAATGATCCTTAAATTTTTCCAAATTTGCAATACTGCCTAGTATTCAGCCAGTAGTTTAAATATCGACAGATACCATATGAAATCGCAGACTGATATCAATGGACATGTCCTGTGTGAACTGGTGAATTAAAGTTGTAGGTAGAGTAGAAGGAAAAGTCTTGAGGAACCCGTTAAGTCTACATGTCAAAACATATTTATTATAATTTAATATTATAAAAATTTATCATATTTATGTTTTAGTTTTATTATTCTTTACGTTAATTTTTTGTTGTAAAATTTATTTTATGAAAATTGAAAAAATCTAATAAAAGTGTAGTAAAAATTAAGTACAAACATCTTTTTTAAAAAATATTAAAACTGTTAAAAGGGGCTATTTTTTTGGGTAAGTGGGCTCCATTTCTTATTTAATTTTCCCGGCCTAAGTCCAAGTTCTAGTTATTGAGAAATGAAAATCTCGGGACTTAGATTCTCCTTGTCTTCGGTTTCGACTTTCGACTCGTGAATTTATGTTAAATCATATCCTAATGGGTCTGAGAAGCTGACACTCGTAATTGTAGATAAAAAGACTTACAAACGTGATTTTTTACAGGCACATGAATGATTTCATTTTGTTGAATAAAACATGCTTCATATTTTTAGGTAAATTAGCTAAAGATAAACTAGAAAATAAATGAATTGAATCTGATGAATTTTTTATAATCCTTATAAGACTTTCTTCTTACTCCCTTTTATTTTGAATCAAAATATTTTCCCCTGAGCAAAAATGCAAAGGTTGTTTCCAACTCAAAAAGTTTTGATATCTGAAATTTGTGGGTAAAATTTGTAGATATTTATCTATGGAGTAAACATCTATATTAATTAAAAGATCTGAATCTAGTAGCTTGTTTCCAAATACTTTAGTCCAAATTATATACTAAAAAAAAGCGGATGCCAATTCTACTTCTCGTGCAGAGGAACCGGTCCTTGCTTGTATGAACCGTTGGAGTCACGATAATTTTATTAACTTCAATTATTTTGACCCAGAAAAAAAACAACAACAACATAGCTTTTCAAAGGCAGAGGGTAGGTACTGACGTTGTTACCATCTTGTTAGTTAAAAATATACGCTTTCAGTTGATAACAATCTCTGGCTCTCACCATCCACGATTTTGCTTGTTTTCTTGTGTAAGGTCAATTGATAGGGACGGGAAGAGCAATAAGGAGAGAGAATAGCCGATAGGCGAGATCGACCTCTGTCACTACTCTCTGTAACTCTATTGCCTCTGCCTTTGCAACTCTTTTTTTATCTTTTCTTTTCTTTAGATCATTATAACGTTCTTAGTCGAAGAAATGTGATCTTCTCTTGCGGGTTGCTTCTCTTTACTATCATCTGGTCCACTTCGCATACCAAGAGCATCAGAAAACCCTACAAATTTCCACGGCCGCAAGTAAAACTCGCTCAACAAGACAGACAATCCTTACCAGTCTCTCTCTTTATGACCGTACATGTTCACCTTCCGGCTTCCCGTAAACCAAAACCAAAAACAATGACCAAAAATTAAACAATAATGTTACGTAACAGGAGAATTATGGATATTTTGGACGTACAGTTCAGTACAATGCTTTATCCTATTCCTAGTATTGTGTATCGCCCACCAATTATAAAATTTAACCTTTTAACACATCCAACAGATTGCTTCATTTAATAAGTAGTTCAAGCAATTTTACTTTCTCTTCTTTCAAATTAAAAGGATTAATTGAATCAGAACAATGAAACATGTAAATTTCATAGTTTGTACTTAAAAAATTCATAGAATAATTTCACAAGTAGGCAATATATATATAGCAACTATAAGACATGGAGAGTCCTAATGTTTCAGTTTGAATGACACAATGTATCACCTTCATAAATTAAGCTTGCCCCCAAGTTGAAGTCTTAAACAGTATAAAAGATGTACATAATACGTTCATATAAAATATGGACTATTATCTCAACTTTTCATATGACATTAATTCATGGATTATTGATTAGTCATTCGTTTATGTTACCCCAATAAAGGAAAGCCAGTGTTTTTCATGGGGAGTTAGAAAAGTCCAATTAGAATAAAGAATTTTGAGAAATACCTATCTTTTAAGGTTGAGTGTGTATTTCATAAAAGTAAGAGAGAGTGAGAAAGATTTTTGTTATAATCCATCTTAATTTCATAAAATTTTTATTATGTCTAATTTGTACTAAGGAAAATCCATTATACCATTTTAATATAGTAGACATTTTATTGAACTTGTGATCATTTTGAGAAATTTTTTATGTAAAAAGATTTGGTATCTATCTTCAATTCCCTTATTTTAGTGCCAATCTTTAATCACACAAATGAGTGAGCTGTTTGTCTTGTCGACAAGTGAAAATATTCACGGGGTATGCAGCTGAGTCGACTAACAAGTAGGAGGTAATTTTGCTTAATCCAATTGGCCTAAGCCTTATTGCTAAAGAAAAAAAAATTATTGGTTGAGATCTTTTAAACAATAAATGAAAAAACCAATATAACACATATAAAATATCTCTAAGGAGCTGATTCAAATGTATATTTCTTAAGAATGGGGGATTAAGCGCCCGAAAGCATGTTTATAGATATTCTGATAAATAAAATATCATATACTAACTTTGGAAATAATAAAAAGACCCCTCTTAAAGGACAAATGAAAATCCGGTTGTAGCTGTATGGAATCCATTATTTGAACAATTTGCCGGTGCTAAAAGCAGTTGATCAGTCACACAATGTAGACAGCTGGAATATCTTTTGTTTATAGTAAAGCAAGTGCAAAATGCCAAAATCATTGAAGTAATTGACGACCTTCGAGATTGCTTTGGATTGGTTATTTGTTGAGGTTACCAAATGATTATGACATGAAAACTTCGGTCAAATTATGTAGCCGAAAACCTACAAACAAGGCTGTTACATTAATTATTGATAAGCTCTTAAACATTATCGCTTGCTGACAAAAGCTAAGTTCACGACTTCTGTCTAGTGCAGATGTTACAAACATAACTTTTTGCAAGTGATTTTCCCCATTAAAAATTCATCTAAATACCTCATTGCTCTTTTCATATGAAATGTTGAATGTGCTTTCTAAAGCTACCCAAAGTATGTTCAAGCACACAATTGTAAACAAATAATGTAACTCAATAATAATTCAGAGACTATCTCTTTGATCTTTTTCGTATATTCCTTTTAATTTGTCATCAGGGTCTGTGCTAGTTGTAATCACCTCGCTTCGATCCTCGGATAAGGAATGGAACGAGTTTCATTATTTAAATCGCTGTCATCATCTTAAGCAGGTAGCGAGAGAACGAGCCACATTACTTTGCCAGGCATATTGTGTTCCTAATTTTCATCTTGACATTCTAAATTTTCTGATCTAGTTTATTAGTTGGATTCCCTTTTGCTCGCTAATAAGTGGAGAAAAATGGGGAACGGCTCCGAACCCCATCAGGAATGCCAAAGACGGTATTGTATCAAGTTGCCACTTCGTAGCTCGTTTAGCCAATTTCTACCTTCTTGCAAGTCTCTCACGGAGTCCAAGTGTATGCTTGATGGCTGTGCTATCATGACAAAACGCGAGGTTTATGATAATCACCTTTCAGCTTCATCCAAGGTTTTCTTTTACAGTAACATGGAGTGCGACTCGTTCTGAAACTGGATATTTGCTTATCCAAGCTGATATAAAGATGACCAGGACATGTTAAGAAATTGATGTCATAAAATGTTAACAAGACCAAATCCATCGCCTATGCGTAAATATTCAGTTAGTTCATATCCGACCTTCAATCCCAACTCCCGCTCTTTCAGAAAGGCCATGAAGAAATACAGAGGCATAATAAAGTTTCATACGCGTATAACATTGGCAGATTGTGTTTCAAACATATTGTCCCGAAAATGGTCAAAAGAAGAAGAAAACAGTAACATGAAAAGGAAAAGAATAACGAATCCTAACCATCGAAAAAATTCTTATATACTGCATGTCAGTTTCAATTACTTATCCCAACTCCATAATGACGTCAGAGGATCTGCTAATTAATGGCAATGATGAGAAAACCAACAGATACATACATCAGAAAAACAGGGTAGAGTGCAAGGGCCTTTCTTCTGGGATTGATTGCTGAGCTCATGAAAGGGTAAGCAGCCCAGGAGCTCCAAGCCAATGTTAAACACACTACTACCACTTTCAGAACCACGTTATCCTGCAAGAAGCAGATAAGGGCACCAATGTCTAGGGGAAAGAGACAATACCCAAGCAGGCTCAGACTCTGGAAAAAGATAATATGTCCACCCTGAAGTAACATAAGAAGGGAAACGACTTATTCATATCTTCACTATTGTCCAAGTACCATAGCAGTAAAATCTAATCTTGTTGGATTAATTATTTCCATTCTGAAGAGCAACAAGTGGGACTAAAGATGTTCAGACTATCAAATCCTTCATAACGATACTAACCTATACCTAAAGACTAACTTAGCCTGGTTCACACACGCACAAGGAAAGATAAGAGTGTATTACCAATAGAAGAACATTCAATGTCAAGATTACAGCACCAGCAGCAAGAAGTCCAAATGCTACAGCAAACACCTCAGACTGAAAAAGCAGAGAAGAAAATTGATAAACTGAATACAGTTAACTACATTTCTTTAAACGCAAACAATCAATTCAAACTTCAAATGGATAAGCTTGACAAAGGTAGCAAAACAGAAAATATGAACACAGAATGTAGAAGCAGCAGTCAAATTCTTAAAAGTGAAATATGTCCACGCTCATATAGATCTGGAAAGAATGAACGTGCTCAACTGTGTAGCATATTCGACCTTATAAGAATTTAGAGGAAAGAATGCCAAGACAAATATTATAAAAGAAAGATGCAAACGAATGAGTCGTGAAAGTTTGAGAAATTATCCAACTTTAACATTGAATATAGTTATGGTATTATTATACCAGCTTGAAGAAGCATTGCTTCATCTCTGTAAATAACATCTGAATGAGGAACAGCTCCCCATAAAAATTTTCACTGTTCAGTTCACACGATCTGGGGATTTGTTCTCAAGCAAATTCAGTAATTAAACTAAGCATGTTATTTCCTTTGTTCATATTTCTAAAATAGTGTCCAGATTTCACTCATTCAAACAGGTATAAATATTGCCTTCACAACATACACTATGATCAGACACAAAATCGAACATTTTAAGCCGAAGATTGCTTGCAGTCTGTAGAAGCTCTACCTTTATAGTACGTAAGCATGTTAAACTACCACCTTTAGAGCCGAAAAGACACCGTAGTGCACAAAACAAAGCAAAAGGCTAACCTTTTTGACGGAAGCAGACCAGGAGAGAGTAAGGCCTAGAAACAGAAGGAAGAAGAACGGACCCCACAGATCCCAATCTCTCAAAGCCTTTCCCGGATCCTCTCGGTACGGGTTGGGGAATACCACGAGCTTCAAATTGCTCACGATCCTAGTCAGATCTCTCTTCACCGTGTCCCAAACAGGCTCCGTCAACGTATTCGGTGGAGATCCGAACCCGCTTGATCCAATGGAACCGTTTGAAGTACCCGGAGGCGGAGGCGGAGGAGGAACCGGTGGAAGCTTCTGACTTGTCGGAGGAAGTGGAGGGAGATTAGAGGGAATGAACGGTGACGTAGATACCGGGATTCGCGGCGGACTCGGAGGGCGCGCGGGCTGAACCGTGGCGGGGCCCGACTGGACGCTGTCGTTGATGAGGTTCTCGATCTCGTCTATGTCTGACTGAGACGACGCGTGGAGAGGGATTGTGTCGCTTTGCGACATTTTGATTTTATCGGGAACGAAGGTTTTCTTTTACTTTCGTTTCGGCCTTTCGCGCAAAAGTGGTGGAAATTTTATTTGAAGAGACCACAGAGAGAGAGCGAGAGAGGAGAGAGAGAGAGCCGCGGTGCTACGGTGACTACGCCTTGTGCAAGTATTGGCTTCGGGAGCACCCATTCTCTGTTCCCATTCGTATCTAACGTCGTCGTTTCACTGAAAACCTAACGTCGCCCCAACATCACACCCAGCTTTGGTGCATTGACAATTATCTCCTGTGAAATTTTCCGTTGCATATTTTTCTTGAATTCTTTTGTATACATTTTTCTGAAGGATCATCATCAGAACAAGTTTTGTATAAAAATTCTCAGGAAGGAACGACGAATAGGAAATTTTTAGTCAGATATTATTAGGTATACAAAAGAAAGAAAAAAAAAAGGGCTACTTCACACAGCACATAAAGCTGAAGTGTCTGTGCAGATCATGTGGCCGAAAACATCTGGAAAACAGCAAACAAAAAATTCAAATGCTGTGAATGGTGATCAATTCCAAAACCGGGTCCAATTCCCCAACTCATATTCTAGTTTCTGTAAATTCCTGGGTAAAGGTTTAACACCCTCCCAACGTTGTGAAAAAATTATACCAAGACCAATGTGTTCAATTCAAGTCGCCCCACATGATCAAGGAGATTTCACAGGTCAAGGCTTCAGTGCAAGTGCAAGACCCAACTTGGGAGCCATAGCATTGATGGTCTTGGAGTCGTACTCTGCTGAAACAGTTATTAAAGACTTAGGCCTCCATTCATGTTGGCAGAGCATGGAAACCATACCGTTGTCAGAAAACCGCGTCTTCACCACTGTCAACGGGTCCAATGCATGAGAGCTTCCAATGGTGAAACTATTTTCATAGGTAGAAAACCTATGAGTTAGTTCGGCAGCAACTGAATGGACAGGATTCACAAAATGAACGTACGACGCCTTCAGGGCCTGCCCTTTGTCCGTCCTAACACCAAAGAGTTTACCAATTTAGTGGTGACAAATCTTCAGATACAGTACAAAATAGAGCTATAAACGAAATTCAGATAAATAAATTATGAATGGGTCGGTTTAAGCATTTCCGTGTCAACAATAACCAGTAATTAAAACTGCCAGTCTTACCAAGTTCTACCTCAATCAAACGGTAACGCCCTCATGTTTCACAAACAACGTGAAGAAAAAATGCCCCCTATTCTCCCATCATTAACCTTTCAAGTGATATGGGGTGCTTGACTGAAGTATCCAAGTAAATTGTATTTGGGAGAAGCGTGATTAGCTGAATATCCCTTACTTTCTTATTTCAGGAGTTTCTACAGCTTAGTTTGACTCTGAATCAAACACAATCTCACTTCAATAAGCAAAATCCCTCATACCGTATAATACTTGCAAGTTTCCTAATTGTCATATGGATGCTGGAACTGCACATACCATCATATAGTTGACCACTAGTGGGATATATACATTGCACTAAAAGCCGAAAGAAATAGATCAAAGAAACTGTGAAAAAAACTGCTGGTAATCTGTGAAATTTTTATTTATTTATGTGGAATGCAATTTGCTTCCAAGTGATTGAACAGAATAATTTGACTGATCACTGCACACTGTAGAGATTTGATAACAATGACCATGAAATGCCAAAACAGACATTGCTTAATGACAAAGCAGCTCAGACTGTGATTACAACATATCACTAGAGATAGTGACACAAGTAACAGTAATTGTGAGGAATGTAATCGTGCAATAATCCTGTATATATTATAGGGCTTCCAAATCAAACAAGAATTTGGGCAAAGCCAAAAATATTTTCAAATCCTTCTTAAGAGACTTGTGTACACAACACAAGTTAACAGGGTTATTTATGAAAGAACATTTCATAAGACAGTTTTAATGTACACTTACAGTAAAAGAGCAGCAGAGAAATCTGGTTTATTCAAACCAATTCCAGCATTGTACTTTGTGAATGATGCAGATGCTGTATCAAATCCAACTTCACCACCCAAAGAGAGCTCTTTGCTACCAATTGCTGCTGAAAGTTCCAGGAGAGGTGCTGGATTCAGACCAATGCTAGAATCAATGGCCGCATGATGATGAAGGTACTGCAGATCCAGCTGAGACAATTAAAAGAAAAGTCAGATAATTTCACATGGCTGGCATACAGTTATTTCCGAATTACCACCATTTTGCAAGTATTTCTGACATTTGAAATAGTAGCAATTTTGTCTGACAACTTGTGCATAACCTTTCTACCATGACCACAAACATATAGTCTATGCAGCACGATCATTACACATTGCCCACATTCTAAATGCACTGACCTTGCCAGACTTGTGATCAGGCACTTTGAAGCTTATTGCCGCTTTTGTGGAAGGAAAAATATTATTCACAGTGACTTTGGTAGACACCTGCACAGAGGTACATTTGTAAATAAGCCGGCATAAAATGTGAATGCATGCCAAGTGCAAATAATGCAAACATGAATCTGCACATCCAGAAAGTCATAGTATTTGTTTGCACTAAACAGAAATTAAAAAACCTATATACAAGCTGGTTTGGCTAAAATCTGCTTCTTACATTAGAATAGGTATCAACTTTCACATCCACAATAGTATTTCCACTCTGGTACAGGGTATTAATGTCTCCAAAAAAAAATTCATCCTTCTTCAATCCTGTAGCTGTAAGTCCCTGAAACGCAAAACTTAACTCAGATATCATACTTGATTGTCAAAAACCTAAATGTGGTTCATAAATATGGACAAAAACATGAAAGCAACATTTAAGCAATAAATAAACTTTGACATCAATCATAGGGTAGTTTGTTACAAGTACTCAAAAATTAAGAAAAACATATAATTCAATTGATCATAGCTATAGCACATGTGCGTTTAATAACTTAAAAACATTATATCCTGTTGGAGCAAATTCTAAAGTAAACCACAAAGTTAAAGAACGCAAATACTCTCTTACAATAAGGGGCAAAAATTTGCAACCAAATCACGAAAAAGGAATCTAACACTACCAATCCAGTGGGCCTGAACATTGACAAGGTGAACTTGTGGTCAAAGTTGTAATCTTTTGTCAAGAGATCTGCATAAGGTAAAACAAATTTGTCACTAAGTTGGCTTTATAATTACAAACTAACACATGAAAGAAGGGAAAACGACTAATTTAGGCTTTTAACAATCCTCTTTCGAAAAATAAGAATGCACTGGAAAAGTCCTTAAAAGCATCTAAAAAGCAAGATAATATTTGGCTTGAAGCTCTGTTCCCAAACGATTCAATACGTATTATTTTCAACAATAAAATCCCACATCACCTACAGAATTCTGCTCAAGTATGTCTCATGAATGATCAATTCCTTGAACTGTAATATTTCTACCCCATCATAAAATTGCAATCATATGTATGATGAATCTTTAACTGCAGACATGTAGAAAGTTCCAAAACAACCATGTCATTTCCACATGTGGCATTACCAGTTTGATGCAAGGTAAATGATCCATCACCAGCATAATCATATAACAAACACACGCTTGTGATAGTTACACCACTGTCACCAAATCCAAGAAAACTACTTCACTCAATTACACACTTCATCTGACCAAATTTCTGATATCACTAACAGAAGGCACTTGTATATTATTCACTGAACACAAGTGATTGCATATATTAAAATATCAACATGTCAAGAAACTGGCACACAAAAAGGTGCTGCAATCATGGGAAATAAATTGCGAGAAAATTACTCTCCTTTAAACTACTTTGCTTAAACATACCTTTGGCTCTTTTGCCAATATCTGAAAATGGTGCCGGACTGCTGCCCATCTCTAAGAACAAAAGGTTTGTGGACTACACAAAGCGAGCAAAGATGACAAACTTTAGCATACCTTAACAAAGATCCCTTCCCTAAAGAATATGCAATTTGATAGATTCAAGATTTTTATAATAAGCAGTGATCCTGCAGATCCTTTAATCTAGATACCCAGACCAAAGAACCAAAAATGAAGATATTGGTAAAACCAACAGAAATGGCTGCGCAAATCAGCACATCTCCACATGTCCTTTTCGTTTCTATTTGAAGCTCTTATGTAGCTGACTCATACACCCTTACTTCATATTACAACAAATAAGCCAATTTAATTATCCATTAATAGCACAAATGAACTGCAAAGATATAAAAGAAAACACTAAAACGATTCAACAAAATGGCAATCAGGTTCAATCAGAAACGATCCAACTGTACCATAAAGGTCCACAAGCATTAGATCACATAAACAGCTAAAAAGCAAAAAAGAATCAATGCAACAAAATATCAAATTTTCGTTGATAGAAGAACAAAATGAGTACTGAGTAACTCAAAAACCCTAAAACCGACAATTACGTTTCAATATAAGTACATGCCACCGAAAGAGCAAAAGAAAGAGAAGGATTCGCACGTGAACGAAGTGATCCGTCAGAGATTCACAACGTCGATGAATAGCCGCCTACTACGACCTCAGTGGCTACTTGTGCTACGGCGTCAGACGAGCAGCCCTCCGTATTAGATAAACTTTGGGAATAATCGTCAAAGAGGAGACGCGACCGTGTGCTTAGGGTTTCGAAGCGCACAGATAGAGCGATGTCTTTGATTGGGTATCAAAGTCGAGGACGAGGCCTTTGATTTGATTGTGAGAGAGCTAAATTGACCTACAAGTGACGGTTTAGATTCAAAATATAAATATCACGCAAATATGACATCGAGATTATTTGGTCTGTCACCAAACGGTGCCGTGTGGCGAGAAAAAAGTAATTAAGTTTAAAATCCCCATTTTCATCAAAATAAAGTTTTACTATTTTTACATTGGATGAGCATATAAATTCATAACCTACCTTATTTGCTCACTATAATTTGATGTAAAAATTATGAATAAGATCTATACAATTTAAGAAAGGCTCCACTAATCCTTTTTAATTTAGGTTTTTTTAACCTCTTTTTATAAGTAAATAAATGAATGTATCATTTTTCTTTAATTGCCAAACAATAAAGACTCAACTGACTTTACCATAATTAAATAACTTTATTGGCCTTCAACCCTTCACTCAATTTAGATCAATTCAAAAAATTGAGGTAGATCAAAGCTAGATGAAATTTCCAATTATTGAGTTCTATATTCTTATCATGTGCGGGGAAATAAAAATAAAATAAATCAAAGTATCACCTAAAGTATATGCTATTCAGTGACGTCTAAGTATTTTACAATGTTTTAAAAATCGAAACGAATATCAAACCGATCAAAGAAAAGGCTAAAGGTTTAAAGATTCAACCGCTATTAAATCGTTATAAAACCGGGATATAATAAATAAGGTGTAAAAATTATAAAAATAAGTAAAAAATATAGTATAAAAAATTCTTTTTTGAAATAAAAATACACTAATAATACCTATTAATATATAATAAACTAATAATAAATCTAATAATTTAAACTAATTTTGAATCTAATATAATATTTAAAATAACAACAAAAATAAAAATGTATTTCTTTATTACCATTTGTATAAAAATTTGTAAAAGTTGAAATATATTTAAAGAAAATCAAAGAATTCTAACTTTATTTTAACTTCTTTTTTAATGTCCTTTAAACATGCTTTTTTATAATTTAAATATTCTTAACACATTCTTAAATTATCTTAAACAAGATTACTTATATATATTAATTAATAATTCAATTTATTAATCAAATTTATGATAAAATAATATTTAGTTTTTATTAATAATAATTTAAAAATTTTAAATTAAAGTATAAAGAGATAAATAGAGAACTTAAATTTTGACAAATATAATTTATTAGTGGGATTAAATAAATTTAGTAGTTTTTTAAGGATAAAAATAGTAATTCATTTTTGACAACAATAATTTAAAACAAAATTTTTTAATTAAAATAAAAATATAAGTCTTAAAAAAAATATTTTATTTATAAAATTATGTGATAGAATAAAAAAGAAAAAATTTCAATAAAAATTTCAAAGGTTTTTTAAAAACACCCGTTAACATTTCAAACTTTTTATAATAAGACTTTTGCACTAACGATAAGTTAACACATGTCAAAAACAAAGAGTGCCAAGGACAATCTATTGCCCCATGTGTTTAAATAACTGACACATTCTTTTGTTTCAAGGACTGAGCCCCACATATTAGATGAATATAACCTAATTTTTGAAAAAAGTTGACTGGTTTTTATAAGAAATTGACCAAATTTTTACTTAACTGACCGATTTTCTCTCATAGAGGTCATAAATATGAACTAATCTTGAATACAAACCGATTTGTATTTATTCCAGTTGGACCAGCCAGTTTGATTCGTTTTTTAATCATTGGTATTTTAATGGATGAATCCGCTTCTCTTAATGCTTCAACAAGTAAATAGCAGTCGTGTTCGACTAGAGCTCATGTATACTTCTTTTAGTTGCAGGAGCCTTAACAGTCTGTTTGGTTACTGTCTCCAATATGCAAAGACGGAACGAGACGGAAATTTAGAGACGGAACAGAACAGAAATTGGAGACAGTGAGCTGTTTGGTTATGATGGACAGAACAGAAACAATTGTCTACGTCTCGAGGACAGAGATATGTTTGGTCGCAGGGGACAGAACATAAAAACAGTGGCTATGACGAAAATGCTCTATAGTATAATATGATTGGAAATATGTAATTTATTGATTATTTTATAATTGTATCAATATTTATTTTAAGTGTATT
>JAOQMS010000179.1:16907988-16921847 GCA_027563885.1 Erythroxylum longipes
TTCCGCAACTTTTGTATAAATTTGTATTTCAAAGCAACTAAAGTGTTTTGTAATTGTGAAAGGGCCCAACTGGCTATCGTAAATATTGGTGACTGTATTGTGTTGATTGAAAATGGTTATGAAACAAAGTGGGGCCCAATTTAGTTATAGATTTTTGCATATCATGTTGTGGTTTAAAACAAAAGAAATTTTTTATATCGATTTCTGAGTGATTGATTGCTCTAGCATGCCACTCTCGTGGGGCACGAGCTCGGACATCACCCCTCGATGTCGGGTTTGGGTCTTGCGGGAGTGGGGTGCTACATTATACATATACATTATTGCCTTAACAACACAAAGCATAATCAATAGTATCCTTTGGATACTTCAATATTCTCTTTATTGGTTTCCAATGTGATTGTCCTAAGTTTGACTAATATCTGCTCACCATTCCATCACCGTAATAAATATCTGACCTTGTACACATCATGTTATACATGGGACTTCCAACTATATTATAATAGGGAATTTGCTTCATTTGTTCCCTTCTTTGAGGTGTAAATAGACAAAAATTCTTACTAAGACCTTCCTCTTTAACAATAGTATTGTCTATTAGTTTGCTATCTTACATAAAAAATTGTTCTAAAATCTTTTGAATATAAGTTGTTTGAAAAGTGATGTTAATCTTTTTCAACGATCTCTTAAAATCTTAACTGCAAGATTGTATATAACTTCACATATGTCTTTCATTTCAAATTTAAATGATAATTAATATTTAATTTGCTTAACAAACTCATAGTCATTGTAAGCAATCAAATTGGCATTCATATATAAAGATAAAATCGCAAATTTATCTTTAGATCTCTTAACCTATACACAGTGGTCTTGATTAAGCGTATGAAAATAATATGAAATGATTATCTTATGAAAACATCTGTACCACTGCCTTAAAGAATGATCTAGATCATAAATCAATTTCAATAACTGAGACATTCTATATTATTGGCCTAACTCAGTGAAACATATAAGTTGTTCTATATTGATTTCTTCTTGTAATTCTTCATTTATAAAAAGAAATCTTAAATCTATATGATGTATTTCAAGATCGAAACTGGATGTCATAGCCAAAATTAGACAAATTGGAGTAAAAACACAACAGGTGAAAATATCTCATCATAATCTATTTCTTTCTATTGTATATATCCTTTTTCTAGGAGGCATGCCTTGTATCTTTAGATATCCCCATCATCATCTTATTTTATTTTGAGAACTCATTTGTTTCTAATAGCTTTGGGCCTATTAAGAAGGTTAACCAAATCCCATACACGGTTCAAGCTTAAAGAAGTCATTTCTTCTTTCATTGCTTACATCCATTCTTATTTACTAGGACTTGTAATAATCGCATGTACATTCCTTAGCTTATCATCTTCTTGTGGGATAATCTTATGAATTTCTCCTTTTATTTCAAAACAACATTGGGGAATCATACCACAATTACTTCTGTGTAAACATGGTCATGAGAAATAAATTCATTAGCATCTTGATTATTCCCACTCGAATTAAATACAATGGGTAAATTTTTAATAGGTCAATCTTAATTGTCCTTAAGACAATTCTTCAAGCTCTAGACTATTCTCACTTGAATAGAAGTCCTTATTCATAATTCTTAGTAATGGAATCATTTTGATTAAGAGTTTCATATAGAAATAGGTCTTTTCCTATTTCACCATACTAACATCCCATTATTTAAATTTAGTTACACTGTTATTACATCATTCACCTATGAATACATACCCATTTAAGTGTTCAATGTATCTATAAAGATACTTTTCTTCCCTTTTAGGCCTAGTTTCTCATATTTATAAGAGAGATCATGAACATAGGCAACACAATTCCATGGCCTTAGATGTTCCATTTTAGGTTTTCTTCCTATTCATAACTTAAATGGGGTGTTTATAGCTAATTTTGTGGGCACTTGGTTAAGTACATGAGTGGTTGTAACTAATGCATCACCCTAATAGGTGATTAGTAGATTTATTTATTCCATCATAAACCTAACCATTTTTAATAGCGTTTTATTATATCTTTCTACAATGCTATTTTGTTATGGGGTTTATAGAAAAGTTAAATATCCTTCTACTCATTTTTTTTATTATACAACATTTTAAACTTATTAGCCAAGTATTATTGTCCTTGATTAGTTCTTATTGCTTTTATTTTCCTATATAATTGATTCTTTACTAAATTCACACTTTATGAAATAATTAATGATTCCAATTTATGAGAAATCAAATAGACATGACCATACTAATTATAGTCATCTATAAAAGTGATGAAGTATATAACCTTATAACGTGCCCTTACATTCATTGGACTATAAATTTCTGAATGAATCAATTGCAATGGATAGGAAGCATGTGGTCCCTTTCTTAATGACTTTCGCATCATTTTACTAGCTCGACAATGTCCATAAATAGGTAAATCTAATTGATGTAAATCACTTAAGAGACCTTTGTTTGCTAATTGATCTATTCGATTTTGACCAATATAACATAGTCTATGTCACAAAATTGCATAGTTATTGGAATTACTAGATGATGTAAACAAATAATATGTTATGTTATTATTTGAATAAACAACATCTAAAATAATAAAACCAAACGGGGGCCCTTTCGTGTATAACCTAAATTAATTCCTGAATTCCTTTAATTAAAAAATGTAATAGAAGGAAGTAGGAGTCAATCTCGCGAGAAATTCTCTCTTTCCAAACGTTACAAAAGAAAATAATTAATAGAGGGGGAGGGCATTGATTAATTTTTCAATAAAGAAAATAAAGAAAGTACTAAAATGAGAGTTTCTAACAAAGCAAACATTGGTTTATGGTTGCTTCCACCCTTGGAACTATTATTGATCATTGGTATAAGAATAATTATTTCATCAATCATACATTCGATGTGATACTAAATATCCTTGTTTTCGTATGATTAGTTAATCGAAAACATGTAATTCAATTAACCCTTTTTACTTAATAACCTTAGATATGATCAGTAGCTTTAAGTAAAGAAAGACCATTGAAGAAAGATAACACAACTTCCATGATTGCATTTAATTTATTTGAATGTTTTTCCGAAGAGTAACAATTTCTGATGCAGTAAATTAAAAATCCTAATTAATACAAATGATTAAAAGATTTGAATTTTGATGTATACAAACTTTAATCTAAAAATTGATTATTTCAACCAATAAACTAATCATGTACATTATAAATTAATTGAAAATAACCATAAAATAGAAGTGTAGAAAAATAATTCAATACACAAGTAAATGAAATACTTCCCTATAAGACCTGATTGCCTCCCAATCTTCATGGTTTCAAAAAGGGCTTCCACTTCCTTCAACCAAGAATAAAAGACTTAGACATAAATGGCCATTCCTACCACTAGCAGCTAAAGAAAAACTACCTTAGGTCTACTAAAGAATGGATGAGAAAGATAAATTTGAGAAGCTAGAATATGTATGCTTTGCTCCTTGACATCTTGGCTCTATTTATAACCATTGAAACCAATGTGGAAATCTTACGGTTATGATTATGTGGACCCCGTTATCATAAATTCATTAATTTTCACTCATATTTGGCCAAGATAAGGTTTTAAACCACTTTTATACGCTTTTGTCTTGCAGATTTGAAGTTTGGAAATTACAGTTTGCACTGAGCATGCCCATGCCTAGAATCACATCACACTATTTTTGTATATTTCACTTCGATCCCAATCTAGAAAACAAAATGTTTTTTTTAGCTCAAATCTACTTGATTCATCATTGATTAGTATTGAGGGTGCTCTTTTATTTAAAATTTGGATTGAGGCTCAATTCATTTTCCACTCAAATAGCATCTTCAACCCTTATCCTACAAAAGTAAACAAAACACTAAGTTCTAATCATATTAAGATAGATTATAGAAGATTTTGAATGCTAAAATAAGGCACAATATCTCTCACACTTAATAGTTGCTTGTACCTAGACGACTTCTCACAAAATTATACCATGCATACTCCTTAAGACTTAGACCGAAAAAAAGTCAAGCATCAATACACCTTATTTATATTTTCACTAGAAAGTATGAATAGAGACAATTAAAGATAATCTTAATCAAAAGAATGCACAAAGCCTTAGTGAATTTCCTCACGATGTTCACTCTTTCATACAAGTGTCTAAGCTTAAGTGTTTGCTCTCAAACTCCTTTCACAAGGAATACACTACTATGAACTTGTATATACACCATATATCTCTCACGAGAAACATATGAAGGCATTAATCAAATGGAATTTGACTGGTTGGATGTAATAAGGCCTGAGTTAAGGGTTGGGAAGGGAGAATTATAGGCTAAAACCACATATATTTATTAAAGCATTTAGAGAAAATATAGGGTTGAAAAAATAATGTGACTAAGTACTCATCTATTAATATACTATGATTGCAAATTATTCTACTCTTGATTTATTTTTATTTTTAGAATTTAATACAAAAATGAGTAGCCATCATAAAAACTTAATACCAAAAGAGTAGCTTGGAAAACAAAATTTAAAGAAAAGTCACTTCTAGTTCTACAAATAGCTCAAAAGCACCTTATTAGAAATATGTAGTTAAGTGATATGATTTATTATAAGTTAGGTTTGTGATGTGGGTTTAAAAAACAAAGAAAGGGATTTTAAAAATGACTTAAACGACTGAATCAGGGATAATTAAGTAAAGTAGCCTTTTAGGTTTAAGTGGCTAAAATAAGGAATGTCTTTATCATATTCAAGTCTCATACAATCACAATGATTCAAGTTGGTTCAATGCAAGTTCTAAAGGCAGCTAGATGATAGAGAATCACACACCAAAGAAAAATGAATAGATATACGATGTTTCTATTGGTAAAAGCTTAAGTGCTCATATGTTTCAAACAAATTCACATAATCCTCATACCATACTTCATCAATCAATTATTTCTCTTTGTCTAAGTGAATACCATTGGCTTTTTCAACTTATCAAAGTGTTTAGCCTTCATATTAATCATTTTAAGTCTCAATTTTCCTACAAAATTCAATTCATTTATCACAGTTTGGGGAAAAATTTTCTTTGGCAAACCTTCATCAATTTTCAAAAGCTTTAGGCACAAAGAAGAAATTAAAAAAAGTGTTAAAAATCCTAAAAAATGCCACATACCACAAAATCATAATAAGGGAGAATATCCTCACCCTTAAACTTATTTAAAACATTATCTTTGATGTTTAAATTAAATCAAAAATAGGAAGGAAAAGAGTAGAGAAGAAGAGGCTACTCTATTTTCTTTTGTGGATGGGGTGTTGGGAATGAATGACAAACTTATAAAGAAGGTAGAAAGTGGGTTTAAACCCCTGTTCTAAGAACAAAGTCATTAGATTGTGTTCTATTTGGATACAATTTGCTTTCAATCTTTTCGAGTCAAACCGGGATAGTTAGTTAAGTTGAGGAGGAAAGGAAATCATCTTGTGAATTGTTAGGTGGATGTTGGGTAGCTAAAGGTTTATTGTATTGGAATGTTCTTGAACTAATAATAGCTGGTCTAGGTGGAAAAAAATTGAAGTTGACATCAGACTATTGTTTGATGATTCCCATTCTAGCTAAACAATTCAGATCCAAGGGTTCCATCTTACAAGCAATATGCATATCAGTATTAGACAAGTCAAGTAAATCCAAATTAACAACTAGCTGTATGATGTATGAACCTAGTATTGACAATTTATTAGTCTTTTGAATCTTAAAATGAAATTGTGTAATCAATCAATACCGTAGGTTTGCTACAATTTTTTTTTGTACACCATAGAAAATAAAATTCAATTTTAACTAATATACTTACATTATCTCGTTGTCCAAAAAAGATATAGGCTAAGAAACACTATAAATATTTCGAAACAAGTTTGTTCAAGTATGAACTTTTTGAGGAACTTAGATTGTACAATATAGAATCAATAAACCATTCACTCGATAATAAAATAGGTCAAAAGTTAGATGAATAATCACATTTTGAATTTATGAAAAATTCTCTTTTAGCATCAACCTGTTTAAAGAACCCCATCACAATATTAAATTTAGCAATTGAAAAAGAGAAATCCCTCCCCAGCATCTTAAACTCTATATTCTACTTTGTAAACAAGTTAAGTTCATGCTCATATTAAATTTAAAAATTGTAATAAACTCCCTTTTTAGTTCAACAAAAGCAGGTGAATGGGCATTCAAATAAGAATGTCAACCAAATTAACTTACTGAGGCTTCAAATTCATCTTTAATTTTCAGTTATAGTATGTTATGAATATACTTACAAGCATAGATTTTTCATTTGTAAAGTTCTTTAGACCTTTGTTTATCCTATTCATCCTAACAAGTATTAAAATTCCAATTTTGAGCTTTAATTTGCTAGTCAACTCCAATTTCTTCCCATTTATATTCTGGATCGCAATAAGGGCCTACCTTGTTATAGTTTTGGTTATGGAGAATCAACTGGGGATGGACATAGTGGAATATTAGGTGATGGTACAGTAGCTATTGTAGTATTATATTTAACATTTTTTTTCTAATTTCATCTATACCTCTGAGGGTAATGGTTGCTAGAGTGTTTCTTTATAAATTGTCAGTATTATTCTCTTAAACTTTACTTTTATTCTTCAGATGAATCCTCTATCTTTAAGTTGAAGATGGAAGATTTTGATAGGGATAAACAAATTTTTGCTACTTAAAATTTGGGCATAGCTTCTTAAGGAAGATGATTCCCTTGTGTCTTTATACTTGTGTTGTGATTCCTCTAGTTGATGTTGCTAGAGAAAGGCGTTGCAATAGTGATGTTGGGGTGGTGGATGAACTGATAAAAGGGTTAGTGAGGAATTAAAGCAATTTAATGTTTTAAGGTTTCAAGTAGAAATGGTTGTGTACACGGCTATGTATATAACTGTGTCCTTCAAATTTTATTAATGATTGCATTTCCACATGATTGTAGTGATATACATGATCTGGGTACATATGCATGTTTATACTTACCTGAGCATGTTTAAATTTACATAGTGGTATATCTTTTTACATTAACCTCTTCATCTCTACATGTTTACAATTAACTATACATTCTAGGAGCACAAGAGTGTATAAGTACCTATATGAGCATGTAACTTCAAGAATCATTATCTTCATCTCTATATGTTTATAGTTAGCTACACATTTCAGGGGAACATATATGTATAAGTGCCTACATGGGTGTATAAAATTCCACACGATCATGTATCTTCAAAGCATCAAGGCAAGTAAAACCTAGAAAAATTTAAAGAAAACCTAAAATTTTGAATTAAACCAAAAAAAAAGACAAACTTAGTGTGCCTCCTAAGAGTGCTTTTGTTTAACATCATTGGCTTGATGGTGCTATAACTCATTCTTCTGGTTATCCATTAAACATATTTCCTCCAATTTTGTACTATTGACATTATTATCATATGGTTTTGACATTATGGCTATTAACCTTAAATACTTTAAATGTAGACATGTTTTGAATTTCAATTACACCATATGGAAATATATTATTTATAATGAAGGGTCCAATCCATCGAGATCTTAACTTAGTTGGAAAGAGCTAAATCATAGAATATTAAAGGAGAACCTTTTTCCCAATAAAAATTCTTTACGAGGAATGAATTTATCATGTAAAGTTTTTCTTCTCTCTTTATAGATTTTTGCATTTTCGTAGGACTTTTCATGAATTTCCTCAAGTTTCTATAGTTGTAGTTTTCTATGATTTACACTTTCATCAAAGTTCATATTGCAATGATTAATAATCCAAAATGCTTTGTGCTCCAATTCAATGGGCAGATGGCAAGCCTTACCATATACTATTCTATAGGGTGATATACCAATTGGTGTCTTATAAGCTATTTAACAAGCCCAATGCACATCTTCAAGTCTCAAGCTCTAGTCTATTCTCATTGGTCCAGCCATTTGATGATTGAGTTGATTTTTTTTTCCAGAACTTTAGCTTAGCCACTTATATATGGATAGTATGATATATTGATCTTATAAGTCACACCTTATTTTTTTTAAGATTGCCTCCACCACTCAGTTGTAGAAATGTTTGCCTTAATCACTGATCAAGGCTTAAGGGATACAAAATCAACACAAAAGTTAGATTTAACGAAACCTACAACCACTTTTGCAGTTATCAGTTTAGGTAACTTTTGCCTCCACCCACTTCAACACATAATTGACAACTAATAAGATGTAGACAAAAGTAAATGAAAAGGAAAAAGATCCCATAAAGTTGATGCCTTAAATGTCAAAATTTTCATAAACCAAAATCAAGGTTTATGGCATCTTATTCTTTGATTGATATTAACCGTTCTTTGACATTGCTTACAAGCTTTACAGAACAGGTACATGTCTTGCAATAATGAAGGCTAAAAGAAACCTTACCCTAAAATCTTTCTTAATGTTTATTTAACACCAAAATTTCCTTCACAAATATATGAATGGCCAAATCTAGGGATAAATGAGATCTAATTTTTAAATATACATCTTCGTATTACCTGATCGGATCAATGTTTCCATAAGTACGGATCATCCCATACTTAGTGCTTAGCATCACTTTTAATCTTAGCCCTTCGAGCTTTTGACAAAATATGTAGTAGCATATTGATAAACTAATAATTTACTATATTTGAATATTATGGAAGTTGAACACTTGCAGAGAATAGTTGCTCATCAAGGGATACTTCTTGTAAATTAAAGTTTGTGTGAACATAAGACAATTAGCTTAAATGATTTATCATTTGATTTTCGCTCCCTTCTTACTTTTGATTTCTAAATCAAATTTGCTTAGCAATAAAATGCATCTCAACAATTTGGGTTTTTACCCCTTCTTTAACAACAATGAGTTAAGAGCTATATGATCAAAGAAAATAATGGCTATAGTCCCTAACAAGTAAGATCAAATTTTTTCCAAACCAAAAACTACCGTTAGCAACTCTTTTTTAATTGTTGAGTAGTTTCTTTAGGTGTCATTTAGGGTTTGGATGCATAGTAAATGACATATGGAACTTTCTCCACTTGTTTCCATAAGATAGGTCCTATGGCTTTGTCACTGGCATCATAAATAAGTTTGAAAGTAAATTCCCATTTGGTTGGTTAAACAATAGGGGTTGATTCTAATAACTTTTTCAACTTATCGAAGACTCCTATACTTTCTTCGTTGGGTTTTAAAATGGCATCTTTTTAGAGGAATTTTCATAATTGGGATGCTATTTGAGAAATATTTGATGAACCTTTGATAGAAAGATACATGGCTAAGAGACTAGCAAACTTCTCACGCACTAACGAGGTAAAGCAAAGATTGAATAATATACACTTTAGCCTTATCTACTTCAATTGCTCTAGACAAGATAATGTATCCCCATACTATACCTTGTTCTACCATAACATGTCCCATACATCCTTTTAAGATTAAACTCAAATTATATAAGCATTCATCAAAAGAATTTCCATGAATAGAAAAGTCATCCATAAAAAATTCAATGCTTTGTTCCATATAATATGAGAAAATACTTATCACACATCTTTGAAAAGTAGCTGGTGTATTATAAGTGTCAAAAGGATTTTGTCTATACATAAAATTTCTAAAAGAATACGTGGAAGTTGTTTTTTTTTTTGTCTTTAAGAACAATTGCAATCTAGAAGTACCTTAAAAATGATTAAGAAAATAGTAAGGTGCTTTACTAACTAATCTCTCTAACATTTGATCAATAAAGGGAAGAGGAAAATGGTCCTTTCGAGTCATCAAATTTAACTTCTTATAGTCGATACAAACTCCCCGCCCATTTTAGACCTGAGCGGGAACTAAGTCTCCTTCTTGAGTTATGACAATTGTAATCCCCATCTTTTTTGGAACCACGTATATAGGGCTAACCCACGCATTATCTTAGAGGGGGTAAATCATACTAGCTTGAAGAAGCTTCAAAACTTCTTTCTTCTCTACCTCCATCATTTGAGGGTTTAATCTTCTATACGGTTGCCTTTTGGATTTAGCTCCATCCTTTTAAAGGATCTTGTGCATAAAAGTAGAAGGGCTAATATTTTTAATGTTTGCTACCATCCATTTGATAGTCGTTTTAAAGTTTTTTAAAACCTATACTAATCTTTCCTCTTGTATGAAAGTTAGTTTGATGGAGATTATCATTGGTAAAGTGTCTCCTTCTTCAAATAACATATATTTTTATGTATTTTAGTAGTGGTTTTAACTCTAACATTAGTGCTTGTATTATTGAAGGGAAAAGCTGATCATTAGGTGTAAGGTTGCCTAAGT
This sequence comes from Erythroxylum longipes, assembly GCA_027563885.1. Lineage (NCBI taxonomy): Eukaryota > Viridiplantae > Streptophyta > Magnoliopsida > Malpighiales > Erythroxylaceae > Erythroxylum > Erythroxylum longipes. The sequence continues at coordinate 16,918,322 of JAOQMS010000179.1, forward strand.
CCATATATTGTACTAGCAACACCTATTTTACTTCTACAACATTGTTTAAGGCTACCATATACTTCTGCAAAAGAAAAGAGGGAAATATTAGTATCTTCTTTATTAAAAACATTATCCCTCACAGCTCTCTCTAACTCAGTCTTTCTATTGATCTTAAACTAGCTTTACATTAATGAATCTAAAATATAAACTACAAAGATAGGGAAATCATTATTGGGATATTAAATCATATATATTAAACTAAATCTTTCCAAAATTAATATTCAGAGTACTATTGTGAATGTCAATTTTTGTTTTGGCCATCTTTAAAAACGATCTTCATAATAAAATGGTTGCCAATTGGTCATAATTTTCCATATCTAAGACATAAAAGTTGGCAAGAAAATCAATTTGTCTTTAACAAAAACCAAAACATCCTCTATTAATCCCTTAGGATATGCATTGGATCTATATGCTAATTGAATCACCATTATTTCTTTTAATGGTCCTAAATTGAGAGCAAAATAAATGGAATAGGGAATAACATTTATAGATGCACTTAAATTTAGCATTGCTCTTTTTACCTTAAAACCTTCAATAGTACATGGTATAGAAAACAAAGCTAGGTCTTTACACTTTTTTGTGAGGGTTTTTAAAATAACTAAAAATACATTTCTCCCCGATCTTATCTTTTGAACGCCTTTTGAATTTGTTCTGATTGTCCTAGAGGATGCCATTATTGATATTTTTGAAAATATGTTATAGTTTAATTTACTGGTGTATTACTATATCAAAATTTTAGATTGTCTCTTCAGCCATGACTATATGTGTTTGAATACGGATTGTATTGACATTGAGGTTATCCTGGAAAGCTTCCTACTGCATTTGTTTGTTTTCCTGAATCTTCTTGTAACATAGGACAAGTATTTATTACATATCCTACTACCAAACATATTTAGTAAACCTTTATTGCTTCCAATTTTCCTACAATCAATTGTCAGACAAGTGTAGTAAGGTCATCCATGCTTCTTTCAAGAAAAGAGATGTTTACCTTATTAACTTGTCGGGTTGAAAGTTCCATCATAGTGTTGAATGTTGGCAGTTGGATGCCATATTAGTGATCAATTTTTGAGCTATTTGTTAATTTGGTGATGTAGGCAACTAGCGTGTAGCTTTCTAAAATGATCCTAATACTTATATAATGATTTGTTATTGTGTTGTCGAATGCCATAAATTTCCTTTCTAATACTGATGGCTTTTAAAGCTGGAAAGAATTTTTCTAAAATTTTCTTCTTCATTTTGTTCCTGGTTGTAATGCTAGAGATGAAAAGTAATATAACCAGTATTGGGCATTATCTTTTAAAGAGAATGGGAAAGCCCTCAATTTGATTTATTCATTAGTAATTCTATTAAGCTTCATTCCCTTACATATAATATGAAATTCTTGAAGATGCTTGTATGGACCCTCACATGCTGAAAAATTGGCAACAAATGAATTAAACTAGATTTTAATTTAAAAGTAGTATTTGCATCAAAATTATCAGAAGTTATGTAGTGAGTTTGTTAGTTTAAATATGGTTTGGTAGGTTCCCATAGAGTTCAATTGTTTGTCATGGTTTTTATTGTTTCACCAATTGTCAAAGATCTTATGACGAGCATGCAATCTTATAATTTGCTAGCAACGATGCTAAATTTGGTGTCCCTCTCATATGTACCCGCAATAATTCCTAAATTACTATAATTAAATAGATGTAATAGAGAGAAGTAAGAGTCAGTCCCATGAGGAATTCCCATTTCCCAATTGTTATAAAAGAAAATAATTAATAGAGGGGGTTAATGAAATTTTCAATTAAAATAAAGGAAGTAATAAAATGATAATTTCCAATAAAAACAAACCTTAGCTTATGGTTGCTTCCACCCTTCGAACTACGATTAATCATTGGCATAAAAATAATTATTTCATTAATCATATTCTCAATGTGATACTAAATATCCATCTTTCCTTAGTGTTAGTTAATCAAAAACATGTAATTCAATTTACCCTTATTGCTTAACAACCTTAGATACGATCCAATATTTAATTAAATAATAACTTTAACTAAAGAAATACCATCGAAGCAAGATAGCACAACTTCTACAGCTGCATTTAATTTAGTTGAATGCTTTTCTTAGAATAATAACATATGTCATAAAAAATTAAAACTCTTTTGTTGCTATAAATGATTAAAAGACTTGAACTTTTAAGTATTAAAACTTTAATCTAGCAATTGATTATTTTAACTAATAAATAGAAGTATAGAAAAACAACTCAATACATAAGTAAATGAAATACTTCACTATAAGACCTAATCGCCTCTTAATCTTCATAATTCCAAAATGGACTTCCACTTTCTTAATCAAAGGATAAAAGACTTAGCTAACAATAGCCATTCCTATCATTAGTAGCTAAAGCAAAACTACTTTAAGGCCTACTAAAGAAAGGAGGAAGAAGAGAAGTTTGAGAAGCTAGAAATTGTAGATGGAATATGGATGCTTTACTCCTTCACATCTTAGCTTAATTTATAGCCATTGAAATCCATATGGAAATTTTTTGGTTGAGATTCTTTGGATCCCCTAGATTATAAATTCATTGATTTTCACCCAGATATGGCCAATATAAGGTTTTAAACTACTTTTAACATGTTTTCCTCTTGTAGTTTCGAAGTTTGAAGATTACAGTTTGCACTAAGCATGCTCGCGCCTAAGATCTTACCAAACTATTTTTTTTCAGGTTTCACTTTGATTCTTATAATTTGATCCCAATATAGAAAACAAAATGTTTTGTTAGCCCAAAGATCATTTATTCATCTTCAATTATTATTAAGATTGCTCCTCTATTTAAATTTTTGAATTTGGATCACTACAAGAAAACTGTTATTTTACGATGGAAAATACTAACGGAAAACACAAATATTCCATCGGTATCACATATTACCGACGGAACGTACCGACAGACAAAAACGTCGTAAAATCAGTCGTAGCTAAATTTACCGACGGTATAAGAATTTACCGTCGGTAAATTTAACGTTAGAAAATGATAAACCATCGGTAAATATACCAAAAATGTACCGACCATAACAAGTGTTCTGTCCGTAAATTTGCTGATGGTTAAACATTTTCCAACGCTAAATTTACAGATGGTAAGTTCTTTAACCGTAGGTAAATTTAGCTACGGTATGTTTACGACCGTCGGTAAATGTACCGATGGTAGCATGTTTTTCGTTCGTAAATATGCTGAACAATTACTGACGGAATTTAACATCTGTCGGTATATTTTATGAATTACCGACGGAATATAGACTTTACCGTCTGTAAGTTATTTAGAAAGTTACCGACAAACGTTTATTTCCGTCGGTAAATTTATTGCTTAAATTTTTTTTAAAAAATATATTGTCATTATATTTAAATTATAGTTGATGCATAATTTTAATATTAAATATTTATAATATACATTTAATTTGGTTAAATAGAAATTTTGATTAATGATTAAAAATTAAAATATCTTAAT
>JAOQMS010000179.1:16934876-16946051 GCA_027563885.1 Erythroxylum longipes
AGATGTGTTTTCCTAATGATCTCACGTATACACATTTCTATAATTCAACCCGTTATACGGAAACGGGATGTTACACTCAAGTCGATGAATTGACTAAAAAAGTTGAACAAATGCAAGATCGATTTACTACCGAAGTCAAGCAATAAAGAATTGAATTTGAACAACAAAAAAAGCTCTTGGAACTTTTATGATCTACAAATAATATTCTTTTAGATTAGATATATATACTCATATTGATATGTTATTAAATTATGACATAATTTTTATATTAATTATTTTATTATGACATGTTTGGGAATTTCAATTAAATAATAAATTGTCTGCACTTATGAAATTTTTGTGATACACAAATAATTAGTAAAATTAATGATATAAATAAATAAAATTCAATATTAAATAGTTATTAAATAAATAAGATTTAAAAAATTATTAAAATTGAAATTTTATTAAATTAAATTTATTTTCGGATAAAAAATAAAAAGAAGTAAATAGCATTCTGCGACGTTTTAAAACTTCGCGGATTCGTCAACATTTTGCAACGAACGTCGCGGAATATTAAAGATTCAGCGATGTTTTTTGAAATGTCACGGAAACTTCCTTTCCGCGACGCTTTCGGAAATGTCACGGAATATTAATGATTTCGCGACTTTTTATTTTAACGTCGCTGAATGGCCAACGTTTTAGTGACATTTTCATAAACGTTGCCAAATGTTGACATATTCTGCGACGTTTTCCGTAAAACGTCGCAGAAACCTTTTGCCTACATCACAATCTGCGACATTTTTTGTGACGTTTTTTAAAACGTCGCAAATGGGATTCTTTGACGTTTCCGAAGATGCTACAACGTTTTTAAAACGTCGCAGATTGCGTTGTATTCTTGTAGTGAGGGTTTATGATTTAGGATTAATGCCTTTGAAATTCTAGGACAGATACTGAATTAACTCTAAAGTAATGGAGATAGCATTAGATGATAGAATAAATCCTCCTTTCTCATAATTGATTAATCTTCCTTGTGTGATTTTCGATTTGTCAATTGGTTGTGCTCAATTTTGATTTCCTTGCATGAATTTCAATTTTCAATCTATCCATATTTGATTGCTAAACTTTCTACTCATTTTCATTTTCATTTTAGTCACACTTGTAAGCCTTAGACAAATTAGGATTCGATTAGTTCACTCATTTCTCATAGGTCGACATCTCATAGACTACGCTAGGACTTGTGCGCTTGCAGAATATTGAAGGTTTTATAAGATTAAAACTTGCTGAACAATTTCTCATATTAGGTCTGTTCAGTGAACTTGTTTTATAACAAACACCCACATGTCTATTTATGTATCTTCATACTTTAATCTATGAGATCGATTACTTCTTCTAGAAGGAAAAACAAAATGTGTGTTAGTCTTTTTATTTTATATTAATGTCTAGTCTTAATAAAACAATAACTAGGAACATTTAGAGATAATACATAAATGCAATATGAATCTTATAATTATAATCTCATTATAATTTCATTTGCAATGTATAATTATACCATAGACTTTATCATATACATTTAAACATATACAAAATAAAGAATGCCTTTAAATTATATTGTTACTAAACTACAACCAAACCGTTTGACTTTAGGGTATAAACTAATACTTACAACTCTAAATTTTAAATAATCATCAAAAAAACATTTTTTAACACTTCCATTGAATTTATGCTCTCAATTTTCAAATCATATAAAACATTTAAACTAATAGGATATTTTAGACGCTTATAAAACCTACGCCTAAAGTTTTTGTTACTCTATAAAGTTCTTTAAAATGCATTAAATTCACATAAACATTGAATACAAGTTGAAGAATTATTTGTTTGTTGAAGAACTGGAGTATAAGGGCTTCAATCTTAACTTCTACGTATTTTAGGTGTGGGTGACAACATAAGCTTAGTTTCAAGTGTGTTTTCGTTGGTAAAAGGAATCGATTGAGCTTTTAGATCTAATAACAAGAAAAAATTGCTAGTAATAGGTGTTTGGGAAGAATAAAAAAATTATTGATTTAGGATTGTTAAGAACAAAGTACAAAGAAATTATTAATTTAAGATTTGGAAAGAACCAAGAAATTAGTCTTGAGAAGAACATTTAATTGCCCAAATGAGTTGGAATAAAAATTTGAATTAATTTCAAAATATTAGGGTTTGACAAGAGGAAATTCTTAATTTAGTGTTTTTGGTCTCAAGGATAGTGTCCAAGTGATGAGAATTGTACAAAATCATACCGTCGATGACGGATTCGTAACAGAGATATAGCATAAAACTACGAAATTAGGTCAAAGATATAAATCAAATTATTTTGTAAATATTAAAATGTAAATTGATATTATAAATAATAATAACTATCTTCAATTTTTTGCAAAGGACGATTTGAACATTTTATCATAATGTATTACTATTTATGTAGGATTTATCAAGCTGCATAGGATATTATTGAGTGTTCCTGTAATCATTTCCACTGATAAATAATCTACGTTATCTCCTCAACACTTAGACTTGAAAATCTTGAACAGAACGTCAATGAAGCCTATGGTGGCGTTTAGCCTAACATTTGGCCGCCTTTGTTCGGCTGAAACGATGATTTGGTCAACCTTTTTTACAATTAGGTCGCTTTGCAGGAACATGATCAACTCCAAAACCTTTTAGCTTGCTTATTGCTTATTAAACTTCAAAACCCAGAAAGTATGTCGACCCCATGAAAGATGACCTATAGTATTATTCTCAAGCAACCTACAGGTACATGTATTATAATAGCATGATCCAAGAAAGTTTCGTCTTATGTTGCATATGACGCTATCATCAGACAAATTAACATTCTGAAGATTACGTGGATCATATGACATTGTAGAATTGCGAAATCCACCATATTCATGAATTTAAATTTTCATATCAATTTAGAGATTAGAAAGAAGAGATACAAGAGGGCTTTTCTTGACATTTACTAATTCCTGTTCCAATCTGGGCGTTGTCGGAAAATCAGTGGAAGGATCCATGGAAGTGACTGAGTTATATGGTCAACAGTAGAGTATGTTTTTTGTTCGTCCCATTACTTGAGAATTAAACTGGACTTTGGTACTAGTCATCTCTTTATTGCATTATTTGTTGCCAATCATTTTAGTAACATCATTAGCATTCAGTTCTTGAGTCCTGTTCAACAGCTTAAACCTTTACACGTCTCTTAGGACCTAATTTTGAGGACGAGCATTAACTTTCAGATGTCGACCGGGCTGTCGTAGCTGACAACCCCACGGAACAAATTTTAGTAGGCTTATAGTCCAACTGATCTATACGTGCAGGATGTATTTCAAGTAAGTTGGCAAATGAATAATTGTTATGTAATTAATCGCAATGTTTCAGTACTTCAGATGTGTAAATGTTAACGGGATGGACAAGTAATGATTAATAAGCTGGAGAGATAATCTGTCATCTATCTTATCTATCTTTACAAGACAATACACAACATTTGTTGTCCCGTTTCAGTGATGGTCTAAAGCAAAATGTCTCAAACGTGAAACCTCCGGGATTGAGTATTTGATTTGTAAAATGTTTAAAGTTTAACAGTCCAAAGAAATTGAAAGAAAGCACGAAACTGAACTAATAAATCTGAATGCATACATTTCTTCAATACCTGTACTACGAAATGAAGGGCAATAAAATTAACTCCGCACATATCTTCATAATCTTGTTTACTGTTTACAAAATGAAAAGCAGCAAAACCAACTCCAAACACTAGAGATTATTTAGCACCATAAACGATACTTATCTTTATTTCTGACATCTCTGTCTAAATAAGCCAATTTACATAACTTGTGAAAAAATGTGAATAGAAACAGAATAATAGAGGATCGACCGTATAAAAATGAAACGACCTCGCAATCCGACCAGAAATACCAGAGATGATATATCAACTTGGCAAGAAACACTACCATCCCTGAAGAAAAAATTTCCATAAAAGCGTTGAAGATATTAAGAAACCTGTACTTTCAGTTCTGGTTTGACTCCTGGAAGACCATGATTAAAAAGCTTCAAACTTTACAGGACCGTTAGACCTCTCGCAAGATGCAACTTATGTGTATGAAAAGCAACAAAGCCTAGTCTTATAATGAAAATTTCAAAATTCAAAAACCGAGTCCAAATCTTTTAGACGTGCTCGTTGTTAGACAACAAAATACACAAGAGGCAAAAGAAACAAAAGTATAGAGACTAAACAAACTTCTTTAGTCAGAGGTAAATTCCCTATCTATCAAAACATGAAATATGCCCATATAAATATAGGTTTACAAAACCAATTTTTAATAAACTAAACTACTACTATTTAACTTAAACAATGACTCTAACTAATAAGTCTAACTAGAACTCTAAAAATTATAATTCAAGTTTATTATCTAATACCCTCTCTTAAACTTGTAATTCAACCTTTAATAATTCCAAGACTAGCTCTCAATCTACAGAAATCTACACATTTTAAAGTTTGGTAAACATATCGGCAACTTGATCTTTAGATGTCACATACTTCAATTGAATCTCTTTGCTCCCAATGCATTCTCTTATAAAATGGTATTACTTGATGTCTATATGTTTGCTTCTATCATGAAAATCTGGATTCTTTCCCAAAGCAATAGTAGACTTATTATCAACAAAAATATCAGTAGCTTCATCTTGTTCAAATTTCAGCTCTTTCAATAACTTCCTTAACTAAATAGTATGACAAACACAGGAAACAGTTGCAACATACTCAGCTTCACAAGTTGAAAGAGAAACAAACGGTTGTTTCTTAGAACTCCAAGCAAACATGGTACTTCCCATAAAGAAAACAAAACCACTTATACTTTTTCTATCGTCGATATCTCCTCCCCAATCATTTTCACTAAATGCAGATAATCTGAAATTATTTACAGCAATATATAATAAGCCATACTCTAGTGTTCCTTTAACATATCGAAGAATTCTTTTTGTTGCTTTCATATGCGTCAAAGTTGGAGCTTCCATATAACGACTAATGACACCAAGTCCATACAAGATATCTGGCCTTGCACAAGTTAAAAATCACAATCTTCCAACCAGTCCTCTAAATAAAGTTGGGTTTACCTTTTTTGCATTATCGAACTTAGAAAACTTGATTCCACATTCTGTTGGCGTAGAAACTGAATTGATTCTATTCATTTTGAACTCTTTTGAAATTACTTCAACATAAGTTTTATGTGAGAGAAAAATCCCATCTTCACTTTGCTTCACTTCAATTCTAAGATAATAAGTCATAAGCCCCAAATCAGTCATCTCAAATTCTTCGGTCATTTTCTTCTTAAATTCTTCAAACATCGTAGGATTACTACTTGTAAAGGTCAAATCATCAACACATAAACAAACATACGTAGTTTCTCCATTCTTGTTCTCTTTGACATTTAAGGCATGCTCATACGGACATTTTAAGAAACCATCCTTCTGAAAATAATCATCAGTATAGGTATATCAAGCCTTTGGAGCTTGTTTAAGACTATATTAGGCTTTATTCAACTTCAACACCTTGTCTCTTGTCTTTCAACGATGTAACCCAATGGTTATTTCACATAAACCTCTTCCTCTAAAGTTCCATTCAAGAAGGCTGATTTTATATCCATCTGATAAATCTTCCATCTTTGTTGAGCTGCCAATGGAGCAAAGACTTCATCATAATCAATTCCAGCTTAATGAGTGAATCATTTTGCAACAAGTCGAGCTTTGTACTTCTTTACTTCTCCTTTTGAATTTTTCTTCACTTTATAAATCTACTTTACTACTACAGGTTGCTTCCCTTTTGGAAGATCTATCAATCACCAATTATGTTTCTTTTTAATTGCTTTCATCTCTTCATCCATAGCAAATTTCCATCTTTCGTCTTTGACAGCTTCTTCAAACGTCATTGGTTCCGTATCTGCTAACAAACAAACCAAAGTAGAATCATTGATTTCTTCTGTTACTTCGTATATTTCTTCTAAAATCCACATACGATGTGGCCTCTCCGAGTAGTTTTGTGGAGACATAATCGTTTGAATTGTTTGAACTTTACATGGAGGAGTTTGCGATATAGCGTCAGTAACAATTTGGTTCTAGGACTTATCTGCATCAAAAAATTTATCAAACAAAGGAAGAATTCATAATTTTCATCACGTGGTACATTCTACTCTCATGAGCCTTCTTCATTAAACTCAACATCTCTACTAATGATTTTTTTTCCATTCTAAAGATCGTAAAATTTATACCCTTTTTTATTTTTCAGCATAGCAAACAAATATGAACTTGTGACTCTTATCATCCAATTTGCTTCTTATTTCATCAGGAACATGCACATAGCCAATGCTTCCAAATACTCTTAAGTGCAAAATACTTGGCCTTTTTCCACACCAAGCTTCTTGTGGAGTTATTTGCATTAAACTCTTTGTGGGACTACGATTATTCAAATAAACCTCACATACTACTACTTAAGCCCAAACCTCCTTTGGCATCCTCTTACTTTTCAGTATATTACGAGCCATGTTAAGAACAGTTTTATTTTTACACTCCACAATTCCATTTTTGCTGAGGTGATCAAGGAACCGTCAAAGAATGTCAAATACCAAGATACTCACATAATTGATTAAATTTACTTAGATGTGAATTCACCTCTTTGATCAGTCCGAATTGCTTTAATTAGTTAACCACTTTCATTCTCAACTCGAGCTTTAAATTTCTCAAACACTTCAAATACTTCAGATTTTTCCTTCAAAAAATAAACTTGTCTTGCGAGTATAATCATCAATAAACAATAAAAAGTACATGTTCTTTCCATATGAACTTGGTGCAATAGGATTACATATATCAGTGTACACCAATTCGAGTGGTTGTGTAGCTCGAGATAGAGACTCCTACGTAAAACTGCTCCTAGACTGCTTACCATACATACAACCTTCACAAGTTTGATCAGGATAACTTATAAAAGGCAAACCATGTACCATCCTTCTTTTATACAATAGCTCCAATCCATCGAAATTCAAGTGGCCTAGCCTAAGATGCCACAACCATGACAAATTATTCAATTAGTAATAGCTTTTAAACATATGGGACTATCTTTATTGATCTTTTTTTTTGTTAGCCCACGAGGTGTCCTAGGAGGTTCCCAACAATGGGAAGACACCTTTAAGCCATCCACTTTTAGACTAATCCCCGCTCGCACCGGGTCAGCCCGTAAGGGGTAAAGTGCTAGCCAAACAGATTTCTCCATTCCCAAAACTCGAACTCAAGACCTCTGGTTAAGGGATGAGAGTGCTGACCCACTCACACCAACTATGTTTGGTTTCTTTAGTATGAACATCTTGTTCTTTGACATTGGCACTTTTGCAATCAATCTTCCTTTTCCATTTCACATGACCAATCCACATTTTCTCATTTGTATTTCATAGCCTTTGTCCAAAATTTGTCCAATACTCAATATATTTGTTTTCAAAGCAGGAGCATAATAAACATGAGATATAAACTGATGATCTCCATTCTTCAATTTAATAAAAATTTCTCCTTTACCTTTGATTGGAACTTTAGTTGTATCACCAAAAGAAATATTGCCGTTAACAAATTCATCAAGACTACAAAATAAATCTTTATTACCAATCATATGATTGTTGGCTCCTGAGTCGAGATACCAAGACTCCTCACTCATTTCTTTGTCACCATTGCATGTTAATAACAAGACAGATGCTTCATCTTCTTCTTCTTCAACCTTAACATAATTTGCATTTTCTTCTTCATTTGAATTCCATCTACATTCTGTTGCATAGTGACCAAATCTTTCGCAATTGTAACATTGAATATTGGATCTTTGACCACGACCTCGTTGAAACGATCCACCTCTACCACGTCTTCTTGGATACTGTTGCTAAAAATCTGACTCTTTGTTGTAATTTGAATTATTTCTGTCTCCTCTGTCTCTTCCATGATTTCCACGATTCTAACCTCGACCACGACCTCTGCCTCCTCATCCTCTACTATGTCCTTGATGTTGATTGTCTTATTTTTTATTTAAATTCAACTTCACCTGCAACACTTGGGCATCCGGTTCTTCTCTTTTCTTCAATCTCTCTTCATAAGCTTGTAACGAACCCAAAAGGTGATCTATAGACATCGATTCCAAATCCTTTGACTCTTCAATGACAGTCACAGTGTAATCAAATTTTGAAATTAGTGACTAAAGGATTTTTCTCAATCAATCGAACGTCTTCCATCAGCTCTCCATATCTCTTTAATTGATTCACAACAGTCAAGATTTTGCCAAAATACTCTTCTAAAGATTCAGAATCCTTCATCTTGAGATTTTTATAGTCACATCTCAAAATTTACAGACGTACTTTAATTACCTTGTCTTTTCCTTTAAAACAATTCTATAAAATCTCTCACGCTTCTCTTATCGTAGTTGCAGTAGACACCTTTTCGAACATATTTTCATCTAAACATATATGAATAAGAATGAGCGCTTGCTGATCTTTCTTTCTAGCTTTCTGTAGTGCTTCCTTTTACGCTATCGTTAATGCTTCTTCACATTCTGGATAATTGTAGCCTTTTTCTACAATATCCCACATATCTTGTGATCTTAGCAATGCTTTTATTTTGATACACCAGTTGTCATAATTCTTTTTGTTAAGTTTCGAAAATTGAAACGGTAACATTCCATTCATCTTGGTTTTTGCTGCGGAAAACCTTCAAAATTTAACTTCTGGCACTTCTGTATATCTTCAAAAGGGATAGGGGAAGGCAAATCAACGTCAAGTATACCAGCAAAGTGCGAGAGACTATATGCAGTGTTGAGAAAGTGCCACGGGCGTCTCCCAGAGAGTGTGGCCTATGAAACGGTGTGTCGCCACCTCAATCACAAACTTGCGCAGTGTGTGGTGTCGATAACATGTCCCGATCGGAGTCTGAGGTGGTTCGTAGCCTTTGTGGGAGTGGCAGAACGGAAGCAATGTTCTTCTCACCAAACGTTTGCCTCTCCTTTCTCCAACTCACGATCTCTGAATCTCACGTCTTCCTTTGTGCAACTTGTCCTCTTCTTCTTTCCATATCTTCTACTCTTTACGTCTGTTATTCTGGTTGTTGCTAGTTTTAGTGTTTTGCATGAGAGGTGTTCGATAAAACGTCTCAAAGAGAAGGAAGGTGGAAATTTGATTTCTAGCTTTGATATCAATTTGTTGGACAACAAAATATAGAAGAGACAAAAGAAACAGAGGTATAGAGGCTAAACAAACTTCTTTATTCAGAGGTAAATCCCTTATCTATCAAAACATGAAATATGCCCATATAAATATAGGCTTACAAAACTAATTTTTGATAAACTAAACTACTAATATTTAACTTAAATAATGACTCTAACTAATAACTCTAACTAGACCTCTAACAATCATAATTCAAGTTTATTATCTAACACTCAGTAATTACATCTGGTAATGGAAGCCTCTCATAACACTTAGGCTCGTGACTAAGTACTTCTGCAAGAAGCTTCAGACACAAAACAACTCTGAGCAACTATAATAACGATCACGGGGACGTTGATGAGACGCCATTTCCCTGCAAATGTTTCAGCTCCAAAGATACCTGCCTTTCAATCTTAAGCTGACGGCGAAAGTTCTCTATAAATATTTCAGCCCTCTTATCAATATCATCTTCGGATGGATGGCTGATAGTTCTGCAAAGCCTATTCGGTGAAGAAACCGAGTATTCTGATTCAACGTCATCTGTGCACGCCCTTAAGCCCGGTCTGTCCCTGAAGCTAAGCCTATTCCTCGTGGAAGAAAGTGTACCTATCATGGAAGCTAGAAGCCAACGATTCACTTCAAAGCTGAGTAAGATTTTTACTTTGTTCACTATTCGCCGGAGGCGACCAAGTAAAGACCAACTGTCCTTACCCATGATAAAGAATTATGTTGATGACAAAGATACGAGCTTGGTTAGCTGTATATATAGTTGTGTAACCGCAACAGAAGAGCAAGCAACAGAAAATTCAGGAAATTGCTAAGTAACTTTCAGGAAAGAATAATTCATATCAAACTGGATAACCGTGTTAGCTGGAATTGTGGAAGTGAAGGACTGAGTACGGTCAACGGTTGAATGGTTCCATTTTAGTGTAGTTTTTTTTTTTGGAAATTCATTTTGGTGTAGTTTGTGAAAAGTAGCATCAATTATAATTGTTATAATCCGGATAAATGAGAATTGCGCCTGTTCAACTGATAAAAAAGAGCACAAGTTATGCTGATTTGTGACTTGTTTTTTTATAATTTTCTGGTTCAGTTAAGAAATTAATTCAAGTCAAATATTTTATTTTCAATGTTTTGAAGCTAAAACTCTAGAATCAAGAAACTTGGAACAGAAGAATGATGTTAAGCATAGAAATAATCATCACTGAGCTGTAGATGGTAAATATAATTGGTCATTATAATACTAAGTCTGAAATGAACATTTGAAGCCTATAAGTCTGAAATGAATAATTTATTTATCAATTATTTGTTAATTTACTCTTAAATTTCATGTGTTGGTTTCAAATCGAGAAATTTAAGTAGTATAAATGGTTTAAGTGAGAATCATATATTATAAGTCTGAACTTTATGCTAAGGTACAAATGTTTCTTTTTAAAAGCCAATAAAAGTTTAGCCTTAATGATATTATTAAAGGTATTAAGTAACCGGAATAGTTCTAAGCATTTCAATTAATAGAATGGGCTCCTCCATAACTCATTCGCTGGAGGCAGAGTTTGGGACTTTAGTTCGTTCAGGAATGGGTCGATCAGTATAATTTCAAGTCCCTGGTCCTTAGCTTTCTGGACTTGTCCGACTAAAGTGTTTTGTCGTGTCAACTTTAATGAGGTCTAGCATAGTATGCGTATAGACAAGTACCCGTATCGAGAGAGTCGATTGCGACAACTCTTCTAGAGAACTTATCTCCTCTTCCTGTAAACGTATCAGGCCAAAATCACATACGTACAGGTTGAAGTTACATGCAATTTGGATCTTTAATCTGTTCGTATAGTTACTAAAAGAATTTAGATATTACAAAAATAATTCACACGTGTTAAAAGAATATAAATATTATTCACAATATTTAAATGATGATAAATAATCTATAATGCAAAAGTATGTATTATAG
>JAOQMS010000179.1:16952113-16969710 GCA_027563885.1 Erythroxylum longipes
TTTTATTTGAATAAGATTAACACCATTAAAGAGGAGGAAAACCCTATTAAATCCATGTTGAGTTATACACAAAACAGATTGGTCTTCTATCTACATTCCTTTTTTTTTGTTCAAAATTAAATATCAATTAATAATGAAATTAATATATTTTAAACTTTTATTTGTTAAATAAGTATTATGTTATTATGACATAAATTGAATTGTTATAAAGTTTTATTTTAAATGATGATATTCATTTCTTTTGCTCTATTTGAATTATATTGTTAAACTTTATTTGTATTGTTATATTTTATGTTTCGATGTATCATCATGATTATTATTATTATTGTTGTTGTTGATGTTTATTATTATTATTATTGTTGTTGTTGTTGTTGTTGTTATTATATATTCTATGTTTTTTATTAGACTTATAAACTTAATTTTTGTAGAATTTAATATCTAAAATCTAAATTCCTATAAAAATATTGAACGAAATAAATATTCATACCCTTATAATTTTTTTAAAGTCATGTCCTTATAAGTCATTTTATATATAAACAGCTAATACTAAACAGCTAATTTACCAAACATCAAATAACAAACAGCTAATGCAATCAGCTGATCAAATCAGCTAATACAATCAGCTATCAGCTAACAGCTGATAGAATCAGCTAACAGCTAATGCAATTAGTTGATTGCCAAACAGGGCCATAAAAGAGGAATGAAAAGGGTTTTAAAAAGAAATGAAAAGGAGCGTGGAATTGAATAAAAATAGTATGGACAGGGTTTAAAATAAGAAGACAGGGTATAAAACAAGAATGAAAAGATGCGTGGACCCAAAAACAGCAAAGTTAAATCGTCCAAAGATAAAACAATAAAGGAACAAAACAGGATACGTGCGTGAAGAGAGAATGATAGGCGAGTTTAATTGTCCCATCAATAAAACAAAACAGTAGAGGTGCATGAAGAGAAAATGGTAGGCTGCAGAGGAGAAGAGAGCTAGCCTGGGAGAAGAGTTGTGTCAATAGCATATTAATCGCCTTCTGTCTTTTGCCTCAATTGGGTCTTTGCTATTAATCGGTGTATATTAATCGAAGAGCATCAAGTTTTCCCTCTCTCTCTCTTTTATCGCCTTCTATCTTTTACCTCATTTGGGTTTTTATTTTAATCATTGTATTTTAATTCCTTCTTACTAATGCCTTAATGTTTATTTGGAAAATATTAATGTTTATAAGCTTCCCCATCCTAGCAAGTTCTATGTCAAATTTTGCTGAACCCATTTAATTAATTTGTATCGTAGGACAATGCATATTGACAAAACTTGGATGGAAATTTGTAATAGAGCATTGCCACAATATGAAAAAGGTGTTAATGAATTTCTAGATTTTGCATTTACATATTTTGATGAAGAAAGAGTAGTTCGTTGTCCTTGTAAAAAATGCAATAATAATTTGTTTAGGACAAGACAATCAATTTATGAACATCTAATGTTAAATGGGATAAACAGAAACTAAAGCAATGGTACCATCATAGAGAGGTTCTACAATATTATTCTGTTGATGACAATGATAGTAATTAGAGTAATAAAAGTGAAAATGATGATGGAATGCGTGATATGTTAGGTGATCTTGCGAGGGATAGTTCTTATGATCTAAATGAAGAAGCTGATGATCCTATTAAGGTTGGCCCCACCAGTCCAAATAAGGAAGCTACTAAGTTTTATAGATTATTGAGAGAATTGGAGCAAGAGTTATATCTTGGCTGTGAGGAATCTTTCGCACTATCATTCATTGTTGAAGTATTGAATTGGAAATGTCTTTACAGGATTGGTGCAAATGCAATGGTTCAAATAATGAAAAGATGGTTTCCCAAAGGCAATAAAGTTCCTAGCTCATGTATTAATTGTAAGAAAGTTTCTCGAGGTATAGGGCTTTCATATGAGAAGATAGATGCTTGTGTAAATGATTGCATACTTTACAGAAATAAATATGAGAATGCTTAATCTTGTCCAACATGTGGTGAATATAGATGGAAGAATAATGGGCAAATTGGGAATATCATTAATGAGCCTGATTGTAGGAAAAAGATTATGCAAAAAGTCTTGCGATATTTTCCGTTAACTCCTCGATTGCAAAGATTATACATGTCATCTAATTTTGCTAAAGATATGAGATGGCATAAGGAAAAACCATGTAATGATGAGTTTAGGGGACATCCAGCGGATTCTCAAGCTCGGAAAAGTTTTGATACCGTGCATCCCTTTTTTGCAGTAAACCCACGTAATAATAGACTTGGTTTAGCAAGTGATGGTTTCAACCCATTCGGGAATATGAGCACTTCTTATAGTGTACGACCAGTTGTGTTAGTTCCTTATAAGCTTCCACCATGGCTCTACATGAAAGATCATTATTTCATGATGTCACTTTTGATTCCTGGTCCAAAAGCTCCTAGAAATGATATTGATGTATACTTAGAGCCGTTGATTGATGAGTTGAAATTCCTTTGGGAGATAGGCGTGGAGACATATGATGTAATTTCAGAGAGTAATTTTCAGTTACGTGCAGTGTTATTATAAACCATAAATGATTTTCCAACTTATAGTAATTTATCTAGATGGAGCACCAAAGGCAAGTTAGCATGTCCTGTTTGCAATCTTGAAACATCTTCTTGCAGGCTTTAAAATGGATGTTAAACATGCTATCTTCGTCTTCATCGATTCTTACCAACTAATCATTCTTGGAGGAAAAATGCTAAAGCATTTGATGGTACCAAAGAAAATCGAAGTGCACTAAAACAATTATCAGGAGATGATGTTGTTGAACAATATAATCAATTTTTTCAGGTGAAGTTTGATTGATTTTAAATTATGTGTATATTTAATCTATATTCTTTTTTTTCTTATTTATACTATTTTCGTTAAATAGGTGAATTTTGGAAAGACTGTAAGCAAAAGAAAGCATAGAGATGCTCTATTGCTTGAAAATTGGGGAAAAAAGAGTATCTTTTTTCAACTCTCATATTGGAGAACACTTCAGATGTGACATAATTTGGATGTTACGTGTATCGAGAAAAATGTATATGATAACATAATTAGGATTTTGTTGAACATTGAGGGTAAAACAAAGGATAATATAAACACTTGTTTTCATTTAGAATCTATAGATATACATCCTAAGCTTTATATAACTCCCATAAGTGATGGCAGGTATGTGTTTTGCCCTACATGTTATACACTATCTAAAGTTGAAAAACGAGCATTTTGTTAGTTCTTAATTGATCTAAAATTTCCAGATGGCTATTCTTCCAATATTTCTCGATGTGTGAGTCTTACCGAATGCAAAGTTTTTGGAATGAAATGTCATAATTGTCATTTATTTCTTCATCGATATCTCCCTTTGGCTATACGTGGGTTGCTGGGTAAAGAGGTGTGCCAAGCATAACTTGAGTTATGTACTTATTTAAGAGAGTTATGTGCCAAAGTTTTGTGTTTTGATGATTTGGAAAAACTTGAAAAATCAATTTCTTTTACACTTTGTATATTAGGGAAAATATTTCCTCCTTCATTTTTTCACATAATGATGCATTTAACCATTCATCTTGTGAGTGAGGCTAAACTTGCTGGGCCTGTACAATATCGATGGATGTATCCTATAGAACGATATTTGCGTAAGCTTAAATCATATGTGAGAAATAAGGCGCATCTAGAAGTATCAATTGTTGAGGCATATATTGTGCAAGAATGCATGCATTTTTGTTTAAGGTATTTGCATGAACTGAAACTAGGTTGAATCGTGTTGGAAGAAATGATGAGAGAAGTGATGCACATTCTCATTCTGGGTTTCAAGTTTTCTCACAAACTGGTAGGCCTTTGCTAGGGAAAAAATATGATGAGTTGAGCTTAGCTGAATGGGCTCAAGCTAGAATGTATGTGCTAAAAAATTGTGAAGAAATCAGAGAATTTGTGGAGTAAGTTCTCTTAACTTTTGAAATTAGTTATTTTACATTATTTGTTTTATGGTTTATATATTCTTGAAGTAACTAGTAATATTTTAACTTATTTTTAATATGAAGCATACATAAAGAAAAGCTTAAGAGGGAGGATCCTAGAAATGTAGAAAGCAGACATCAAAAAGAATTCCATTAATGGTTTAAGAAATATGTAAGTACTATTTTCACCTATAACTTTTTATAAATTATAATTTATATAATATAAATATTTTATGCTCATTACTCATGATAAGTTACCGAATTGCATGATAAAGGAAGTTAAATGGTTAGTGATCAATTATTGCACTTAGCTTATAGGCGAGATAAGCGAGTTTATCGGTATAAAAGCTTCCTCATCAATGGTTGGAGGTTTGACACAAAGAATAGAGATTTGTAATTGAAATCACAAAATAGTGGAATTTTTGTAAAAGGTGATGTGAATACAAGCAATTTGGATTATTTTGGTGTTTTGATAGATATCATACAATTAAATTATCATGGGGGAATAGTATCATTTTATTTAAGGTTGACTGGTGGGATGTGTATCATAAAGGTGGATATAAGGTTAACAAGTTTGGGTTTCCTATGGTAAGTGTCACTCGCAAGTTGAAAACTGATGAACCATATGTTTTAGCTTTTTAAGCTGAACAAGTTTACTATATAAGAGATATTAAGGAGCTCAATTAGTAGGTGGTTGTCAAGACAAAGCCTTGTGATTTGTATGATCTTCCTGATGATGATATAGGAGATGAGTCATACCAAGAAAATGAAAATTTTGGCTTTACACTTCACGAATCTACTTTAGAAGATGATACTGATACAATATCTTTGGATAGATCTGATCTAGATGTTGCAACTATTGAAGGAAATTTGTTAAATATTGATACTATGAGTGCTGGAGAAGATGACAAAACTGATTGTGATGAAGATACTTTTATGGATGATGATGAAACAAATTCAATAAGTGAAGATGAGGAAGGCGACAATGACAGTGATTGAGCATTAACAAGAACTTTATTTTTAATTTTCAATAGGTTAAGAGTTTTGCTTAATATTTTGGAACAAGATTTTTATTATAATTAAACATTTAATTATTTTGATTTTTAATGAAATTTCAAAGTTATATGTACCAAATATCTATTGATATATAAAATATTACTTTTTGGATTATCAATATATGTAGTTTGAATATTTTATTTGAAAATATTTAAATTTGTTTGTAGATAATCATATTAAAGAAAAATCATGATAAGTAGTTTCTAGTCTCTAAAATTTTTACAATAATGAAAAAATTTATCTTTAGAGTGATTAATTTTAATATGTTATTACAACAACAAATAATTATCATTAATTTGTTATGTTTATATTTACAATAACTTTTGTAACAAAAAGTTGATCAAGTTACCAACATATGTTTTGTCACAATTACAATTAATTTCTGCCAAAATTATTTTAGCGCCAAATTTCATAGTCTTTAAGTAACATAACTTAGTGATAAAATAAATTTTAACACTATTAATATCTTAATAGTGACAATTTAATTGTGGAAGAAACTAAATTGCCACAATTACCATTGTATTAGTGATAAAAATATAAATCATCAGAGATAATCCAAACAATATTGTTAATTAATTATCTTCTCACTAAAAAACTCGTATTTGTGATAAAAATAATATGTCACAAAAAATTGTCACTAAATTAAGAATAATAGTGAACATTGATATAGTTCGATTATTGTGACAATATATAGTAGACACTAATTAATTGAATATTTATTGACAAAATGTTTTGTCACAATAGTCAAAATATTGTGTGACGATAAAACGTTTCGTCACAACAAGAAAACAATATTAATGACCACATTATGTTTTGTCACAAAATAGAAAATATTAGTTACCAACATATGTTTTGTCACAATTACAATTAATTTCCATCAAAATTAATTTGGCGCCAAATTTCATAGGCCTTTAGTGAAAAACTTAGTAATAAAATAAAATTTAACAATATTAATATATTAATAGTGACAATTTAATTATGAAAAAAAAACTAAATTGCCACAATTATCATTGTATTAGTGACAAAAATATAAATCATCATAGATAATCTAAACAATAGTGTCAATCAATTGTCTTATCACAAAAACTCGTATTTGTGACGAAACAATAGTTAGTCACAAAAAAATGTCACTAAATACCTTAACTCTTGTAGTGGGATTTGATTCTTTCATCATGAGCTTTGAATATAATAGACGTAATATCTACCCTTTACATGTATTTTAAGAGATTTAGCAATAATGATTTTCATTATTTTTTGTTATATGTAGATAACGTAATAGTTATAAACCCAAAAATATCGTATTAAAGTGTTAAAGGCGTAATAGCTATCGAATTTGAATTTAAGGAATTTATGTCAACAAACAAGATTATAGGGATAGATAATCATCAACTCAAAGAATAACAGGAAGAATTATCTTTCTTAGAAAAACTATATAAAGAAGGTTTTGCTATGCTTCAACATGCAAAACCGTAAGCCAAATCTACCCTTCTTATTATTAATTTAAAGATAATCTCTAAATGAGCTTTATCAATGAAGATGAGGGTATGGATAATGAAGATGAGGGTATGGATATATTTCAAGTACTGTATGCATCTATTCATCAAGATTTGTAGAGGATAGAATATTACACATATATCAGGAGTGGTAAGTCACTATATGAAGAATCCTAATATGAGAGCATTGAAATATTATAAAGAAGATCCTAAAATACATTACGAAAACTTTGAATGTTATATTACAATAAGGAAGATTAAACTTATATTGTCCAATGATACATTGACTTTGATTATGTAGGTGATCTTGATAAAAATAAATCTACTACAAGTTATGTGTTATTAGGGTTGTAAGTTGAGTTTCAAAGTTATAGCCAATTTTAACTGCATCAATAATATAAGCGAAACATGTAACAACTACTGAAGCTAGTAAAGAAGCAATATAGTTGAAATTGATGTTGCAAGAACTCGAGTAAAAATAATGGAAGATTTTGTAACATTTATAGTGCTTTGTATCTAATAAAGAATCTAGAATTTTATACAAAAATTAAGCATATAAGAATTCAATTTCACTCTATTTACGACAAAGTGAGGGAAAGAATTGTTGAGGTGCAAAAAGTTTACACCAAAGACAATATACCAAATTTTATGACAAAAATAGTTAATAATAACAAGTTTGTCTAGTATCAATCCTGATGTAACATAACATAAATATAAACAACATGACAATGATAAAGTGGTATTAAGATTGATTAATTCTTAATCAAATCTTCAAATAGGAGATTGTTATAAAATTTGAGATAATACCAATATGATATTTGATATTATTTACAATTGTTAAAATAATCTACATATTATTCACAAAATATTTAAATGAAAGAAGATAATGTATGATATAAAAGTAAATATTATACTATATGATAATTATAATAAATTAAAATATATGATTATAATGAATTTGATTCATCTATATATACATATATATCTTCTTGTTTCATGTATCTAAAAAAAGAATATTCAAATATTCAAAAATAGAGTTTATAAAGATCCCAATCTTAAGGTTGTAAGTAACAAATTAATATTTGTAACTTATAGTTAATAAATGTTTGTATCATAATTTATTCATAATAATATTTTACGTGTCCTATTTCTTTCAAATTTAGTCGAGCTATAATTTTTTTTCATCTTCATGTGAATCATTCGGAAACAGTCTTTTTATTAGTTAGGGTAAGATTGTATACACCTAGAACTCTACTAGCCTCACGTCAAGCAGAATTTTTTCTAGGATGTTATTATTGTTTTTGTTTTTGTTGTTATTGTTATGCTTTTATTCTTTCTTCCTAATGTTTCTACCAATAATAACATATATCAAATATTCAAAATAACAAGTGAAAGTTATTTAGAATATATCTTCTTGTACTAAGTTATAGGTATGTAATTTAGTTAAACTAGAAAGTGAATGGAAACAATTTTTTATCTGATAATGATAGTTGTTAATTGAAAATTTAAAGCTTTACGAGAGTACTTTTTCTCGGATAGATAGATAGTTTTTTCTAAAGTCAACAAAACTCAACTATGAAAATTGTGTAAATGTCAACATAACCTGAAATGGACTGGCTGTTCAATTTTAACAAATAGGAGGAAGTAATTGTGGTAAGAAATTTAAGCCACAAAATGTCGTGTTTAATGAAGTACGTCTTATTCGGTGAACTAAATTCTAAAAGTCCAATCGGAATCTTAAGAATATAATGATTGATTTGTTCAGCCAACGACACCATCCCTCTCATTCAGGTCTTAGCCAAAAGGGTCGCTGTTTAAGTAGTAGGTACGTATATATATATATATATATATATATATATATTGGACTTTCCACAGTCGTATACCCATATCATTGATTTGAACTACTCGTAGTAGGACTCCGCAGCTGATAATGATCCCTTTTCTTATATATTTGGTAATTTCATTTCTAGATATAAGCACGATTAATCTGGACGAACCAATGAGTAAATGCACACAGAACAACTCTTTGCACTTAACAAAAAGATGCTGTGTTATAGACAGTCATTGTCTAAATTCTTAAAACACCATCACTATTTTACAGCACTTAGGATGCATCGAAAACATTCATTCATTGTACACTATTCACTAATTATAAATAAAATGCGCATAGTTTCCTTGAAGAAATTCTTTTTAGGTTTACTAAGTTTGATTTTGTTATCTACCCTCATAAATAAATAAGTAATCAAAGCTAGAATTAAAACATGAGGAGACATTTTGACAACGTCCATGACAGGCAATTTCCTTTTAGAAGTTGTCGTGGTAGGTGAGTGAGATTGCTCCCCACAAATGATGACCAAAGCCCACCGTAAGCCACCTATGTGTTTGGTAAACATCTACGTGGAACAATGTTGGTGGCTTCCAGTCAAACATGACATCCACGTACCTACACAACTGTGGAAAGGAAATCTTATTTTTATGCATCTCTTTGTTGTATGTGTAATACCCACATCACCCATACCCCTCACCTACCTCCATGTAATTTTCGGTTTCTAAAGAGCCTTTTATTTGGTGATCACTAGACCACCTCAGCTTCAACCAATACCCAATTGAGAGCCGCCCCATTTAGGACCAACAACCCCGCCCTTCACCAAAAAATTGTTATATTTTACATAATAATAATAATAATATCACGTTTGAATTTTAAGTCCATAAGTTGTAATATCTCATTAATTAACCACTTCTATATTATTAATTGTTATATTTGAAGAAGGGTTTACGGAGAGACTAGTGTACCTGATTGTTCCTACAAGTTTGGACTTTAGCTTCATATGTTGGACTTTGTCCTAAACAAGTTGTGAAATGCCAATCAACTCCTTCCCACCAGCCACCACCTACTTGTATATTACCTCCGTCGAACTGCTCAACCCAACCAGGGAAGCAAAACCAAACACCTACCTTCTCTTACCTTTTGCTCCCTTAGTCTCCAAACTATTTTCATTTTCTTTCTCTATTAACAACAATGGAAGCAAAAGATGATCAACAGGAGTTCATTTTTCGTTCCAAGTTGCCCGATATCTACATCCCAAATCACCTCCCTTTGCACACTTATTGCTTTGAGAACATTTCCCAATTCAAAGACAATCCTTGTCTGATCGATGGTCCCACCGGACAAATCTACAGTTATGCTGACGTTGAGCTTATCTCGCGTAAAGTCGCTTCCGGCCTCAACAAGTTAGGCATCGAACAAGGTGATGTTATTATGCTTTTGCTCCAAAACTCCCTGGAGTTTGTGTTCGCATTCCTAGGCGCGTCGTTTCGTGGCGCTATCAGCACAACCGCAAACCCATTTTACACTCCGGCGGAGATAGCGAAACAAGCGACTGCGTCAAAGGCGAAGCTTATAATAACACAAGCAGTTTACGCCGGGAAGGTTAAGCAATTCGCTAAAGATAATGATGTTAAGTTGATGACCATCGACTCACCACCTGAAGGTTGTTTACATTTCTCGGAGTTGTCAAACGCTGACGAGAATGACAGCCCCGCCGTCAAAATCAACCCCGGCGATGTCGTCGCGCTTCCGTACTCGTCGGGGACCACGGGGCTTCCCAAAGGAGTTATGTTGACGCACAAAGGTCTTGTGACAAGCGTGGCACAGCAAGTAGACGGAGAGAACCCTAATCTCTATTTTCACGACAAGGATGTTATTCTCTGTGTTTTGCCATTGTTTCACATATACTCGCTTAATTCTGTGTTGCTTTGTGGGCTAAGAGTTGGCGCAGCTATCTTAATTATGCCAAAGTTTGAGATCCTATCGTTAATGGAGCTTGTACACAAGTACAAGGTCACGATCGCTCCTTTTGTGCCACCCATTGTTCTGGCAATAGCTAAGAGCCCTGAAGTCAATAAGTACGACCTGTCGTCGATTCGGACGGTGATGTCCGGCGCAGCTCCAATGGGCAAGGATCTTGAAGACACAGTTAGCGCAAAGTTGCCAAACGCCAAACTTGGTCAGGTAATTATATTCAATGAAGGCTTATGCGAATTTTCTATTTTACATGAAAAAAAGAGGTATAGTATTTTTTTCAGAGACATATTGGGGCTGTTAGCACAAATAAAGAACTTCCTTTCTGATAATATTAATAATGATTAAAAAGTCTTGTTTTTTTTTGGGGGGGTAAAAAAAAAGTCTTGTTTTCATCGGGCACGTACTATCAGGTCATTATGATCTAAAAAATTGGAGTTTAATTAGATTATTTATGGGGTAACAGACTTTAAAGATCATTAATTAGTAAATAAAACACCAACAACTTATCAATGCCTAAAGGAGTGGGTACTTAAATGTCTTTCTTTCTGGTACTACTGGTTGAGGTACATTAGGAGCTTAAAGTCTTCATCTTATGATTGTGTGAAGGGATATGGCATGACAGAGGCAGGTCCAGTGCTATCAATGTGCCTGGCATTTGCCAAGGAAACTTTTGAAATCAAATCTGGCGCTTGCGGGACAGTCGTGAGAAACGCCGAGATGAAGATTGTTGACCCTGAAACCGGCGCGTCGCTACCCAGAAATCATGCCGGGGAGATTTGCATCAGAGGGGACCAAATCATGAAAGGTGCTTGCTCTAAATCCTACCCTTCTTTACTGCCTTTTTTTAAAAAATTTAATTTAATCAAAATTCTGCATGCGTGCATGATCCCATCTTTTGGGCATTTCTCGAAAATTTCAGTTCAAGTTGTTCAACCACTAATTGATAAAGAATTTCAATGTTGGTGAGTGAGATACAATAAATTAAATTACAATAACAAATTGTGTAAATGTTTCTTGTTAATTTAGAACAGGAAATTTATAAATAAATTGAACATTAATATTTTGGGTCACTTTGACAAAACAATATTACCTTCACACACTTGTCTAAAGGGTATTAGGTTGAACCCCAAAGAGGATGGGTGTATAATTATCCACTATTATGGCCTTTGCCTTTTACTTTCCTTTTGGATCTAAGCTAAGGTGACTTCGGCTTATCTCCTCACCTACTCCCAACCTTTAATTCAGATGTGGTTAGATATCACGATCTGTTGTTATTGCTGCCCATAATGCTTACAAGTAGACATTCCATGTTCACTTTTAAATTTTGGGTTCATTCATTTTTAACTTATTTATAAATTAATTGAAGCAAAATTTAACTTTTTTTAATGAACATAGGTTTTAGGGAAATAGTTGTTCAAATTTTGACTTTATAATGGAGAATTTATTCATATACATGTGAATTTCCAATCAACAACAGCTGTTTGTATAGTATCTTGATTTTCTTCTAAGAAAAAGTATTGCTGTCCTTTTTATATTAAAGACGTGCTCCTCCAGAAAGTATACGCACGAGTACTGGTCAATTACTTGATGAATATTAGCATTTTCTATTCATCTTAGCGAGAGAAAGCGCGTGCGCCTTTTTTTTTTTTTTTGGGTTGGGGTGGGGGGTTCTTTGTTCTTACTTCGGAGGGAAGAACGATGTAATAACCCAAAAAAAAATATTTTACAAAATGGGAAATTAATTAATCATGTCAATGCAGGCTACCTAAATGACCCGGAGGCAACAGAGAGGACAATAGACAAAGACCGATGGTTGCACACGGGAGATATTGGGTACATTGACGATGACGATGAGCTCTTCATCGTTGATCGGTTGAAGGAGTTGATCAAATACAAAGGCTTCCAAGTGGCCCCCGCTGAGCTCGAAGCAATGCTGATCGCCCACCCAAATATCTCTGATGCTGCGGTCGTACCGTAAGTTCAGCCAGAGAATAATTTTGATTATACTTTTACCCGCTTTGAATTGGACTACCAACTGATCACCGTTGGGTATGTTTCAGAATGAAAGATGAGGCTGCAGGGGAAGTCCCGGTTGCATTCGTTGTGCGATCATCAAACGGTTCAAATATGACGGAGGACGAAATAAAACAATACATCTCGAAACAGGTGAACACTTGAATCTATATTACTAGGAAAAAAAGATAAAAGAGAATTATAGACGGCGTCGTGTCTAAGATAACTTCGATATTAGTCTTTGTCCGACTCCGACTGCTCGCAGCAACTAGCAAGATGAAAGGTGCTTCTTTCTTTACGTATGAAATTTACAAACGCATTCGTATCGTTTAATTTCGAACGACGCAAAGAATGTCTGAGTGTCTGACTGACCTTATGATTCCCAAATGAAATCCTCTGTTTCTTTTTCTCTATACCAATTCTGTGTCCTTTTATCTCAACCATCTATTTAAGTGGGTCACATAAATGAATGGTTGAGATGAAAGAGATGGTACATGAGAAAGGAAGCAGAGAATCAAAGTACTTATGATTCAAAGAATGTGTGAGTGTCTGACTGACCTTATGATTGATGTACTGAATAGCAGCCTTGAAATTGAAATGTCGCTGTCCAAGCAAACTTACTGGAACTGATCAACAATCTACCAATCACCAATTGGGTCCATGTCCGTTGATAATTATTTGTCTTGGATTAGTTTTAACGAGATTTGCTCTTATTTTATTAAAGCGCACGTCATCTGAAGTTAAAGCTTGTTCTTATGATTGTGTAGGTTATATTCTACAAGAGAATTAGCAGGGTTTTCTTCACCGAATCAATTCCTAAAGCTCCGTCGGGCAAAATTTTGAGGAAAGACCTCAGAGCAAGGCTTGCTACAGCTGTTGTTTCTAATTAATTGACGTGTATTCTATGGCCAACAAAGTAGTGGACATCCAAGAAAAAGAGAAAGGGAACAGAGAGAACTGATTAAATGATCTTCGGCCTTTTGTAAGATTCGGCAAGCAAGGCCAAGGAAGAGTCTGATATTGATATTGTATTGATTTGTTTTGTACATGATGTTATGAACGCCAAAAACATACTTGTACCTCACCTTTCACAAGGTATTGCAGCTTTTTTTTTTTCCTCCAAGGACATTGACATTTGTTGCTAATTAAAATGTTCTCCATGTGTTTCATCGTTCATAAATTGTTCTCCGCTGTTTGAAATTTTGTTGGCCGATGTGTTCCCCTTGTTATTTGTCACCAGCCTTTACGCCATCTCTAATTTATTCCTTCAAAATAGAGTGAAGTTTTCTTTATTTTAGAGATGTTACAGTATTTTTCACTTCAATTTATAACTCTATTTTTCACACTAAAAAGAAATATTCTCAACATATTCTTTTTTATCTTTCATTAATAATTATTAAAATTACTTTATAAAATTAACCCAATTTTTCTTTTTCAAGTATATTTTTATTCACAATATTATTATTGTTATTTTTTATGTTAATAAATAATAAATAATAAAATTTTAATTAAACTATAGTTTGTTATTTGATAATACTAAATGAAATAATATATGAGAAGAGAGAAAAGTTTGAAAAAAAATAGGGGATTGTTACATGAAAAAGGAAGAGAGAAAATTTTTTTAAAAAAAAGAATAGTAATGAACGACTGTTACAGTGCCCCTCCAAATTTGGAGGGGCACTGTAGCATTCTTCCAAAATGGAGAAGAAAATAGAGGTGGGTTGGAGTCAAATTTTCCTCCAAAATGGTGTTTCTCCTCTATTTTGGAGGTGGGTTAAAGATGCCCTTATATGTGTTTTGGTATATGGGATGACTCGGTAAACAATTGGCTTGAGTTGCAACATTAAGAAAAGGGCATTAGAAGTATCGTTAATGTTCAATATCTTTTATTACGTAAAGAAAAAAATGGTTTATTATTGCCGGCTAGTAATATGTCATCAACATACAAAGTGAGAAACATAATTCTACTTGTTATTCTCTTGACATACACACAATAGTCTTCTAAAACCATGGCTAAGCCAAAAGAAGTAATGGCTTCATGGAATTTGAAATACCACGATTTGGAAGACTGTTTGAGACCATAGATGGTGCTTTTAAGACGACACACTTTTTCATCTTGACCTTTTGATGCAAAACCAATAGGTTGATTCATATAAATCTCTTCTTCAAGGTTACCATTGAGGAAAGCAGTCTTTATATCCATTTGAAACAACACCAGGTCCAAATGGGCAACCAAAGATAGAAGGAAGCGAATAGAGGCAAATCTCACCACAGAAGAAAATGTCTCTTTAAGTCTATACCTTCTATTTGGGTATAGCCTTTCGCTACCAAACGGGCCTTGAACTTGTCGATCATTCCATCCGCCCGACATTTTATCTAGAAAATCCACTTGTTTCCAATTGACTTTCGTTGGGCAGAAGATCAACTAGTTCTCAAACCTTATTTCTTGCCATTGAGTCTATTTCATCCCTCATGGCATCCATCCACTCTGTGTGGTTAGGTGAAGCAACAACCTCTTGAAAAGAGGTTGATTCTTCGATTTTCAAAGAAGTACAAAGGAATATTTCCTCTTTGATTTGAAAATATCGTCGAGGAATTCTTCCACGCTCACTTCTTCGGAGTCTAGGACCTACATGTGTCTACCCTGATTCAGAATATGTCCCCCTATCTCTTAGAAATGTGGGGTCATGTTCATGTTGAAAACTAATCTCACTAGCCCCTTGAGATGTGTGATTTTGAACATGTAGACTATCCACATGTTCTTGGTTTAAAGAGTAAAGACAAACCTCATTCTCGATTTGTTTTTCTTGGGTAGGAAAAGTTTCGGTGACTTGGTGAGTAACTAAATTCTTCCCCCTCACCGAGAGTATCTTATTGTAACTCATACAACTCTAGGTCCTTTTTGATTTCACCTATGCTTGGGAACTCATCCTCAAGCAACTCTACATTACGCCAATCAACTTCCGTCATGTCACCATTCGAGTGCTCACCAAACATAACATACCCTTTAGAATGTTCAGGGTATCATATAAACACTATTTTGGTGGCTCTTGGATCAAGTTTCCTATGTTTATAAGTCGGGTTGTGTACATAACTAGCTGAACCCCATAGGCAAAAATGATCCAAAGAGGACTTTCTTCCATTTTATAACTCATATGGAGTGGCGGGTACACTTTTACTTGGCACACGGTTAAGAATATAACTAGTCGTGAGCAACGTATCTTCCCAAAAACTAATTGGAAGACTAGCGTGTGCCATCATTGACCTGATCATGTCAAGAAATGTCTGATTGCTACGCTCAGCAACACCATTTTTTTGTGGAGTTCGAGGAATCGTTAGTT
The DNA here is from genome assembly GCA_027563885.1 of Erythroxylum longipes. Lineage (NCBI taxonomy): Eukaryota > Viridiplantae > Streptophyta > Magnoliopsida > Malpighiales > Erythroxylaceae > Erythroxylum > Erythroxylum longipes. The sequence continues at coordinate 16,967,788 of JAOQMS010000179.1, forward strand.
GTCTTATTATATCCTTTTTCTCACAAAATTCTTTGAACATATCAAATAGATATTCTCGACCACGATCGGTCCAAAGAGTTTAACTCTTCTTTCCAATTGTGTCTCAACTTCAGTCACAAAATGTTTGAACACATCAAGCGCTTCATAACGATGAGCTAAAAGGTACACATACCTATAGTGAGAATAGACATATATTAAAGTGAGAAAATAGATAGCCCCATGACGTGCCTTAACATTCATGGGTCTGCAAATATTAGAGTGAATAAGCTCTAGAAGTCTAGACACCTTGAAGCCTTACCAAAAGGTTTCGTAGTTGCCTTACCAGCTAAACATGACTCACATCTAGGCAACTTAACCTTAATGAGTCGGTCTAAAAGACCTTCTTTAGCTAGCCTACTCAATCTATCTTAGCCAATGTGACTAAGTCTAACATGTCATTTAACAGATTCAAAATCAGGATCAACATATAATACGTAAACAGAAGACGAATTATCATAACATGCATCCAAATCAAGAATAAGAAAATCATTTTTCAATGTAGCATAGCCAAAAACATTGCCATTATACAAAATATCCAATCCATTGTGACTAAAATTAAAAACGAATCATGATTTCATTAGCACTACAAGAAAATTGACATATTGTGATGGAAATTACCAACGGAAAATGGTAAAATTCCATCGGTATGTAAGGTTAGCGACGGAATTTACTGACAAACAACGATGTGGGAGAATCGACCGTAGCTAATAATTGGCGACAAAAATTGATATTCTGTCTGTAAATTTGCCGATGGAAGATTAACCGTCAGTCGGTAAATATACTGATGGTTTATTTTGCGGATCATCGTCGATAAATTTACCTACGGAATATCAATTTTCGTCGGTAAAAATTAATGACACTAATAATAATAATACAAATAATAAATAATAATAATAACAAGAAGAAGAAGAAGAAGAAGAAGAAGAGGAAGAAGAAGAAGAAGAAGAAGAAGAAGAATAGTTTTTATAAGACTAAATCTTGCCTATGGGTTGCTTTATTGGTAAAGAGATGGAACATCTTTCTGCTAATAATTGCAAGTTGCTAACGTGGTTAATAATATCAAATGACTTGTGTTACTTGTCAATATATGTTTTCATTCCCTATGCAAATTTTTATCTAAATCCACTTTGGCATTGTTTTTGTTAACATTTTATTCCCTATGCAAATATTTGTATATTCATTTATACGTATATTTAGTTATTAGATTAACATATATTTAGGGATCTAATGAGCATATATAAAGTGATTTAGAGTTCTCATTCATACTTGCTCTCACATATTCTATTATAGTTATCAACATAACTTAATTATAGTTAATTTTATGAAATACAATATGTTAACAATTACATGTATAATCTTTTCATTACAAAATAACTCAACATAATCAAGTTTTGTTCTAAGAGACATTTCATCAGACACCTTAACTCTAACCCTAAACCCTAGACATTTCATCAGACATTTCATCAAGCAATACCCTTTAACCCTAAACTTTATCTAAAGAACTAAGATCAATTTTTCAAAGAACAGACATTTCATCGAACACCTTACATGCATTAGAAATTTATCCCAATATCACAACCAAAATAACGTCTTGTCCCTTCTATCATTAACATTTATACCTTAACTTCATTTTTCAATCAAATAATACAAAAATAAACGAAATACCCAACTAAACTTTTATCCAATATATGATAAAATTTTATCTAATACAGTGGAAAAATACCTCAATAGAAGCAGAGATGACGGTAGCTGGAGACACGGAGATGGTAGCTGGAGACACGATGATGGTAGACAGTTGACGGAGAGAAGAAAATGGCAACCGACAGTGTGGGAGAGAATCAGAGAAGAAGACGCAAATGGGGGGGGGGGGAAGGCAGAGGGGGA
>JAOQMS010000179.1:16971927-17000758 GCA_027563885.1 Erythroxylum longipes
GATCGCGACTCTCCCAATCCGATTTTATTTTTATTATTTTTCATAAAAATACTCTTTTGATTTTTCTATGAAATTAAATACCCTTGGACTATTTTTGGATATGGAGTTGTTTTTAAAAATAGGGGGATAATATGGTTACCCTTTAAAAAAATTTAAATCATATAAAATTCTTTGTTATCTATTTTAATTAAATCCTTGTTATCTATTAAATTGTGTATTAAATATTTTCCTGAAAGTTTTGTTCCTAATTGTCTTATTTTAATGTATGCTTATCTTACGATCCCACCACGTATTTTTCCCGGGGTCATCACTTATTGAATTTTTTTATGATTTATCTCACTTTTTGTACGGAGGTAAACTTAATGAATTTATTCGTTTTAAGTATCCCTGGTGGGGAATCTCTCCCTCGGGGGAAGCGCGACCAGATGTCACGCAGGACGTCGGGCCCGTGACCCGCCCGGGGAGGGGTTCCAGCATTATAAGTGGTAAGTGACAACTATCCAAATGACTAATTTTAGTCATTTTGGCAATGGTTGACCCAAACCTAATTCTTGTTAATGGGTTCTACCTTCTACGTTTATTAAAAATTATAACATGGTATTAGAGCAGGTTTGGTCTGGATTATTAATTTTCAAGTTATCCGTCTGGATGTCCAGTCCCAGCGGCCCGGTTCGATTACTACTGTGTTTATTTCAAGTGATAACTGGATGTCCAGTTCCAATTGCATTTGTGGGGGAGTGTTAGAGCATCTCATATTGACTAAACATGAAAATATTAAAGGGTTTATAAGTGGTAAAGGCCAACTATCCAAATGACTATTTCTAGTCATTTTGGCAATAGTTGACCCAAATCCAATTTTTGTTAATAGGCTCTACACTATACCCTTATTAAAAATTATAACAAATATTCCAACATCATGCCTTTTACTACTATTGCGAGCCCTGCCCTTAGCTGCCAAGGGCTTGTACCCTATCTGAATGGAACCAATAATCTATAAAATGTTTGGACACAAGATCCAAGATGGTGGTGGTTAGTGAAACAAAAGCCCTAGTTTTTATGGCTTTAGTCTAGTGACAAATCGTCTATCCACAAGCCTACTAGAAAAATTGTACATAACACTAGTCAAAACCTTTTAAACATAAAAAATGCAGTTTGAAACTTGAAATTTACACTAGGATACAAGTTAATGTTCAAATTTAATTTTAACATACAAAATATTCAAAGTAGATCATAAGTGTACGAAAAATATGACAAAGCTAACTCTTTGTTAATTGAATATCAAGTTAAAGCTGATAGGACATTTGTTTTTAAATTTTTATCTTAAAAGTGTCTTAAATGTATAATAGTAGCCTCACTGTCACGTGATAATGGAGTCCTATTTTTGTTTAATTTATAAAACTAATTACTTAAATAAAATAATTAAATGCTTGTTTAGTTAATTAAGTATTATTAATCATAATTAAGCTAATTAAAAAAGTAAAATGAGAATGCAGTGCGGCCCACTTCTTATTAATTTGTAAAAATAATTACTTAATTAAAATAATTAAATGCTTATCCGGTTAATTGAGTACTATTAATTATAATTAAATTAATTAACAGAGTAAAATGAGAAATGACATTGTTTCTGATTCTCACCAATAACAACGTACATATTATGTATGAGAATGAGGAATTAGGGATTAGTACATATGATATAAATATAAGCCCTTCACCATTATCCAATTCTAAGCCAGAAGCTAGTAGATTCATAAACCATCTTTAAGAATTAGTATTCTTTACCTTCACAACAGTCAAGTTAATAGATACATCCCTTCATCACCATCCCTTCCTACTGCACTCAATAACTACCTTAAGGATTTTGTCTTCAAAAAGCAATCATCAATACTTGAGTTAGCAAATATATTTAGTTTTTCTTTTCACTTTTTAACCATTTTAGCCACTGAGATTCTAGACATCTTAAGAATTCATTCCCAAAAATGTCTCACAAGGAACTTAACTAAAACCAATTTATGTTTTTTAGTAGTGAAACAAATATGCCTAAGATTGTATGTCTTCACTTTGAAACACAGTTCGTTTTTGTCACAACCAATATACAACTCCTATGGGCATCCTTTAATACACCCAACTCTAATCCTATGGCTTCCACTCTTTTTGAACCTCGCATTATACCCTATTTGTACTGCATAATCTAAAACAAAATCTCTAAATTCTTTATATTTTCTAAACTCCATCCCTAATCTCCAACATAGTGTCACATATGTTGGATTGTACCTAATATTAGTACTTAGTCTTCACAATTGTTCAATAGGCTCTTCTTTGCTTGGATATTCATCATTACTAATGAAATTGCCAAAATTAGTTGAATCAATTTTAGTTAGTTGGTGGTTATTAGGAATTTTAACTTGAATAAAGCCCTCATCCTAGTTACTATCATGATCATTGAGGTCTTCATCAACTCCTTTATTAATTCCTTTACCAACTCCTTCACAACTTCCCTTTTCACCTTCACTATCTCCATCCTCTCATCCAGTTATAGGTAATATCTTTAGAGCAAGGATTGGGGTGTCGAAAAAATGAATTACATAAATGTCAAATTTATGGAATTTTATAAGTTAATAAGCCTTAGACAAATTTGGTTGAATTCAATAAGTCTTAACAACTCACTAAATTTGAAATTAGGTAAATTGTAATAGGCTTTGTGAACTTGAAGGTATCCTAACTCTTTCCCTATGTTAAATATTTGCTTATAACTAACATAATTAAGGTCTACTTTGTCGAAAACATTTACTGGCTTGTCAATATATTCAACTTTGATTATACTATAAATTTTTACCATAAAATAACATTATACAACTAATTTGGGCCATTGTTGTAACATCCCACTACTATAGAGTATGTACCTGAAAATCCAGAGGACATTCAAAAACATAACCTATGACAATGACATGTTAGAGCAGTCATATACACTTATTATGGAAACATACAGTTTACAAAGTTTGAAAAGGTCAAATTGTCCCATTTCATTTACTAACATAATTTACAATGTAGCAGTACATTCATTTAAATAGATATTTACATCATCAAAAGTATTTGAGAGCTTACCACTCATTTTCCAAAAGATTTACATGAAATGAGAAACTACATAAACACAGTCTACAATTCCTCAGATATTAGCTGACCAGATCTTTGAGCCATTTTTTAATTCCAAAATGTACTTCTAGAGTGTCTTAAGAACTAGGTCTCCTCTCTCATACTTGAAAATTCAACATTACAATTTTGATGAGTTTTATGAACTCAATGAGTGAACCATCCTTGATGTGCTCACTCATTCAGAACATCAAACATTTCAAATATAATTCAAATGCATAATATTCCTCATCTCAACAATTCATCATGGATTTCACACATTACATATAAACTTTTCAGAATAATTCATTCATCTATCCTAGTCAATCATATTATCAAATGTACATAAATATGGCATATCACAATATCGTCTCAATTTAGAAATGTTTTCACAATCATATATTTGCAAATGTAAATGCATATGAGACTATAATTTCGTTTTTATTTTGTTGTGACTGAGCACCTATTTACTGTCCCATATCGCTTGTGGAAATCGGGCTCATTTCACATTCTGTCCCGTACCTATTGTGGATACTAGGCTCATTAATCACTGAGTCTGTGGCTCTTTATGCGCATATTTGAGCTTTAAGCTCTTTTAGACTAGCCACTCTGGTGACAACGCCTTTATCTGATCATACATATCAATATTATGCATCAAATCATAAAATATATTATCAATAACATTTATTCATGATGCACAGTCAGATTCACATGTTCATCAAACCTTAGTTTGGCATTCAACATTTTTGTTAAGTATACGGATATCTTTTAGATTCATATGCAATTAGAACACTCCCAATACATTCCCAAATATCAAACTTCTCAAATCATTAAAGTTTGGAATTATCAAAATCAGATCATTAATAGTTCAATAACTAAAAGTTAAACAAAAATAATTCAATCCTAATGAGAACATTTAGGTTGACTCTCAGTACGCTCCAGGTTACACTATTGCCTTGATGGATCGACAATGTTTGGATGTTGACGTTCGACTTGAGAGTCTAAAATCATACAATACACACATAATTCACGTTACAAAGTTGATCAATCAAATACATATTCAACCATGCACATATATATACATGTGTCATATTCAATGCATGCTCAATTGACTTTTCCTGGGTATGTATCTTTATTCTCATTTCTTAACCAATCATACATCATAACTTGGATATAACCAATTTGTAATTAGGTTTATATCTTCAAAATAAGCTTAATTATTCTAAATTCATCAACCATTCATTCATTAACCCTTTTTTAGCATTATAAGTATTCACAAAATTCCCAGTTCTCATTCATTCATTCCTAATGCATTATTCATATCCTTTGGAATACATTTGCCTTCATAAGTACATCTTCATTCCTTTAACTCTCCTTCATTCCACACTTATATACATTGTTAACAAACAATCCTTTCCTTAAATTATAACATCAATTATCAATCAAAACTTATCAAACATTTGACCAACTTTTCCAAAATCAAATTAGGCTCATTTTAAGCCTTAAACAAGTCCAAATGTATCATAGTAAAGTACCTTATCCTTAATTGGTTCAAGAATTAAAAAAAAAACATTTTCTTCACTTCCATGCAATTCTCACAATCGTGTATGGCTTCCCATGATCTTGGGATGGGTTATCCAAAAGTCCCCATCCATTTCCTTCATTAGTTTTCCAAAATTTGACATCTTTATACTAAATTCAAAACATCTACTTATTATTCCATCAATTATACCTTAATTAGACCTTAATTATACTCTAATTCCTCATCAATATCATCTCCAAATTCAGTTCAAAATTATTCAATTGATAGCTCACAAATCATTATCTTTCATGCATCAAAAATCAAACCAAAAATTATCATACATTATCTGATATAATCCTAGTTCTTTCTCAATTCAAGAACACTATATTAACATCTTTCTTTAGCATAAATCCACCTTCATTATACTTCAAATCCAGATCTAAAGCATCCATGAAATAACCTATAACCCACAATTTTCATTTACCAAGAACACCTTCATATTGTTGGACAATCAGTGACATAGACTATGCCTTACTATCAAATAAATATAAACTTATTTAAATCATTAGACGATCAATAATAACAAAGATCGTATTTATAAGGTAAAACAACCAAAATTTCATCAAATTAAAAATTTATACACATTCAGTTTCACATTAAGAGGAGGAGAAGCAAGATACATGACGGGGGACCAGGAAAGAAAAGGGAGATTAAAATGTTTTGTTTTGTTATTCAAACACCCAATAAGATCATAGCAATAGTAAAAAAGCCAGCTAATTTGTAAATTATTAATAGGGTTGACAATAGCATAAAGACATACGAGGGACCACAACATAGAAAAATTTACAACCAAGCAAAACATTATGCATAAGAAATAGGGACCACAACAAAGAAAAATGTAAAGTAGAAAACTGGACAAAGGAAATAGGGATCTACCATGATGTATTATCTTTCTCATGTTTTCTAGAAATTCAATAGTGCTGTGCAAGAGTAGGAGACACATATGCATAACTTGTAGGAGAGAAACAAATGTACGGGAGAGAGAAAAATGGGTAGATAGAGACAACGTGTAAGAGAAATGCATATACGAAGAGATTAGGGATTAGGAACAACGTGTTGCTACTGTAATTGAATCAATTGGGAAAGTGTAAGTGGTGCATTTAGGGATTAAGGATTTGAATGAAGAGGAATGAAGTTCAAAGAGAAATGATGACGTTTATCATTTTATCATGTTAATTGGCTTAATTATGATTAATAGTACTTAATTAACTAAATAAGTATTTAATTATTTTAATTAAGTAGCTGATTTTATAAATTAACTAGAAAGTAGGCCTCATTGCCATGTGATAGTGAGACCCACTTGTCATATGACAAGTGAGACCCACTTTTAAGATAAAAATTAAAAATAACTGCCAAGTTAGTTTTGATCTGGCATTTAACTAAAGGAAGTTATCTTCGTCAATTTTTTTTATCCCTTTAGGTTTTTTATTTTTAACATTTTGTAAACATTAAAATTCAATTTGAGTACTTCGAAATGTTAAGATTTAACTTGTATTCTAATATAAAAGTTAGGGTTTAAATTGCTCTTTTGACCCCTTCTAGAACTTAAACATCTTAAACTAGCCAATAAAAGGCCCTTATTGCATTTATTATATCCTTTATTAGTATGCAAAAATTGCAAGTAAAACTTTATTGTTTCTTTTATATGTGTGTACATATATATATATATATATATATACACACATATATACATACATAATCATCTACTCCCTTGGAAAAATCATGACCTGTACGACTATCCAAACCTATTAGATTCTTTGAACCTGGACACAATATAGAATCAACTGTTAAAATTACTGATCCTATTATATCAACAGAAAATACACTTAAGTTAGAAGATATTAAAAATCAAATTACTGAATTAACTACGTATTTAAAACAAACATTATGAGTAGTCTCACTTATTATATGAAAGAAATTCAAGAACAACAACAAAAATTAGAAATAAAGATAAATGAATTAAGTAAAATTCAATCAAGTATGCTACAAATCATAAATCAAGTAACGGTAAATATTCAAAACTTAGAACAAAGTTTAGATACAAAATTGAAAAGGATAAACGAACCTCATTTGGTATCAGAGTCGTCAAAGCCAACTAAACCCATTATATTAGTTAAACCATGGAGATCATAGAATCATTAGAAGAGCCATTAGAATCATTAGAAGAAGTGGAACAAACAATACAGTCACAATTAGCAAATATCACTCAATTAGTACAAAAATTAACATTGCAACAACCAATTGAATCTTATGACAAAATAAACTAAATTACGGATAAAGATGAAATTATTTATGGTTATGAATTTGATGAAGATATCTATGTTAAAAACGAACCACCTAAAAGTAGTAAAACTAGCTCTGAAAAGGAATTGATCCATTCTAATCGGTGTTTCATGTACTAATTTACCAAAATAAATAATATTTTTCCTATTAAGAAAAATTGGAAATATTATATATATATGTTTGTTTGTTGGGGAGAATTACCACAACCACAATAACAATAATCACAGAAGAAATAAAGTGCAAAAAACTAAATCAATGTACAAGCAATTTACGTGGAAAATCCCTCTTAATTTAGGGAAAAACCACACTCTAGATCTCCACAAACTAAAATCAATCAATTATAATAATTAAGAGTATAATCGGCAACCAATAACAATAATGGCAATGACAAGTACAATTATCTCTAGGTTCTAATACAAATTAAAAATAGTACTATCTACAAACTCAAGAGATACCAACACCGAATACTTGTCGATGGCGATCCACTTTCTCTTAATTATCTCACCAAATAACTGTCGTTCTACACACCAAAATAATGGAGTAGATCTCTCTTTTTGTCCTTCTCTATTTTGCTTTTTACGACAACACACATCACAAGCAAAAGGGGTAAAGCCTTTTATCTTATCATAAATTGGCTTCTTTAATAAGCAAACAAAACAATCACCTTACTCATCAAGCAATGAAGCACTAGCTCCTCCCACCCGAAGGCAAAAAAAAAAAAAATCTTCATTTAGTGAGTCACCACTTGCAAGTAAAATAAAGCTCACCTTTGCAATATTTCACTAAGAACAATTTAGGTGTTTTACCCCCTTTTTTTCTTTTCTTTTTTTCCCTTTTTCTCTTTTCTTAGTTTCATTTTATTTCAAACAATAACTAAAATAAACCTCACATAGTTATTATTTGAGATTTTGGGTAGATACCAACATATATATGTGTGTATCATTCTTGGAAAATCCTAAATACCCTTTGTTCTTACACAGATGTATAGTATGTTTTGAGTAATGCAATTCACAAACGACTATCAGCATTTAATTTTAACTACTTCAAATGTAATCATGGGTCAAAAAATTCATGAGTGCGACTTCTCGTAGAAAATGAGAGAATATAATGTCATTTTGCACTTCACGTGTGCTAATGAAATGTCAAACTCAAAGTGACATGGTAATAACTAAACATGTGAAACATAAACGTTTCGTACGTGATGTATGCTTGGGTATCCTTATCCTCTTGAAATTAGTGGATTAAACAGTATTATGCTTTGAGAAAGATACGCCAGTGGAGAAGTGTTGGAATTTCAAAGGGTAATGTTGGGTCCAATTTAGCAATATCTCTTAAATTTTCGTTCTTCGAAATTATATGCACATATAAAATTACTTTTATTCTTTCAAAAATATAACATTTAACACGTAAAATTCGTGGAAATTTATTATCGGAGATGATTCTGTTTTATAACAAATATCACGTTTTCTTATGGATAGAGTTTGTTGCTTGTATCTGCTTCATGTTTTGTTAGACTCAGAGCATTTTATTGTACGGGACTTGAAATCGAACCTTTAGTGTGGTTACTGGAGTTGTACCAATATACCTATGGGTATTTGGTAAAACTAAAAAACACTGAAGAGTTTCGATTCCACTGTGTGCATGCATTATCCCCACATGACTAGAGAAGCTAAGTGGTGACACATCATGTTCCAATAGTCTATGCGTCAATCTTTGGGTCAACTTGGTGTTGATCTGTTGTCTGCCACCAATCATGAAAATTGCCGTACTTTTCCAGTCTTACCATGGCTTGAGTTCTCTTTCGTGCTTTTCATTCACACCTAGGAAATTATAAGTCATTCTTAACAAATTCATTAATAATCCTCTAACCATTTTCCCCTTTTGCCTGTACACATCAGCACAGCTCGTTTCATGCAATACCTTTGATTTTGTCCAATCTATAAGTGGTCTTGGTTGTATCTATCGGCAGGATTACCCATTTCTTTCATGCATCCCACAGTAGAACCATGAAACTATTGAAATGGTTTGTTCTGAAGCCAAAACTTCTATGCTTTCAAACTAGGTCTAAAGCCTAATATGCTTGTAGGTCTTGGAGGATATCTAACTTTTTTCCTTTGGAGGGTAACTTATTATCTTAATTTACCTTTGAGGTTGTTTCATATAATTTGAGTTATTTTCGCTACTAGTTATTCTTGACAATTCGCGTTACCATTTCGTTTTTTATTTCTTCTCGATGGGTGGAGGAGCATGCGGCTGAGAATCACCAATTATGTGAGTTATCCCTGCATGCGGCATGCATACTAGACAAGCTGAGGAATGAGGACCATGTATAGTTACGTCAATTTTCAGGAACCTGATGAGAGAATCTTTTTACCCTCTGGAAGCCAAAGTAATAATACGAGAAGTGGCTACAAAAGTGAACAAAAAATGCAAAGAAAAAAAAGGTGGGTTTTCGAAAATGGACCCTCTTCTGTTCGAAAGCTAGCTGGTTGGACCCAGCAGGAACAAGACAGCCCATGGCATGCAGCCGAAGAGCACTAAAAAGAAAATTCCAAATAACTCAGTTTAACATCAAAACATCTATTAGACCCACTACGAGAGAAGAGACATGAGGTACGTTGGAGAGTTGATTGACATATATCTCATCAAACTCGCATGATTTTACTACAACCTCAGAATAGTAATCTGTCAACAGTTAGATTCCTATATATGCGGTAAACACAGACCTTGCGAGTATAGAAGAATATGGGTCCCGTCAGGGCATTCTTGACCATGAAATTTATGCGTGTCGTAAAGTATCACCAAGTTCCAAAAACGTTTTCTTTCATTGTTTGCTGGTCTATCTATGGCTAATCGTAAGGAGTTAAAAGGCAGTCATACAAGTACTAACGTACCAATTTAAGTATAGTTTTCCTGTTGACGGGCTACGATAGCCCACAAGAACAACTATGGTGTCTTGTCTAATGTTCTTGTCCATCTATCTCAGTCTTTCCAATAAATTTTATCTTGTAGGGTGTCTGTCTGTCTGTCTGTCCATTAAAAGTCCTTTCCAAATGATCTGCAAACTACATAAATGTTATGTGAGACAGGTTCAACTGAATGTCTGAAACAGGTGTGAACCCAAGTTCATATTAATTAAGGCGCTCTATTATATTAAAAACACTTTCAAATCATTGATCAAAGATGTTGCTTGGACGTGCACAGTATTTAGGAGTTAAGACATAGGGAAAAGTTTGCATTCAATTACACTTTTACATAACTTCAATTAGCAGTGTGAAACTAGCAATTTGAACAACAATTTAAACAAAATTATTACTAAAATGTTTTATTATTTTTAATTCAAATTAAACCATATGAAAATTTAGAATGCAATCCATATAAATTGGATTTAGATAGGCACACTATAATATACAGGACATTTAGCGACGTATTTAAACATCGCAAAAGAATAACTAATCGTCGCAAATTAATGTGGGCGACGAAAAATTATCGTCGCCAAAATCGTCGCTGATGTTTTCATGGAATCGTCGCAAAAACTTGTTTTCGACAAAAATGATTCGTCGGTAAAAATTATAAGCGACAATACCAAAAACGTCGTGGATTGTTTTGTGCGATGTTTATATTTCGTAGATAAAACTTTTTACCTACTAAATCCTATTCTTAGGTAATTGTTTTTATTGACGATTTTATTTTTGTAGCAGAATAGTGTTAGCTATTAAGTTTTTGTTGACGTTTCTTAAAAGTAGGTAAAAACTTTTTATGATGAATTAGCATTTCGTAGCTAACAGGATTTTGTGACGATTTTATTTTAGTAACAAAATAGGTTTAACTACTAATATTTTTTGTAGCAAAAGGTTTTTAGCGTCGTTTTGTATACATAGTTAATGTCCTTTTGTGACGAAATTTTTTAGTAGCTAATATTATTTAGTCAAAATTTTTAATTTTTAATTTAATAATTTTTATAATTGTTAAAAATGAATTTATTTTAATTTATTACAATTTTAAGACTTTTTGTGACGAATTTGTTTTGGTAGCTAATATTATTTAGTGACAAAATTTAATTTTGAATTTAATAATTATTATAATTGTTAACAACAAATTTATATTGAATTTATTACAAATTTTAAGACAGTATAAAATATTAAAATTATTCATTTTATAATTAATGCTAGTGACATATTTTTTAAATAATAATAAATTGAAATAAAATAAGCATATAAAATGAAATGCATTTTTAACAATAAAATATTTACACATTATTTACAAACTAAGAGTCTTCATCTGAGTTACTACCACTAACATATGCAGAACCTAGCATTTGTTTAACCAATTTTTTAAGCTTCTTAACTTCTTAATTTTACGATCTAACTTAGTCTTCAGTGTCTTGTTCTCCTCTTGAAGCGTTGTCAACAATGCTGGTCGTGACGAAGAGGCACCTACAGTCTTAGGGTCATACTCAGGACCCTTGATATAACCCAATCGTGTACCAAAGACATTGTTGCAAATGTCATTAACATTGGGTTGATTCCCCTCAGCCAATGACGTCTGCAACAATTCCTGCATCTTGTCCTACAATTTAAAGTAGAAAATCGAGTTAACTAAAAAATAATTACTTGTAGTGTGTGTGCATATACAGTGTGATCCTATCACATTCTTGCCTTTGGAGTTCTGTTTGACTCTATAATATGAATTTAAAAAATTATAACTAATTAGAATTTATTTTATTAAAAAATAAAATAATAAATTGAAAACGATATACTTACTAATTGTTGTTAGACAACGACAAATGATTTGGAGCTGGTGTTATGAGGAGTCTTCATTAAGGCTCTGTTGGCCTTGGCTTCAGAACACTTTTCCTAAATTACGAGAAGTATTTATGAGATGTATAAACATAATTAATCGAAGGAAGTATGAAGAGAAAAAAAACAAACCTGAACCTTCGCTGAAGCCCAATAATAACACAATTTATTCCAATTTTCTTCAGTCTCCCATTTTGGCACATGTCCCCTTGCCTCTTCATCGAAAGGAAAAGACTGATAATATTTATGAAGTCGATATCGGTGATCCTTCACCCTTTGTTTCAATAGTGAACTAACATTGCGTGAAAGTTCAGGTGTGTCAATATCAACGATATTGAGCTTCATTTGTAAAAACACGTATTAGATAAGTTATTAATTTAGTTAAGTAAAATTGCAATACATATAATGAAATGAATTAAAATATTACCGAAACTTTATCCAAAGCATTTTGCAGCAAGTTGTCTTCCTTTAACTGCCTAACATGCTGAAGGCAAGGCAACTCATTCCGAACAACGACACCTAACTCACTGGCCAACTTTGCAGCTTGGATCTTATCCACTGGGCGCCCTTGCGTCGGGTCAATCGTCACTGACAACTTGAAATTCATTGCAACATTCATCCATTGCAGCTCAACTCCTTTTGTCTTACCTCTACATCGTTTTCTGAGGCTAGTATTGGAACCTGAAAAAAAACATAATGATAAAAACACACTAAACATGTAATCAGAGCATAAATGTAAATATGTTTGGTTATCAAAAACATACCTGAAGATCCCTCATGACTACCAGACGATGTTGGTAAAGGTTGTTGTTGCTAACTTCCCTCATTTGATGATGCAATTGTTGGTTGTTCTATGAGAGAAACTTCATCTGCTGTCACCACCCTCTTTCCTTTATTTTATCCAGGTGCCATTATAATGAACTTGTGTAAAACGAATTATGGACATAACGTATAATTGCAATTGCAAAATAAAATTAACATTTTTTGAAACATTAAAAGTATGCTTAATTAACATAACTAAAACATCAACAACATAAAGCAATTATCTTATTAACATTTGAAACCATACAAACAATGAAACTTACATTCAATCATCATAATCAAGATGAAGAAAATCATCATCATTAAGTACATAATCGAGAGATTCTTCGTCACTAATATATTTTAGCAAAGTATCGTCATTGTCATTGAAGTCATCCTGAGTATAGTCTTCATCTGTTTGTAAGATAAGATGGGGTTGGACTTCATCCAGTTGAACTATGTTGGGCTCCACATCTCTCCTATAGAATGATGATATATCTATATCTTCTACTAGAATACTTTCGTTATTGATCTTCAATCCAATATCTTGATAGACTTCATCAACATCTTCATCCAATTCACTAATATCCCTTTCACAAAAATCAAAGACATTCCTTTATTGAAACTTTTGAACAATCTTCCAATTGTGACTCAACACAGTGTCATTGACGTAGAAAACTTCTTTGGCTTGAGTCACAAGGACAAAAGGATCATTATCATACCATGCCTTACTAACATTTATGCTAGTACTAAGCCCATTCACTTTCATGTCAGTTAGATCAAACCATTTGCATTTAAGTAGAACAACCTTCTTATCCTTAATGTAGTACAACTCTATAATTTTAGATATGACACTGTAGAAGTCAATGATTTCGTCATCAAGACATCCTTCAATGACAATCCCACTATTTTGACTTCTAACTCGACCATCTTGATCTTGTATATGATATCGCACCCTATTAACAATGCAACCTTAGTATTTCTTCCCATATATATGAGGCTGTCAAACTATATAATGTTGTTATCGCTTCTTGCACGTTACGGTTATGTAACTGTATCATCTGTACGACAAATTGATAAGGTGGTAAAGTTTTTAATTTTTATAATAAAATTGATAACTTTTTTGAAAAATCAAGAATTTCATTAGTGGGCACAATGAAGCTTTCTAAGGTTTTTATTAGCTTAACTATGAATATAAAAGTTTGTAAACTAATTCATCGAAATATGTTGTAATGTAAGTTTCTAAATTTTTTCGTTGTCAAATTAATAGGTAAGCGAATGATTAGTGGGAATGAATTATTTATAGCTAAAACATTAAAATAAAATTAACATAGTAAATAAGTTGCAAAATCATTTGAATATGAGTCACTAAGCCTCGACCTTGGCTTAAATGTGAAAAGTAACAATAAGTTAAATGCCACAAATTTCATAATGATATACATCTTTAGTGAAAATAGGATTGTAGAACTTGTATACCACCATCCAATATTAGGGTTTAATCTTTTAAGTTTTACTATTGAACTAAGAATTTCAACATGTTAAATTCATATAATTAAATAGAAACATCATAATGAATATTGTCCTCTCTTTAATTAAAAATATTTCTAATTTTAACTCTATGAAATTATGCTCAACTTTTATGTCGGTCCCCATACTTACATTACATACTTTAGTTTTTAAAAATACACATAATCAAGTAGTATATACTAACTAGATAAAAATAATAATATAGAGGTACACTCCTTCCATTTACAAGTATCTATGATTAATGCCACAGAACAAGTTCACAGTAACAATATCACAGCAACTTGCTTTGCTCCAGGCGATGTTAGAAGTTGCTCTAAACTGAGATATTCAACAATTCATATGCAAAATCCATCATGTGCTGCACCAACTTAAGCAATCAATCTCTTATGAAATCAAAGATTTCATTCATATTATAATTAAATCATAGAAAGACGAGCCAAATGAAACATTAGTTATATGCATTGGAGCAGGACATTCGGTCTGTGCACGAAAAATCAAAACTTCCAAGCAAAACATACAACTTCCATCGAACAGAAACCCAAGCAGGACTTTCATCGAACAACTTCCAAACAGAATATACACCACACGTTTCTCCATGGATTCACAACTTCTCTTCCCTTTCTTCACCATCATTATCACAATTAAACAGAAACCCAACAATAAAAAGGCTCAATCCATGCAAACAACTTAACAAATCTATTTAACCACAATAAATAAATCCACAAGATTCGGTATATTCAAGACACTAAAAAACAAACCCACAAGAAATGACAAAAACTAACCAGCTAGTTGAGCTCAACTCCAAAAGATGATAGTTGGGGGGAAGAAAACAACAGAAAGTCAAGAAGAGTAGGAGAAGAGTGATTGAAGAAAGACGAAGAAAAATTGCAAAAATGAAGGAGAGAAAACGCAGAAACAAATGAGAGGGAGGGTTTTTTTTTACCGTTGTAACATTCAGCGACGAAATGATGATTCATCGTAAATTGCAAAACCTTTAGCTATGATATTTTATAACCGTCACCAATACGTTATTCTGATATCATTCATTTTGCAACGAAACTAATATTCGTTGCAAAAATCTACGCTTTGGTACGAAATACTTCTTATCGTCTCCAAATGTACAACAATTTGCTACGAATCTGTAAAATCATTGCAAAAATTGTTTGTTTTACCGACGATGAATATTTTTGTCGCCTAAAAGTATCATTTTGCTACGAATTTTGTAAAATGTCACCAAAACCTAAGCATTTTCTTTACTTCTTTATTGTTTAGAGTATTGTTCTTTATTGTTCTTAAAAAACCTTTACCTTTATCTCCAATCAGTTCTTCCTCTGTAATCTCCATCAAGTCTTCCCAGAACCAGTAATCTCCTACGTCTTACCCACATATCAAAGCCATTGACTTGATCAAAACACGGTCTACAATCTTGTCACTTTTTTTTACTATCTGTTGTATTTTCAGTTGTGGTTTTCATGTCTTCATTTCTAAATCTGTTACTGACTAGATCGGCTCTTTGTTTGTCAATCTTCAAACGTTGTCATAAGTTTTAGTATCTCTTCGATCGATTTTCTCTTGTTTGCCTGTAATGTTTGCATTTGGCTCTCGAGACAAGTATCTTACCATTGTTTCTGTGATAAAGTTTTGGTTTTTATCCTTCTACGGTAGATCTGGATGTTCTTTGTGTAGATCTATACATAGGGTGTTTTCTGCAGTATTAAAGTTGATTTCTTTGTGTTTTGTATTTGTTGTTTGATTTTTTTGTGTTATGTTATTTGCATATTGTCGTCGGAGAGTTTGGATTTTGCTCAACTAGTTTTCGGAATTGAATCGATTTACTGTACCTCACTGTTACTAAATTTTCTAAAGTTTCTTTTGGATGGTTTTAGGTTGTCTATGAGTGGAAGTAGCATGGAATGTGTTAATGTTAGTTATGGAAGGGAAAACATATGATTTGCATTTGAATCTTAGGATGAGTTTGTCATGTCTGTAAGGTGTTTGATGATATTTCTGTAATGATTTGCAATTGAAAAGTGTTATACTCTAGGCAATCCATTAACATTGTTATCCACTCCATTTTTATATTTGAATTTGAAATTAAATGTAATCAATTTCAGTAACCAGGACTGTTAAAAAATATTTATCTTCTATCCTAACAATACTTTAAATTTTGATAGTTTGTTTTCACCATATACGTCCTACCACCATTTACTGTCTATCTTTGTTATTTCTTTATGTTTATCTTCCCACCAACGTTTAACGTTTAATCTAACGAAAGCTTTGTTTCTGTTTACTCTTGAAATTGTTTCAAGAGTTTTCTATTTTTTTCCATTTCCATTAATAGTTATATAGAGACATATAGTCATGTCTATTCTACTTTAAATTCTAAATTTTGCATTAGATACAAGTTACACAATAAAAATTTGAAATTGAAATTAATGGCCACTTTCGTATCATTAGGCATATTGAAGATGTATAAGTGCTAAACCTGACTAGTTTCAGTTGTCATCAAAATTAGAGTTAAACATATCATCATTTTATTCTAAATTGACTTTTAAAGAATTTACCTCTTAACATTATTAATGAAGGAATGTCAACTTGGAGACTAATTCTTGATGGCCCTAATTTATTCCATTGGGAGGAATATGGCAAAATTGTCCCTACTGAGAAAACCAACATTGAAAAAGAAATATCCACTTTATATACTAATCATTGTATGCCTTCCATGGCCGATCTTCTGCTTCAAGGTGTTTAACATCATCCGAACAATGCCACTTCCCTTATTATGTTCTTCTCATTTCCTTTTTTGAAGCTATTATATATTTTCACATTTGATGGTTTATACTACATGTTGTTTGAAGCTTCCTTCAGTCTCGAATGTAACATGTATACCCATGGAGGTGAGAGTGATGTCACAATAATCCGTAAAGGATTAGGAAAATCGGTTGATTTGGAAAATTTGTCAATTCCTAATACTTCATCTTCTCATGCACGTATGCATGTCACTCCAATTTCAGTTCATTTAACGGTTTACTAATATGATAATATCTAACTTCTATACTGATTATGTTTTAGATGCTAAATCTAGCGACCAATTCACTGCATCCTCTTGAAATTTAACTATAGTAGAAAAGCTGTTACAAGAGGGTATAAAAAACCCTACACTTGAGGAAAGAACTGTTACTATTTCAATTGGTGCATTCAAACGTGCAAGGACCCTTCTGAGGAATTCAGACATCGGGGACTCATTTACCTTTACTGAGTCTTATGTTACTTGGAATCCAAATAAATAATTATATCATTGTCAATTAGCGAGTCAATCAACTGAACTCAACTTTAAAGTTTATTTATTGTTGTATCTGTAATAATTTGTCAAACAACATATTTACTACTTAGGGGTCAAGTTGTGTACTATTGAATGTTGACTATTATTGTTCTAGTTCTATGAGTGTATGAATTTGGTAACTTCTAATTCAAAGTTCGTTTTGTGACATATATCATATTATTATATTGATAAAAGAATTTAAAATTTTTATAACTTATTTTTGCAATTTTAGTAAATACTAATGATTAATTAATACTACTGTTTAAAACCTAAAAATATGTTGTGAGTTTTTTTTAATAATACGTTATAAACATTTAAAACAAATCTCCAATAAAACATATCTTAACTATGATAGATTATAAATATGTTAGTTTAATAATTTATAAAAATGTCAATCATTTGGTAACTATTTATAAGAATAGTCACCAAATGTAAACATTTAGCAACATTTTCAAGAATTCGTCACAGAATATGCAACATTTTGTGACGATTTCTAAAAATCATTGCTGAGTGCTTGACATTTGTTGACGATTAACATAAATCGTCGCTGAATGTATAGGCTTTTATGACAAAATAGAAATTTCGTCACCAAATATTAACCTTTTGTTGACGCTTCATGGTATCGTCGCAAAATATATAATATTTACTAACGATTTTGCATGGGTTGTTGCCAAATGTTTGACAAGTTATGTTGACTCTTTAAGAATTCGTTGCCATTGCATTATTTCGCGACGATTCTAAAAAATCGTCACCCATTGTGGATGATTCAGCGTCGATTTTCTCTGTACAATGCTAAAGGTTTTCCCTTGTGCGACACTTTCTGATTTCGTCACTAAATGGTCTATTTTAGTGAAGAATATTTTTAAACGTCACAATATGTTTTCTTTTCAAGACGAATTTGGTTTCGTCACAAAAAAAATTGTCATGAAAGGATGCCTTTGTTGTAGTGGCATTTTGGACTCTTTAAAAACTTCAACTCTATAGAAATTAAGATAAAAGAAATTTTAAGTAGATATTATATATTACAAAATAACTAACTCGTAAAGAATTAGAAAATATTTCATGCAACATGTCAAATAAAAAAGAAGTTATGTGATTCCTTTTCTTATTTTCATCTAATCGCAAATTATTATATTAATTTCTATTTTTAAGGTATCAGATACTACAACATAAAATCTCATCACTATATATTAAACATATGATAAAAACATTTTCATAGAGGTTTTGATTAAATAATTATTAAATAAATAATCAAGAAGTTTACTTTGTTTCATAATATACACTAAAACATTTAAAACTTCTCAATTATTTTTATAGTTTCTCAAATTCTATACATTGTATAAAATTATTGTTCATTTTCTTAATAAAATATATAAAATATTCTGAACACATATTGATTTTTGGATTTTGCATTTAGAACATGTTGGGTTGGTTCTATTTTTATATACATATCATAACGGTTAAATTTCAATTTACGGTTTGAATAAACAAAAAAGTAAACTAATCTAACAATTTGAATTAACATTCATCAATCCCAGGCAACCGTATTAAAATATCTCAAAAGTTATATGTATGCTTAACCTTGGAAAAATCTTGTGTTAGATAATTCTGTTGGAAAATCAAACTTGGGAAATCTTCTTTCCCTAAAATATCTCGGATTTAATGGTCGTGGCCAACCTGAACCTCGTGGTTTGTTCTGGGGATCAACATAGTTATACGCATTTGTATGCCAAAGGGTTGTCCACTGTAGAGGGACAATTTCTAAGTAACTAGTAATTAAGGTAGAACGCTAAATGAAAGTGAGATGAGATAGATTTACTGAAAATAGTATATGTTAGGATATATTTATATATCTAAGTAATTAGTTTTGGCATTCTTTATTAATTGGACCTATAAGATATTAATTGGATGATGGTAGCTAACTAATAATCCATGTTTGACTTGGATTCAAAAAGCTATTTTGAATCATGTTCTAGATGTTATAGAATCCTATCTTAAATAGATGTGTATCTTGAGAAGATGTGTGATGGATCATGTTGATGTGTGTAGAAGGACATCTTGTGTGACTTGGATTTTGGATGTGTTCGTGACTCATTTTTTTTTGGTCTTGGTTGGTTACACAATCCTTGATTTAATATTGTGGGTTTTCGATTTGGTGATTTGGAAGGACTGATGTGTCTATGGCTTAGAGTAACTCACAACTGGTCTTTTGATTTCTTTGTGTACTGCACGGTTGTGTAAAAATGGTGGTGAGCTTGTTTGTTCGTTATAATCATCTTGGTGGAAGAACTGATTTCGTGTTGATTAGTTGCATAGGTGTGAAATCTTTCAGGTGGTTCATAGACGTGTATTGACTTTTGGTGTGTGGCTCACTGCTTTATAACTATCTTATGATTGTGACTTCTGGCCATTGGTTAATTATTGGGTGTGCAGTCGATATGCTTGTGGTTTACATTTCTTGGGTGATTTTGGCGGTGGCTTAATTGATTGATCTGTCACACTGAATGTATTCTTGGTGTAGCCGTAAGGTAGTCCAGAGTATTGCGTGACTCTGCAAATTTTTTGCCAACAATTTTCAGATCCATTTAAGAGGAATGGAGCTCATCCAGAAGTTGTTCTTATCTATTTCAAGTGTATTTGGTTTTCGTTCTTTATTATTTTAATTACTTGAGTTATTTGTTTATTGCTCTTTCGTTAACAAATTGATTAAGAAAATCCTCTGTTAAGGTTAGTACGAGGCGGTCATACTATTGGGTGTGAAATTCTTTCACGGGTAGTGAGGACGAGGGATAGTGTCAAGGGTTGAGTGGTGTCGGCTCAGTAAAGCCTTGTATAAAACTATTGTCATTAGTGAAAGAGTTAAACTATGTGAGGGCCCCGTAGACGTAGACAAAGAGTGACAAACTACGTTATCAAATTTCGGTGTTAATTTGTTTAATTTTGAATTTATTTTTCTTTTTTCATTTGTGCTAAAAAAATTAATAGTTTCTGATACGGTTACTTTATATATAGTAACCGACAGATACAGTTACAAGTAACTACGACAAAACCTTACAAGTAACTGCAATCAAATCAAAATTTTTGTGAAACCACACCCCTTTAGTTTTTTTTTTCAATTGATATCAGAGTGGGTCACCGAATCAGAACTTAGTACATTAAGTTGGTGCAGATCCGGGTTTCGCAATTATAGCCATAAGAGAAGAAGCATCAATTATCAGGCCGCCACTATTGGACGGTTCCAATTATCCTGCATGGAAATCACGAATGAGGGTCTTTATTTAGGCACAAGGAATAAGAGCATGGAACTCGGTGTTATATGACTGGACACATCCGATGATCACAAACGATAAGGGAGAGACAGTTCTGAAAGATCCATCTGAATGAACAAGAGCCGAAGAAGAGAGGGCACTTGGAAACTGACAAGCAATGCACGCACTTTTTAGTGCTGTTGATGAAGGACACTTTTCAATGATAACAGCCTGTGAATCGACTAAAGAACCGTGGGATACTTTACAAACTATTCATGAAGGCTCCAAATATGTGATAGCATCAAAACTTTAGATGTTAAGAGTGAGATTTGAAGAACTGAAGATGGATGAAATTGAGATTATAGGGGACTTTCATGAAAGATTGCGTGATATAGCAAACCAAGCTCATTAACTTGGGAAGAAATACTCTAATCTGAAACCGGTCAAAAAGACGCTGAAATCACTATCTCCGAGGTTCATTCTAAAAATTGCAGCAATTGAGGAAGCTCATGATAGCATTGATTTATCGTTGGATAAGGTAATTAGAATTCTGACTAATTTTGGGATGAATTTGTTAAGGGGTAAACAAGAAAGGAGCAAAGGATTAGCACTACAAGCTGAAACTGGAAAAGGTATAAATGATGTAGAAGATGAATCTGACGAGAATGAGGATATGGTGCTATTAACACGAGAGTTCAGTAAGTGGCTAAAGAGAGTGAAAAAGGATAGACCCGAGTTTAGGCAAAACGGCGGGAGCTCATTGAACAACAACTTCAAACAACAAGCCAAAATTCAAAAGGGAGAAAGAAATGTGAAGAGAATTCAATATCATGAGTGTCAAGGCTTCGAACATGTTTAAGTGGAGTGTGCTAACATCTTGAAGAAGAGAAAAGGGAAATCCTATACGAGCACATGGAGTGAGAACGAATCTGGAAGTGAAGAAGAAGTTGTGAATAGTGCTGTGTTAGTTACTTTGTACAGCAAAAGCCCAGTTACTTACTTGACAGCTATTGAGAAGGAAGTAAATGAAGAAGAAAAAGGGAGTAAATCGAAAAATTTCAAGATAAATCCAGATAAATCAACTCAAGGCTCGATCTAAAATTATGACAGTGACGCAAGTGGTTCAGGTGGTATAAAGGAGAACATTTATGAGACTTACGAATTAATGTACGAAAAATGGGTAAAAACATGTAGGAAGAATGAAAGATTGAAGGAAAAACTTCTTTATGAAGAATATTATTCAATACTTGGAGAAGAAAATGAAGTCAACTTTAGATGAGCTTGGTAAAGCTAGATTGAAACTAGTAAGTACAGAAAAGAGATTGAGGATGTTGAATGAAGGTACAAAAAAGTTAGAAAAGTTAATGAAAATCGGTAATGGTAAATGGGATCTTCAAGACATTGGCTACAAAGGTGACTGTTCCAAGGTGAATGATTTGAAAGATGACATATCCAGATCTATCCAAGAAGAAACTTCGAGGAAGAATCGAAGGTTTGTACCCACATGTCATTTTTGTGGAGTTATCAGGCACATAAGGTCGAGATGCTACAAGATGTTACAAATGATGTTTCAAAGAGATCAAAATTGAAAATCTAGACACTCTCCATTAAATTTCCAGCAACAACCTATGATACCAAAGCACATTTAAATTAGAAAGGGTCAATTATAAGCACAAAAACTTTGTGAAGGAAAAACAATAAAGTGTCAAGATTCACAGTTAGTTACTGCTTTTGAAGAAACTGCTCAGACTGAGGGCAAGTCAATTACTTCAAAAGAAGAAACCGATGACAAATAAAATATGACAAGGAATAAGGCTAGATTTGAGTTTCTTCGAAAGACACAAGGACTATGTGCTTTACATTTTTGAGGTATAGTTTGATGTTATTTATTAAAAAAAAAGATTTGTCTTCTTTAGTTCATCTTTAGTTTTTATGTTGTCACTATCATCCCATCTTTTTGGTAGTTTGCATTGTGACTTTTATTTGGCTCCATCGAAGACTTTTTAGCTCTCTCATCAGTGTGGGTCTCTCTCTCTCTTTCGGGCATATCTCTCAGTGTTTTGAATGGTGGTAAATTGTCATCTTGGCGTGCTTATGATTCTTCCGTTGCACCTATTGTTGATTCTTATAATTTTACGTTTTGACACTATTTTGTCCCAAAGGAAAGACATCAAATTGTTTTTGGTGACTGTTCCATTCAGGGGGTGATTTCAAGGTATATGCATGACTATTTGTCTTACTTTTTGGCATCTTTCGTGTCACCAAACTGACTTTTGATTTCTTTGTGTGCTGCACGGTTGTGTAAAAATGGTGGTGAGCTTGGTTGTTCGTTATAATCATCTTGGCTGGAAGAACTGATGTGGTGTTGATTAGTTGCATAGGTGCGAAATCTTTCAGGTGGTTCACGGTCGTGTACTGACTTTTAGTGTGTGGCTTATTGCTTTATAACTATCTTGTGCGTGTGACTTCTGGCCATTGGTCGATTATTGGGTGTGTAGTTGATATGCTTGTGGTTTATATTTCTTGCGTGAGTTTTAGTGGAGGCTTAATTGATTGATCTATCACACTGAATCTATTTAAGAGGAGCGGAACTTATCGGGAAGTTGTTCTTGTCTATCTCAAGTGTATTCAGTTTTTATTCTTTATTATTTTAATCATTTGAGTTATTCGTTTATTGTTCTTTCGTTAAAAGATTGATTGAGAAAATTCTCTATTGAGGTTATTTCGAGGCGGTCGTATTATTAGGTATGGAATTCTTTCATAGGTAGTGAGGACGAGGGATAATATCAAGAGTTGAGTGGTGTCGACTCAGTAAAGCCTTGTATAAAACTATTGCCTTTTGTGAAAGAATTAAACTGGGTAAGGACCTTGCAGACGTAGGCAAAAAGTGTCAAACTGCATTACCAAAATTTGATATTGATATGTTTAATTTCGTATTTATTTTCTATTTTCATTTGTGCTAAAAAATTAACAGTTGCTGATACAATTATTTTTTATATAATAACCAACATATATAGTTACAAGTAACTGCAGCATCAGCACCTTACAAGTAACTGCAATCAAATCGAAATTTTTGTGAAACTACACCCCTTTGATTTTTTTTTTCAGTATATAGTAGTTGTCTGGGTGCATATTGCAACTTTACGAGTTGAGTCTAAGTCAAGCTGGTTATGTTGTGAATTATAGAGAGCTAATATTGGCAACACGAGTTACTTAAGTGCATGACGAAAACCCCTTGATAGGATGATGTGGGATAAGGTTGAGCTTGGACTGATGCATATATAGACAGCTAAATTACATAGATTCACAAGACTTCCAAGACAAAACAACCTTAATTTAAGTGGAAATCGAAGCTATTTTTATTTAAAAGTTGTATTTGGGAGTGCACATAGAGAGGAATAGTATATGGAATTTTTTGTTGGACCGACAAGGGATTACAATGCTGCCATTAATAAAGGCGACAGCCCTTCGATTCCCCACTGATTTTTGCAGCTCTCTCTCTCTTTCATACCCACACACCATACACAAAAAACAAGAAGATTTCCATCTTCTTGCACTAACTATATGTGGCTGCAGAAACACTGTATCACTGTGCCTACTAATAACAGACAAATCTTCTTCTTATATCTACTATCTTCTCTTCTCCAGTGTTTTCAATAACCTACTTTAGTTCTGCCTACAAGCATCTCTCTCTCTATATATCAAACTTTTTAAGCTATTTCCTTGCGAAACGCCTGGTCATATCGGTTTCTGGGCGACTAAGCCATTTCTTGTATTGTCTGTTTCTGGGTCATGGATTTTCAACCCAATACATCTCTACATCTCAGCTTACCAGGCAATCAACTTAACCTTGAGCTTGTTCTTGAGCCATCATCTTCATCTTCATCATCACCTCATAGTCCAGTAAAGCCTCGGACTTTTTCATGCAACTATTGTCAAAGAAAGTTTTACAGCTCCCAAGCTCTAGGTGGCCACCAAAATGCTCATAAACTTGAGAGAACCTTGGCCAAGAAGAGCCGTGAGATAAATTCGGCAGTGCGGGGACATGGTGGATCGAGCCCTCAATCAGGATCATGGAGTACGGGCAGCACAAGTCATGTTCGTAGTACTCAACATCAGTCAGCCCTAGCTGGGTTAGAACCTAACGAACATGTCAGTAGGTTTGTTGGTGACACGAACTATGGTAGAAAAGAGATGAATTACAGTTCTAGAGGAGATAGAGTGGGTTCTTGGTCCACGGGATACCGGCCTGAAAGTGTTCAAGAAGAATTGAGCCAACTTGACTTGTCTCTAAGGCTTTGAAATGCACTTATATCTTTCAATCTAACATTCCTCTCTAATATTGTTTCAAAAGTAAGCTATTTTGATTTGTGTTGTTCGGTTTACCTTTGAGAAAAGCATGAGTGTGTGGTATTGAACTAGAAACATTTTCAAATGAGGATTCATTCGGGAGTTATTAGTATACAACATACTTTATCCCTGCTGTAACTAATGTCATATGTCTTAGAACTCATGAGGTGGGTTTAACTATGACCTATAGAATTTTGATACATTCTGTTATGACCTAATATTTTAAGTAAAAAGCTTTTTTAAATATGAATAAAATTAGAATCCTGTTATTAATGTGATCTGGTTATGATTCTTTAAATTAATACAATTCAGATGTAATTTTTCTCAAGTTAACCTTGATTATTCTACTCCTGCCTTAGGATTGCGGGATGTGGCCTTCCATTCCAATATATCGCATTTCATGAAGGTAAATGAAGGGCTGGAAAACTGAGTATAGTACAGAAGTAAATCAATTTCTTAGACAGGGTGTTGGTTAGTATGAAGATTTACATTTCTATTCATGGGGACGAAACATTGATGAGAAGAATCATTATATGTCCAACTAAATGGGACGGCATTATTGCTCTTACTAAAATTTATTTTCAAGAATGCATAGCGTTATATACTAATTCTACTACTTTTACTGGTAGTCACCAAATCAATTGATATGAATTTTATATTGGTTGCTAAAAGATATAATTTGAAGTTTATATGAGTTTCTTAATCCTGTTCTTACTACCTAACTTTTGAGGTAGTATTAGACCAAAGTTCATACTGATTAGTATTTGTCTAATAGAGGTCAGCTACGATATAAATTCTACGTCGATCAATGAGACAGATCCTTGGAGGTTTATATGGATTTGAGGAATGTTCTCCTTTTAATTAAAATAACTTTTAAGTGAAATTAGGCTTGAATTACATGTCATCAGCGCATAAAATGAAAGTTGAGAATTACCTTATAGAAACTAAATTACAGAGAAATATATTATTATTAACATATGGAACTGTTTCAACTCCAAGCAAAAATTTATCACAATACTCATCTCGGATACTATGACAAACATCTGTGAA
Organism: Erythroxylum longipes; assembly: GCA_027563885.1. Lineage (NCBI taxonomy): Eukaryota > Viridiplantae > Streptophyta > Magnoliopsida > Malpighiales > Erythroxylaceae > Erythroxylum > Erythroxylum longipes. The sequence goes on from JAOQMS010000179.1 coordinate 16,998,016, forward strand.
CTTGTTATGTTGGCAGGTGCAACTTGAAAACTCAATTTCTGTACTTAGCTTTCCATGTTCTCTAAATCTATACCCTGAGTAAAGAAACATTTTTAAGTTTCTGTGTAGAAGGCTAAATTCTCAATTTGGAATAAAATATTTTTTCAATCCCTGATGTGTGGTAAAAAAAGGGAGGGCGTATGAAAATAGGACACCCCGCAAATGACAGTGGCGGGGTTGGTACCATCCCGCCGTAGTACTTGGCGGGGTGGTCACTGTGGCTTCATCTTGCCATGGTGAGTGACAGGATGAACCCACATGTCCATTCCGCCACAAACCATGGCGGGGTGAGTCACCCGGTGGAGGCCATGTGTAGTGGGGGGCTACCCTACCATTCACAATGGCGGGGTGAGCCGCTTTTCACACTCCCTTGCTTAACTTTTCGGGGTGGGCAGCAGTTGAATATTTATGTCCATCGTGAGATTTCTGAGCATTCTCAAGCATGTAGGTTTGATTTCTACTATAATTTAATTTAATTATTTTGTTCAAGAAAGCAACGCACTTAGCCGATCCATTCTTTATCAGACTAATCAATGATGTGATGGTGAGAAAACTTTAAATATGAGTTTGTATAGAAAGGAGTTTATAAAGATTCAGTATTGGATATTCTCGGTTCTCAAATGAAATCTGAAGGATTTTTAAGAACTAGTGAATGAGAATACTTGACTGTTGTCATTGGTATGATATGGTATTGAGTGGGTAGATAAATCAGTGACTTCATTGAAAACTACTATATTACGGGGTTCACTCCAGGATACAGCGATTTTGAGTTTGTTTACAACATGAGTGATAGTTATCCTAATATCGACCAAAGGTCATTGGTTTTCTGTATGAAGAACTTTCTCATATATTCTGTATTTGTTATTGTTTCACAAGTCAAGTGTAACTTTACTCTTCAAATGTGTTTCAAAGAGGTAGCTGTAGAAGCTTGCTTCCAACAACCCAAGAATTCATGCAATAATGGGAGTCGTTTTACAGAAAGTTACCAAATCAAGAATTTAAAAGTTAAGCAAGGGGGTGTGAAAAGCTGCCCACCCCGCCATTGTGGCCCCCCACTACACGTGGCCTCTACCGGATGACTCACCCCGTCATGGTTTGTGGCGGGATGGACATGTGTGTTCATCCCGTCTCTCACCATGGCTACCAACCTCGCCACTCCCGTTGGCAGAGTGTCCCATTTTCATACACCCTTCCTTTTTTTACCACACATCAGGGATTGAAAAAATATTTTATACCAAATCGAAAATTTAGCATGAGTAGAAGGGTAGCTCCTTATGTACTCTTTTATTTTATACTCTCATTCTTTATTAATGAATTTTTTCTCTAAAACACAATTGAACTTTTCCCACTACCAACTGGCAGCGGCAGCTTATTGCCTTATAGTCAAGACATACAGGCGTTATGTATAGTAGGGTTACAACATATTTGGTCAACTACTTACAATTGGTAAGGACGATTAATAGGAATAAATCACTCTATACAAAATATGCTAGAGAATCTGCTTAATATCCTTATTATTCTCCTTTATTTCTTAAAAAAGACAAATGGAACAGTTTCGAATTAGAGTGATGGCATCTTTTAATCATGAAAGTTATAATGTTTCGAGAGGGGATAGCTTATTCATGTAACTTTGATTGATTACTTGAGATTTTTTTCTGAGTATTATAAATTCTTACTAATGCTTACAACTTTTTTATTCTGTGACATGAGCTTGAAGAAAGTGTCATCAAAGGTAAGCTAAACCTGAATGACATTAACACCACCATGATTAGAAGTATGCATCAAAAGTAATTAAAACTATTATCAGTACATGGGAAACAATGGACGAATCATTAGTATGTCATTTTAACAAATTAATAAAGTGAATGTAAGCAGTTTCAGTTCGAAGGATATCAACGTGGGATTCAGGCAAATGGAGTTGATAAATATAGCTAGAACATTGTGCAGTTACATATCAAGAGATGATATCTTCCCATGTTTAGCTTTCTGCTTTTTGATGCACCAATTGGTGCAGTACACTTCCAAGTACTAGTTTAACTAGATCATGTGCCTGTCACCTGTGACTCACGATGCTTCTTCTAGATATAGACATAAGGTTTGTGATACAAACCAGTAATTATAAGGAGTTTATTTGTTTGAATGATGAACAGTATGAAATATTGAACGCAAGCAACTCGTAGACTTGGCACGAGTGCATCCTAATGCTTATCCTGTTGGCTAGAGTTACGCAGATAGCTACAGTGAACAAAGTTGAATTTGTGATCCTTGAGCTGGAATGCACTTTAAAGAAAGATTATTGGGAAAAAAAAAGAATAAAGAAACAGGATGAGGTACCTAAAAACAAATTCAGTTCATTGAAAGTGGGAATTCATAAAAAATGGAGGAGAAATAGTTGGACCATGAAGAATTGCAGGTCTTCTACATACACATTGCAGATGGACATGGATTGAATTTGGTCCCAGACTCTGCGGCACTTGAAGAAACTTAGGATCGACCAAATATTAAAAGTACGGTATAAGTTATTGAAAAAGAGTTCGTAATAAAGAAATGACCGACTATAGTTGAAACTTGAAACAAAAGTATATATTATTTAATTTACTATAAATTAAATATATATTAATAATAATAATTTAAACAATTTAATTTAATATTATATATTTAATTAATTAAAATTAATTATTCCTAAAAATGTAAATAACTTAAT
>JAOQMS010000179.1:17002582-17034269 GCA_027563885.1 Erythroxylum longipes
GTTTATAAATAATAATTTTAAAATTATTTATTTTAAAAAATAAAATATTTTGTATTAATACTTTATTAATAAATATTATATAAAATATTAAAAAATTTAAATAAAATAATTTATTTTTAAGTTTTATTTAATTTATAATTATTATTAGTAATAAAAATATTTATTATTATTTTAAAACTTTGAAAAAAAAAGGGGGGAAGGAGAGGTAGGAGGGAGGAAGATTTTGAAAATTTTTGAAAATTTCTAGTACCAGTATATCCAAAACAGGCTGGTACCAACCGGTATTCAAACCCAGTACGACCGACCCTTTATACCGTACCAATTTTGGTCCGGTAAGATACGTACCGGCCGGTATCGACCGGTACGGTCCGGTATTCATAATACTAGTCCCATGAGAAATTATTTTATTAATAACAAAATAAATTATTTTATTTTGTTATTAATAAAATAATGTATTAATAACAAAATTCAAAGTTTTATGAATTGTAAACTATTTTAAGAGTACACTTTAAGATTATCTTTAATTGATTTTCGGATTCAACTAACTAATAAATCCAATCTACTCCTTCAGACCTAGGCATTACAAAATTTTATTAAACTTATTTAAGAAAAATTTTCAACCCAATTACACTTAATAATTCAAAATTATTTCCTTTTCACTTTATTCTAATTATTAAAATATCCTTACTTTACCTAACCACCATAATTACTAAAATACTTTTAACTATTTAACGTTCTATTTTACCCTTATTTTTTATTATTAAAAAATTCATTTTAGTAATTAAATTTTAATTTTACCCTTAAATTTTTATATTTCCTATTTTGCCCTTTAATATAGCTTAAATTATCATAAATTCTCTTCTTCTTCACCCCCTCCTCTTCTCCTGCTTCCTCTTTTTCTCTTTTTCTAGCCACCTTTTCTCCATTTCTTTTTCATGACTTCAAAATTATCCTCCTAAACAATCACATCATACTTTCTAACTATAAATTAGTTTAGGATGATTAAAAATCATAAATAAAGGAATAAAATTGTTGCTAGAAAAGTTTTACCTATGTGAAATTCTACGCCTTTCTAAGGGATTTTTGTGTTATTAATCTTTACAATTTCCTTACTAATTTACTGTAAAACAAATAAAATGAGGGAATGCATGATAAAAGTTTCATATACAGGAGAAAGATAGTGTATTTTATTATACACTTACCAGATGGAAAAAAATAGAGAAGAAGAAGAAGACAATTTTTCATTAGTTTTGTTATTACCCATCTATTATCTTCTTAATTTATACTCTCCTCTATTTTAATGTTTTTTTAGGCTGGGTTACTTTTGTTAAAGTTAGGCTCTTTTTTTTTCTTTTTGTTGGCTTTATAAAACTTATGTCTTTCCCTTTTTTATATCTCAAAATACATTTTCTGCATTATACATGGTCACATACATGACCATATAAGTGACTGTGTCTTCACAGATGTATACAGTTACAAAGAGTTACACGATCATCGTACATAGCTGTGTATGTCATGCACATAGGTGTGTACAAAACTGTGTATGTCTTCGCCCTTCAAGTCTTTCTTCACATAGTTCCAGAGACTTATACAGTGGATCTACACGACCATGTAAGTTAAGGACATAAGCATGTAGCACCCTACACAATCGTGTCTCCTGTAGAAGAGCTTCATCCAACTATCATTCATCTTATCTTCACTCGTCTTATCTCCTCTAGAAGAGCTTCATCCAATTATCATCCGTAACGCATCAAAGATTACCGAAAGTCTTAAAATAAGGCTAGATACTCAACAATGTTCCCCTCTAACCCAATTATAAGGAAGATATATTATACTTCAATAGCTACCTGAGAGACATTCCAACAAGCTTATTACAAAGCTCATGTTTGTTTCCGGAAACTATTTTAGTCAACATATCAGCACCATGCAGGTTTGTATGAATGTTTTTCAATATTAATTGTTGTTCTTCAATCATAAACCTTAACCAATGATACGTAACATCTATGTACTTTGTATAGGAATGATGCATAGTATTTTTGTTCAAGTCAATAGCACTTTAACTATCACAAAATACTACATAGTCTTCTTGCTTCACGTCTAACTCTTGAAGGAATCTTTTCAACCAAGACTTACTAGCTTTCATTGTAGCTACATACTCTTCTTCATTCGTAGGTAAAACTACATACTTTTATAGCTTGGATTGCCATAAAACAATTTCTTTTGCAAACTTGAACTAAAAAGTTGAAATGAAATTTCTTCCATTAAGATCTCTAGCCATTTCTGCATCTGTATAAGCTTATAGAATTGGCTCATCATCACCAAAACACAAACTCCACTTTAAAATACCTCTTAAGTATCTCAAAATTCATGTCCTTCTTCCCAATAAGCCTTTCCTAGATTAAACAAGAATCTGTTTGCTAACCCAACAACCTATGCAATATATGGTTGTATACACACCATAACATACACCCTACTGCAAATGAGTATGGAACAGAACATATATCATCTTTCTCCTTTTCTATTGAGGGACATATATGTTTTCTTCACTTGAAGTAAGGTTCCAGTGGCGTGCTAACTAGCTTGACATGCTTCATATTAAACCTTTATAGTAGTCATTTAACATACCTTTCTAGTGAACACCACAAGCATCGGCATAAGTTTGCTTGTAACTATAATCCGTTATAAAAGAATCAAATTTCCTTAGAGTTTATTTCAACACAGATGAGCTTTATTTTAACTTGCAGAATATATTTTTCCTTGTCTTTAGCTTTGAAACCTTTTGGTTGCTCCATATATATCTCCTCTTTGGAATCTCCAAAAAAGAAGGTTGTTTTAACATCCAAATTCTCAAACTCAACATCTAAACAGGCAATCAAATCTAAAACTATTTGACTTGAGGTCATCTTGACTATTGTTTGAAAAGATTTCATCAAAATCTATACCTTTCTTCTGAATGAACCCTTTCACCATTAACCTTACCTTTTGCTTCACCTACTCGTCATCATATTTATTTATCTTAAACACCAATTTATTATTAAGTTCCTTTTTGTATTTTGGAAACTTCACAAGCTTATATGTACCATTCTTCTTTAGAGAGTTCATCTCTTCCTTTATAGCTGTGAGCCAAAGATTTTTGTCATTACAAGATGTAACTTCTTTCACATTTTTAGGCTTTCCCTCAGCAGTAACTAATAAATATTCTAAACTCAGATATCTTGTAGAAGAACTTTTCTTCCTTGTTGACCTTTGAAGCTGTATATTATTATTTGTTGGATTCGATTGCTCCCCCTACTCATAGTCTTCAATGATTTCATCTTCAGCAATGTTTGGATGTGATTTATATAACTCATCGTTACCAGGTTATACATGATTACCATCAACGTGTGTTTGGTCACACACTTAATCTCCTTCATCTGTAGACTACACAGTAGTGTTAGAATTTGGATAATAATTAACTAAATCATAAGATGAGCTACCTTGTGTAACATTTTCTTCTCTTATAATATTAGCAACTCTCTTGTGCTCTTGAAATTCATCATCCCTATTCCTGACCATTTTTTGCTTCTTTGGGTCATAAAGTCTGTTTAATGTCATACGACATACAATAATCTTTGAAATCATTAGAGATATACTCACCTTCTTTATATGTTAGTAGGAACTTCTACTTCCTCTCAGCTTTCCTTTATACCATGATAGGAAACTTCTGAAAAGTTTCAAATACTTGACTCGTTGCTTTCAATATGTATGCCAATGTCTTCCTTTAAGCATTATCAATAAATGTAATAAAATATTTGTTACCTTCCAGTGATTCCTCCTCAATTGGGCCATACACATTTGAATGCACCAACTTTAATAACTCCATCTTCCTTATAGATCTTCTCTTGAAAGAGACTCTATATTGCTTTCCTGCCAAACAATGATCATAAGGATTAAGTGATAGGGTGTTCTTGACTGGGATAAAGGATTTACTAGCCAATAACTTTATTCCCTTCTTACTTAAGTGTCTCAATCATCGAATTCACAAATTTGGAAAAGTTTCCTCTTTGATTATATATGCTTCTCCACTACTACACACCTTTAAGTTTGCCTTATACAATGTGTAACACAACTTTCCTCGAGCAATATTTATTGCTCCTTAACATTATCCACTTCTTATTCCTGAAAGTATGCATAAATCCTTCTCGATTTAGCATGTTCACTGATAACAAATTTAACCTTAAATCAGGTACGTGTCGTACATCTGTCATGGTTAATAAGCATATAACATTCGTTTTAACTCGAATATCACCCATACTGACAATCTTGGTAGAACTTTGATTTCCCATCTTTATCCTCCCAAAGTCTCCATTCTTATATTCTAAGTACTCCACTTTTGGAACATAATGATATGAAGCTCTCATGTTAATTAACCACTCAGAACCTAAATCACTGACATGGAAGCATTCAGTTATCACAAAAACTAGGAACATCTCATCATCTGTGCTTGAAGTAGTTGCAGCTATACTCTTATCATCTCCATCATTTTGATTATTTTGTTTTTTCTAATCTCTCTTCCACTTGTAGTCGAACCTCTTAATGTGTCCTGGCTTGTCACTATAGTGGCATATCTTCACTTCTTTGTCACCTCTAAACTTTAATTGATTATTAGCAAGGTTTCAAAAACCAGACCGAACCGACCGTTCTGACAGAAAATATTCTGAACCGGTCAGTTTTCTGGTTCTGTTTTATTTAAATAACTTGTATGTATAAAACCGACCGGTTTTTCAGAAACCGACCAGTTTTTCAAAAACCGACCAGTTTTTTAGCAAACAGGTCAAACTGGTCTGCCAATATATTTAATACCATAACTTCAGATCTCCCAAATCAAACTCTCTCCTCGCCTCCACTACCTTCTCTCTTCTCAGATCTCATAGCAAATGCTGCTATTGCATATGGGTTGGACAAAAAAGCGTCAAGGAAAGGAGAGCTTTTTTTTGCTATCTCAATCCCTCCTATAAACTTGTGGGACTTATCCACCTTTTTTTCGAAGTAGGTGGTATTAATTGGATTTAATTTTTAGAACAATCTGAGCATGCATTTTATGGTCTTGCTCTACCTTTGTCTTCTTGATTGCGAAGATGGTTGTGTCAAGAGTTGTAGCTGTAGCTCTGAAGACTAGAAAACATGAACCAGAGTACTCCCGATTCCTTATTAGATAGCAGTTATGGTCCAACCACCCCCTTCCATACGACTGTCTAATGTGCTTATCCTTTCTTGTGAAGGAGCTCGCTTTATAGAATCTGAAAGCTTGAAAAGAAGTGAGAGGTACAAAAGAAGCTACCTTTGTGAAGCTACAGGTGCTAACAACATGACTGTTATGGAGTTTAGAGTAGAAAAGGAGGAGAACCATCCTCCTTTGTTGGATTTGGAGACCACTTCCAGACCTCGGCGCATTGCCCTCTTTGTTCAGCCTTCTCTTTTTACTTGAGTCTTCATTTTCCTTTTTTTCTTTGATTTTGTGTTCTTGTTTGTCTTCAGTTTTGATGTTATGCTCTGTTGTGATCATTATATCTATGGCCTTTTGACTTTTCTATGTTCCTATTTTTTGTTTTCAAAGACCGATCTCTATTAGTATTTTCTAAGTTTTATTGATGATGTTTATGTTTTCTTTAAAGATGGCGCCTGAACTCCCTCTGCTACCTTAATTTTGATCATATTTAAATTAAAATTATACTATATTATAAATTTAAAATTGAGAATAATTTCATATATTACTAATTTGTAATTTATTTTAATGCAATAAAAGAAGTTGATGCAAATATTTTTGATGAAAGTGTAGTATACAAATCTTCAAATAGCGTTAGAGAATTTGGAACTTTTGTCGATGATGAGACGCAACCTCCTTCAGAAATACAATTATGATTTTTATTGTTATTTTAAGTTTTATATTAGACTCATTTTTATTTATTATTAATTCATTATATAATAACAGAAATTGGTATATATTTCAATAAAATATTTTATTTTTACTTATTCTTATAAGTTTTACTTCTTATTTATTATATACCGGTTTTATAGTGGTTTATTACTGATTAAACCTCTAAACCTTAAACCTTTCCTTTGACCGATTCAATGTCCGGTCCGGTTTTTAAAACATTGATTACTAAAATTGCCACGCCATTTGGGATCCCTACACTTGCTCTTTCCCTTACTTTTTGCCACAAAAGCCTGGACATTGTCAACTCCTATCTCTTTTCTTCCGATTTCTTCGTTAAATATACTCTCCTTGATTATATGCAAAAAGAGCACACCTTTAGAAGCTGAATTGCTAATTGTCACCACCAACGTCTCCCAACTATCCAATAGTGAACTTAACAGGAACAAGACTTGTAGCTCATTATCATGAATGATCTTCATTATTATAATCTTATTGATTATATATCCTAGAAAGCACTCAAATGCTCCAACATAGATTTCTCAGCTTTTAGCTTCAAGTTTATAAGCCTTTTAATTAAAGAGGCCTTGTTATGGCAATCTTCCTTTCATAAGGTCCTTCTAGCTTTTGCTATAACTCAAAAGGATCCGTTTCTTGAGACACATGGTTGAATATATTGATATCAATTCACTGTCGAATCATGCTCAAATTTTTTTCTTCATATTTTCCTATTCTCTATTTGACATCTTCTCATGTTTTAAAGGAACATCATCCTTCATACCTTTGTCGAAATCTTCTTTGCTTGTTGATTTCAACTAGATTTTATTAGCTATGAACTTTTGTACCAACATTTGGAGTTTGATCAATCCAGTCACACTTAGATATCACAGTTCACTTTATTGGCAATCTCAATTTCAAGTATCTCAATAATTTTACCATATTAATCCACCAATTCTCCCTATATGCAAACTCCACTATTTATTGTTGTTACGCTATGACCATGATATCCTGTATAATATTTGTATCCATTAACAAAATACACTAGATATGATTTAACAGTTCGCAAAGGTTCCTTCGCAAGATCACATATGAACTTGTTCTCTATTGGTTTTTTTAAGGCCTAAAAAAAAGAAAATATCATATTATACAATATAATGTCATTTGAACACTTAAATCTTATAATTTAATCATTTTAATATTTGTAAGTGAAAACTTATATATTGCTCGAACCATCGAGGGAAGTGTCTTCCAACTTTTTTATTGATATCATCCTGTGTTTTGTTAGACATGAGCTTGCGTAACAATTCCTCGTATAATCTAAAAACATTATTATGTATTTCAGTTATGAATAACACTAGATTTCAAAACCCAAATAATCAATTTCAACTTAGTGCACGAAAGGTTGAACCACTTGATAGTTCAATAAAATGTAACCATGGGCAGCCTTAATTTCTTCCTCTGTTAATATTCTTTTTGTTGAATGTCCATATGTTCATCCAGGATATGTGAAAATGGATAAGTTACCATCAACATCACTAGTTCCTCCCCCATCGTCATTACGAGGAACTTTTCTTTCTCTTGTGTGAACATACGACACAAAATAATGTGAACAAAAGGTACTAGCTTCCTCCACTAAATAAGCATTACATATCGAACCTTCAACTCTAGCCTTGTTTTTCACATTTTTCTTCAGGTAATGCAAATACCTATTTGAGCGAATAGTGTTATGCCAATTTAGTTATTAAAACATGCTATGACTTCAATTACAATGATTTTTGTTAAATTACCTCTCAAATGGATACATCCAACGATATTGAACTAGACCGACTAGTTTAGCCTAGTGTGCTAAATGGACAGGTAGATGCTCTATACATTTAAAGAAGCTTGGAGGAAATATCCCTTCTAACTTGCACAAAATTACTGGAATTTCCCTTTCTAGTTTTTCCATTTTAGCCAACTTGATTTCAAATGATATTAAGCTTTTAAAAAAGAAACTTAATTATGTTATTACTTTCCCAACCTTATTCAGTAGCAACTCCTGAAATGCAATTGGAATTAGCCTTTGCATAAACACATGACAATCATAACTTTTCATCCCAAATAATTTGTACTTCCTCATATCTACACACCTTGCTAAGTTTGAAACATAACCATTGAGAAACTTTAGACTTTTCAACCATTCACACGATATTTCATTATGTTTTTTGTCAAAAGTATAACATGCTTTTGGACATTAACCAGTGCGAAGATCTTTATGTAACTCATTCCTTCTACAAAAAAGTTTCAAATTAGCTCGTGATTTTGCATTGTCTTTTGTCCTCCATTCAATGTTCATTATGGTATTGAACCAATTGTCAAATTTTTTTTTTCAATATGCATCACATCTAGATTATGGTGTATAAATTGGTTTTCCAATATGGAAAATCCCAAAAGATGCTTCATTTTCTCTAGCCAAAGTTTCTACTGATGCTTGTATTAATTTCATTAGCTTCAAATGCTATAACTTTCAACAAGCCTAACTTAGTCTCCTGCAATATATCTTCACCATCTTTGTGAGGGGGAGGAGGTGTTTTTACCATCTTATTCTTAATGAAATTTTGTTTATTACGTCTAAATGGATGATCTGGAGGAGGAAATTTTTTGTGGTTGTCAAACCAATATATTTACCCCTGTTCGGAAGATAAAATGCATCAAAATCATTTCCAAAATAACGACAAGCCAATTTCTCTGCTATGATCTATCCAAATAACATGGCATATGCCGAAAAATCACTAATGGTCCACATCAAAGTTGCTTTCAATAGAAACTTTGTTTCAGAGATACATCGTATGTCTCAACACCATATTCCCAAAGATGTTGCAATTCAGATATCAATGGTTGTAAGAATATATCAATTTTATGCTTTGGATTTATAGGCCTTGGCATAATCATTGTCAAGAACATATATGCCTCTTTCATACACATCCATGGAGGCAAATTATAAGGAGTAATTATGATTGGCCATGATGAATATTGCTGGTCGGATTGAACAAAAGGTTAGAATCCATCCGTCAACAATCCCAACCTAACTTTTTGACTTTTAGCTACAAACTCATTATAGGTGTCATTGAAATATTTCCATGCCAGTGCATTTGATAGATGACTCATTATTCCTTCTACCTGTTCGTGTTCATTATGCCATCTCATATTAGATACAGTAACATCAGAAGCATATAGTCTTTGAAGTCTCGGAGTTAGCAGGAAATAATACATCCGCTTTTAGGGTACTAATTTATGTTTCATAAAATGCTTTTTAGAATTGAACCTAGATTGACCATAAAATTTGCACTCTTTTAATTCCACATCATCTCCCCAATACAACATACATCCCAATTTGCAACAATCAATCTTTTCAACAGCCAAACCAAGACCCCTAATAAGTTTCTTCATATTGTAAAAACTATCAACCATTGTATGATCATGAGACAATGATTCATTATACCATCCAAGAATTTTATCAAAACTATGATCAGAAATATGTCCTTCAGACTTCATGTTCAATATTCGAGAAATGGAAGACAATTGAGTCATTGTCTCACAATTTGGCTATAGTTCTTGGTAAGCTGAGTGTAGTAAGTTAAAAAACTGTTTTGAATATGGGTTTGGTTCTTCTTTAAGATTTTCTATATTTTCCCAAAAGGTATAATCGGCAGCATCATAAGCCATTTGTATGTAAGGATTTTAATTTGCATCCACATTATTTGTTCTAAATCCAATCCCCCCTTCAAACTCATTTAAGTTCACTAACGATTGTGGTTTATTACCCCTTGAGGTGCTACAAATTAATGGTTCCCCAAGTTGGGTCCACTCAAAATAATTTGGGACAAACCCTTTACTCAACAGATGCCTATTCACTTCATCAATAGGAAGGAAATGAATGTGTTTCACTTTTTACATGGACATCTGATCTTTGGGCCATCCATATATGCAGGTTGAGAACATGCATAATGAATAAAAGCTCCAACTCTCTCAAGAAACTCAGGATTAATGAAACCATCAGGTGTTAATCGTCTATACATCTAAGATCTATCAACATTACTTATTTATACAAAACTGTTAATCTGAAACAGTGATTCCATAGTTAGTATCCTTCATGTTCCCCAATGTTTACAGAACATCTAAACTTTACACAACATCCCCTAAGTATTAACCAATTGAATTAATCACCTACAATTGATTTTAAAACTATGGTATGTGGAATTGTTTACACCTGTGAAACAAGAAAACAAGTTCTCACTGTGACTTCTAGGTTTATGGATTTTTTCATTGATAAGCCTCACAAGATCTACATCATGGGTTTCCAACCTATATATCGTCCTAAGGGTTTATTATGGAAAGAATTATCTTGTCTATGAAACGTATTAATTCCTTGTGTTAATACTAAGTTTGCATTAATTACATCAAAGTTGAAGTATTAATCAATCACATTAATCACCTACAATTGATTTGAAAACTATGGTACGTGGCATTGTTTACACCTATGAATCAAGAAAACAAGTTCTCGCTGTGACTCCTAGGCTTATGGAAAATTTCACCGATAAGCCTCACGGGAGCTGCATCATGGGTTTCCAGCCTATATACCATCCTAGGGGTTTATTAATACCTCAAATTATCCATAACATCTCAAACTCATTCCACATACAATAAATACTTAAACTATTAAAGAATAATATAAAAACTCCTCAATGATTATAAGAATATTCTAAACAACAACACAAAATCAAGACCTCTTTTGCATTCACAAAAATTTAAAGGTATTAGAATTGTATTATTAAAGCAATACATATGGTAAACATTAGTTGGACGACTAACCTGGATGGATGGATAACTTCAGACTCCAACAAAAAAGATGAGCGATACTCTTCAACACAATATAGGGCCTGCAAAAAAGAATATGAAATATTTAATATAATACACTTGTTCTAATATTTGTTAAGAAAATAAGATCAATTGCATTAGTTAAAATTGAAAGCATTGCTCGATCCTTTAATAAAGTTAGCTTTTGGTTTTTCTTCTTCAAGTTCATAATTGAACTAAATCCCTTCATGTTTGGTGTTAATTTAGGTGATGATTGTATTTTTGTCCTTTTTAATTCTTCTAATATCAATGTCTATAACATTGCATATGTTATTGGCTATGGTTTGAGGTTTTTCAACCTCTAGCTTTAAGATATACATACTATTATTGTTTGCATATGGATCTAACCTATGTATCTTAATTAGAATAAATTATAAAAAGACTAGGAGTTTTAAATGGCGTCCACACTTAATATATAACCAACTAGAACAGAATAAAAAACTTACCAATTGAAATATGAACTTCTTTTCTTGACTCATATTAAATATCCTAGAGATGTGTCTAAGTTTGTTAATTCCATCAGAATTAGTTAAGTACAAGTAGAATTAATTCTAGTATATCTTCATTAGGATTTTAGAACATGAATAAAAATACATCATCACTATTAATACGTAGATCCTACAATCTATGAACCTTCTAGTTATACATCATCACTATTTAAACATTGAAAGAATGTTGAAAAGCACAAAAAATACTTCCAATAATCAACCACAACACATTCAAGAAGAATACGATAAGGAAAACCCAAATCATCAATAATTGACTAAATGCCTCTAAGCCTGCAGTAGAATAGATTTATTATTGACATGCCATAGAGCTACTTGTAATACCTTCTTTACACCATTATGATTTCAGAACATTAATAAAATTACATCATCACTATTAATACATACATCCTACAATCCATGAACCTTCTAGTTGTAAATCATCACTATTTGAACCTTTAAAAAATGTTGAAAAGTATAAAAAAAAACTTCCAACAATCAACCACAATACATTCAAGAAGAATACGATAAGGAAAACCTAAATCAACAATAATTGACCAAATGCCTATAAGCCTGCAGTAGAGTAGATTTATTATTAACGTGCCATAGAGCGAATTACAATACCTTCTTTACACCATTAGGATTTCAGAACCTGAATAAAAATACATCATCATTATTAATACGTACATCCTAAAATCCACGAACCTTCTAGTTATACATCATCACAATTTATACCTTAAAAGAATGTTGAAAAGTACAAAAACAAAAACTTCCAACAATCAACCACAATACATTCAAGAAGAATAAGATAGGAAAAACCCAAATCATACACTGCTTACAATAAACCAAGCTTGCAATTAATAACATCACGAAACAAAGAAAATTTCAAGAACCTAATAATAAGGTGATGACAAGAACCACAATAATAACTAGTACACAAATTCTTTAAAAAAAAACATACAAACTCTTAAATGAAACCCAGAAAGAATTAAGTGCCTAAATAATCTCATATTCATAAAAAAATGAATCCTTGAACAAATTCAAGCATATCATAAAAACAAGGGGATCAAATCCTAGAATTATTAAGAATGTTCCAATAACGCAAGGAAAAAGCTTAGATATATCAAAAGTAGACAAAGTTCAAGATTTAAAATGCAAATACCTATTCTAAAAGCTTTTGCATATGGAATATAAAGTTGTTGTATTATAACTATTAATAAAATATTTAAATTTTGTCACTTAACACCACTTAGATGTAAAGGTTATTTCACATCTTCTTCAAATGCTTCCAGTACAAGTTATTTGCGTTAGCAACATCATATTATATGTTGAATATATACATAACATAAACATATTAACCTACCATAATCTACGAACAAAGTGCCTAATCTATATGCCAAAATTCTAAGGCGCTTTATAGGTAAATCCCATAGTCATCGTTTCTTACACTTAGTGAAGTTAATCAACATATAATTCAAACTCTAAAAGTGAACTTAACAATAATATGTATTCAAACCAAGGTTTACAAATTGTATTCTTACTTGTTCTTTTGCCTTATAAATTGTCTTATATAAGAGATCATAAATAAGGACTAAAAAACTGTAATATTGCCCTACAAACTAAATGACATCATTACCAACCACAAAATATGTGCTTATAGCCACAAATAAGAATTTTTGTCAGGTTGTAAGAAAATTCAATGGGTTCGTATCTTATCATAAAGATTGCAAACACCAAATTGTAGCAAAAGAAAACGTAGCCAAAAGTGATATTTGTTATAGTGACAATCAAGATTAACATTCTTGCTACTTATAATAATCCAAATTGGAAAATATCATAAAATCTAAAATCACTATTGAAACTATCTCATCATAAATACTTCCATAATTCCATTCCCTACAGGTTCAATGTTAACAAAAATCAATCCTTAAGGACCGATAAAGGCTCCATTATTGACAAGAAATATGAGATCACACTTATTTCTTCTCTAAAAGATTATGAAAGACACGAAAAAATGTTAAAAAACTTTTTATGGACGGGGATGGTTAAAAAACATTAAGGTCTAAATGTTAAATGGTCTGATGTTTATGCTTCAATCAAGGAGGTTTGGGATTGCCCTCTATAAGGGATACTAACGCAATGCAACTGGCTAAAAGAATTTGGAAAATATTCATTGATGCTTAATCAATATAGGTTAAATGGGTTCATACTTATATAATAAAATAACAATGCTTCTGCGTCATCAAGGTAAACCAATCTTTTTCTGGTTTTTTAATCAAATTCTACAGTTAAGAAAGGATATGAATTCTGCTACTAAAATCATGGTATGGAATGGAAAGAAAAATTAGTTTCGATATGACTTTTGGAATGAACAAGGTTTGTTCTCATAAGATATCAATTATTCACACAAGTGTTTGAAATTTGAGTGATATACTCTCATCATCTTATTATGAAAGTGAATTTACCATAACTTTGAAAACCATCTAATCTCCACTACTTAAATAGATATATATAAGATAAATTAAAAAGACTTTGAATAGTTTTATAATGAGGCCAAATGGCTAAGTAGGCTAACGAAAGAAGGGAATAGGGAAAAAATTATAAATAGTATAATAATAACAAATAAATTAAGAGAAACATTAAACCTCACTCTACCATCTCCTTATATTATTACAACCACCATTCTTTCTTCATTCTTCTAAAAAAACAAGAATCTATGCTAATCAATTTTTAAAACTTTATTTCATATTTTTTCACATTTTGCTACATCTTTTGGATTAATATATAATTTTCCTTTTTATGCCACGATTATACATTTCACCTTTTCCCCTACATTAATCTTATTGCAGCCTATTACCAAAGATATCACAATATAAGTAAAAGCTTGACTAATCATGAATTAAGAAGTAAATAATTTGTTTTTCTTTTAGACTCAAGATGTTTTTTAAGAAAGGGTAACAAAGAAAAAGAATATAATTTTTAATTAAGCTCAAAGGGGATTACTAATAGATTAATGTATTAAAAGGTAGGAAATTTAGCTCAAACTCAAATCCTAGATGTGTTTATCATTTTAATGCTTATACATATCTTACATCTAATCTTGAAAAAATGATATTGAAGTCCTAAAAATTTAAAATTAAAGAAGATATCCACATAAGAAATAAAAATGTTACATAAAGGCCAAAGTTTCTCACATGATCATTTAAGTCAAATCAAAGCATAATTAATTAACAAATTTAATTTTCTAGAATTAACAAAGTCAAATTTTGTAGAGTATTCATAAAGTCAAATTATGCACTAAATTTTTAATCTATTTCAACTAAGAATCATACATAAACTCATGTTCCAATCAATGAGAACCTAAACAAATAATTTAAAAAAAACTAAAAAAAATGATATGAAAGACCCTATCAATAATTAGGATTATGATCTTTTCTATGAGCATATTATTCTTGCCCCAATTTTTATACCATTCTTTATTTTCCTAATTGATGAACCTCATAATGTCATCTAGAGGGGGTGATGTCAAAGAAGAAAAAGAATACTCCTCCTAGCCTTTGTTTTGATACTTATAGCCATTCTTTCAACACCATCGCTGCTGCTGTTTTGATACAACTACTAAACATACATAATCATCACCATTGCTGCTGCTCTTTTCTATCCACTAGAGGCATTTATTCTGGTATCTAAAGCTAAACTTAATACATAACTGTAGTTCTTTGTATGAAAACCACTAGTTAGAAAATGGTAAAGGTGATGATTATGTAACGTTGGCTCTGCTAAACTTGTTTGATTCTTCTCAAGTAGATGATGGCAATGTTATTGAATCAAGTTCTTGCAGTGGTTTATATCATGCTTTAAGGCAACATATTACTTTCATTACTCATTTTAATTTTACAAACAAATGCCCAAATTCAACCAACACAAAAACTCAATAAATAACAAAACTCACTTACCTCAACCGACACGCAGAAGAAATCACTGAAGCATGTGAAGGAAAAAGATGACGTGGGTGAGCGAAGACGATGAGCGAGGAGAGGAAGGAGAGGAGTGACGGTGAAATTCGGAGAAAAAATAGCGAAAGAATAAAGGAGAAAACGAGGGGGGAAGATTCGGGGTGAGTTTAACCCCGAACTGAAATGACGTCGTTTGGTATTAAACCAAACTACATCATTTTCAATTTTTTAAAACAAATAATTTGAAGCTAACGACGGAGCGGCTGGACCGTCGAAAAATCACTGATATAATATATTACCGTCGGTAAAAACTGACACTGATTATTGATCCAATTATTTCTGTGTAAATTTATCGGCGGTCCGGTAATATTGCTGGAAATTCACCGACGGAAAATATATCCGTCGGTAAATCCCTGATGCTAATTTATTGCGGGAAGCGTGCCTACCTAATTTACCGAAGGGTATGATGTTTTTGTTGCTATATTCCGAAGGAAAAATTACCAGGATATTTTCCCTCCACCTTTATTGACTAAAATTTTGTCCGTCGTCAAATCAATTTTTTCACAACAGTTTTATCGACGGATATTGATTTTTTATCTCTAATTAGCTACGGTAGTTCCTGTCACTAATTTATGGCTTTCTTGTAATGCATCATATAGCACTCCTTTTTGTGTTGTTCTTGAAATCTTAATTGCATGGTCTAGTTTTGGTTTTTTAAAAATTGAAGTATGCCTTTTATTTTGATTGAATCAGTTCTAAATGCCTTTATGTGTTTTATTTTGAAGTTTTTTCGAAGATCTTATTTTGTAGTTTTGAAGAACTACTTAGCTTTTGGACTAAATAGCTTTTGGATTTGACGAATGTGGCTCTATATTCCAATTTGCATATGATGATTCTGGTTTGAGTCTAATGCATCTAGGTTAATGCTTATGAGAATCAGTTGAACCGCCACATGTAAGTTCTTACACTAGCGGTGTTAGCCGCTTGAGGATATGCTTATTAGTGGTGACTATTGCCACTAGTAAAGGCAAGAAATTGCCTAAGTTGAAGCTGCAGGTGATGGATTCTTTTGGTGTGACTCTGGAGCCATTGCTAGTGCAAGCCAGTTGGCTGAAGCAGGCAGCGGCGACAAGAGAAGAAACATAAGAGAGGTGGTAGAGAAAACCATGAAACCTAAACCTGGATAAAGGGAACAGACATTTGATGCATACATATGCACAGAAAGTGGTTGGCACGTAAGCACTACTAGCAGTTCCCATTTTATTTTATTTTATTTTTCACGTGTTTTAAGTTTTACTTTTAATTAAATTGATTTAATTTAATATTAATTATTTTAATTCTTAATAAATCTAGAAAAAGTGTTTTTAATTGTTTTCAAAAGGATCACTTTATTATATTTTTTAGAATTTAATTTAGTTTTTCAGGAGTTAAATTATTAAATTAAATTATTTGTCAAATTAATAATTAGAAATAAGAAAAGTTTTAAAAGGTTATTGTTCATTATTACATTGTGTTAGCTATAATTAATATAATGAGATCTTAATTAATATAATGAGATTATATTAATTAAAATGAGATCTTGTTTTTAATATTGAATTAAGTATTTTTCTTTATTAGATTAATAATAATCATTAAACTAACCTCTAAATAACTTTTTAGAAAATTATCTGTAGAAATTAAATTAATTAGATTTCAATAAGATTGGAATAAGTAATTAATTAGGTTTCTTTAAAATTAAGAAAATTGTTTTCTTAAGTAATTAAGAAAGGTGCTTCTTAATTAAAATTACTTATTTCAATTTGATTGAAATATAATAAATTTATTGTTTTTAGATTTTTATTATTATATTTTATTTAGAAATTATTTCTTTATTAATTTAAATAATAAATTTTTTATTATTTAGAAAAGGTAATTTTCTTCATTAAATTTGGGAAATTTTTTATTTATTAATTAAGAAAATGAACCTTATTTGATATTTTAAAAATAGTTTTCTTATTTATTAAGGAATGATTTTCTCATTAAGAGAAATATTAATCTTTAATATAATATAATGAAATTTCTTCATTAAATTTAAAAATATTTATTTAATTTAAATTTTTTATTTTGATATTAAAAAATAGTTTTCTAGTTAATAAAAGGTCATTTCTAGTTATAGTTTTCTAGTTACATTAAAATGTGTTACTTATAAAATTTTCAAAAGAGAGTTTTTCAAAATTATAATAACTAAGAAGAGTAAATTTATTGAAAATTTATTTTTAATTAAAATTTTAAATGAGTCAAGATAATTAAAAATGATTTTCAATTAATTTTGAAAATTATTTTAAAATAAAATAAAATTTTATATTTAAAATAGGAATTCGATTTATTTAGAAATCAAAGAGTTCAATCTGATTTAATTATCCTAACAGTTGAAAATATTATTTTAGATTTTAGATATTATATAGATAACTAGCAACAAACAATGTTTCATCTATATAATTTGCATATTTAAAGGTGTGACATTTCACATGTAATATTGTTTGATGAGACTATCAAAATTAAATCACTTACTAAATTTTAAGTCATAATTATTGCCTTGTATTATCATAAGAATAAACTAGAGTTATATTTATTAGGCTTGTTGAGCAAACTCAAGGTTACTTTACCTTACATATGTTTACTCTTATAATAATGGGTCATACCTAACTAAATTAGTATGATTTGAATTAACAAACTTATGATCATATTAATTTAAAGGCGGGATTAGGAATAATATATAATATATGTTTTGGCAAAAAAGTTACCTAACAGATCTAGAAGTCATACAAAATGTGATTAATAAAGATGTTATCTACCTATTTTAATTTTATTTAGTTTGTTGATAAGTTTGATTCAAGAATAACGAACTCAAAACACAAAATAATAATATAAATCACCATACTCAGATAAAAGACAAGATGTGGGTGATAAGATTTTAGGGTTGTTTGCTACTAACAAGTTAAATAGAATTATAAGTTATTAAAGGACCTAAAATAAAACTTCTTTAATTAAGAATGAAGAAATTCTCTTTAGGTGTTTTTGATTGATAATAATAATGATGCTTCTTACTATCATATACCCTTAAGATAGCCTTTCATAGGTATAAAATCCTATGAATATAAAAATCCTAAGCATTAGATTTAAAAAAGGGAAATAACAATATGAAATTTCTTAAAATCCTAGGAATATAAAAACCCTAAGCATTAGATTTTAAAAAAGGAAATAACAATATGAAATTTCTTATTCTAAACATCTAAAACACGAGTCTAATGCCAATATAGGGAAGCATATCAATGTATATTTTGTTATAGAGCTTTATGGGTGCTTTTTATGGATGAATATTGTGCGAGTTACAAAATCCACTCTACTGTCAACTTGGTTTTGTTTCTTTAATATACAAATATAGCAAAAGATCAGTATTAGAAACCAACATATCACTAATGCTGGTTATATTATGTAACCTTACTTCTTAGCTTACTCCTTCACTTAGATCAATTTTACAACCTTGTATTCAGTCACTTAAAGTAGCAAAACGTTACTCCATACTGAAAGATCTACCATTAAACCACTGAAAATTTCTTTGACTTGCTTTACTATACTCTTCATTAATAGTCCTTCAATGATCCTTAATAAATCTCCAGTGACTTTTGATGTTTCATTTGAACACTTTGCAGTCTATTCAAGCCCTTCTTCATGGCTTTCTAGCTTTGAAGCATGTATAACTTGAGAATATACTTGATTCCAATTATTTTTTCTATTTTAAAAAGGATTTGTCTTTAAATTAGCATATTCATCTAGAAAATAAAAAGGATATAAATCAACATTATTGAACACCATACTCAACTAGTAAGTTAACCTTGTAAGCAATATTATTCCTTATTTCTAGTTACAACTTAGACTTGCACTTATTTGGAAACTTATCTTTCCCCAAGTGTACCCAAACCCAATCTCAAAGTTCAAATGTCACTTGTTTTCTTCCTTTGTAAGTTTACTTGATATATTTTTGGTTCCTCTTTTTAATGTTTAACCTTGCTTTATGTATTTTCTCCACCAATTTTAGTTTTTTTAAAAAAATCTAAGCTATAGGTTTTTCCTAAAGGAATAAGATCAAGATATAAAGGAGATAATGGTAAATCCATAAGCAATCTTAAAGTGAGAATAAATAATAATATTATGGATAGTCTTATTATAAGAAAATTCAATGAAATACAATGACTCCTCCTAAGTTTTAAGATATTTACTAATAATGGCATGTAATAAAGCACTAAAGTCTTATTAACCACCTTAGTTTGGCCAAAAGTTTATAGATGGTAGATCATTAAAAACTGCAACTTAATTCCCAACTTTCTTCATAAAGTTTTTCAAAAATAACTTAATAACTTAATATCCATGTCCGAAACAATGGTTCTAGAAATTCTATTCCATCTAAAAATCTTATGAAAAAAGAATTTAACAATGTAGGATGTATCATTGGTTTTATGACTTGTAATAAATATGTCATTTTAGAAAACTTATCCATCACTATAAGAATTGAATCCTTACTCTTTCTAGACCTAGTCAAACTTAAAACAAAATCTACCAAAAATCTACCCATAATTTACTATATATAAGCAAAAGTGTGTATAATCTATGGGGTTGTACTATAGACTTAGCTTCCTTACATATGACATATTTTTCATATAGTCTCTGTACTTCTCTCCTTATGTGGTCAAAATAAATGTTCATTCAAAATGTCAAGGGTATTTTTGACTCCAAAGCGACTCATTAAGGCTCCTCCATGTGATTTTGTCATAAGTGCCTCTTTTAAAAAAACATGAGGTAAGTATTAATTGATTTTCTTTAAATAAGTAACTTTTATACCTATAGAACCTTCTAATGCAAAATTTTAACGTGTTTTAAACATATTACCAAAGTTAAGATCATAAACATATAAATTCCTAACATACTCAAAATCCATTAATTTACTATGTAAAGTACTCAAAAAAGTATGTCTTCTAGATAATGCATCAAGAACTATATTGTCCTTATATTTATATTTCACCATATAAGGAAATATTTTAATAAATTCCAGCCACTTGCCGTGTCTGTTACTTAACTTACATTAACCTTAAATATATTTCACTGATTCATAATTCATATGTATGACAAACTTCTTAAACCATAAGTAGTATTGTCAAGTCTCTAATGCTCTCACCTATATATACATCTCCTTATTATAGGTTATATAGTTCAAGTTTACCCTATTAAACTTCTCACTAAAGTATTTTATTAGTTCCATATCTTATAGAAAAACTGCACCACTTTCTATACCTAAAACATCACATTGAACCTTAAAGGCGTTTAAAAGTTAGGTAAAACTAAGAAAGGAACAACAATTAACTTTTCTTTCAATAAGTTAAAATTCATTAACCTAATTTAATCTTACACTCTTTTTCACTATCTTGGTCAATGGTGAAGCAATTGTGCTAAATTTCTTAATAAAACATATATAAAAACTAGGTAAACACATATAAAAACTAGCTAAACTATAGAAACTCGTAACGTCACTCATTGGAATTAGTGTTGGCCATTCTCTGATAGCTCTCACTTCCTCATCATCTACTCTTATTCTCTTTGCACTCCTTATATAACCAATGAATAAAATTTAAAAAGAATACTTCTTGAGATTAGAATAAAAATTTCTTGCCTAACCATATGCAAAACCTTTCTAAAATGTAATATGATTTTATAAGATCTTACAATAGATAAGAATATCATTGGAATACATAACCATAAATTTGCCTGAAAAATAAAGAAAAATGTAGTTCATTAATCTTATAAAAGTTTTAAAGGCAATTTTCCATTCATCACCTTCTCTAATCCTAATTTGATAGAAATAAAATTTCATGTCTACTTTAAAGAATAAATATACACCTTATAACTTGTTAAGCATAACATATTTGGGGATATGATGTTTATACTTCACAATAATTTTGTTAATGGCATGATAATCCTTACACAATTTCTAACATCTATCATTCTTTGTAACTAGCAAATATGCATGACAAAAAGGTCTTAAGATCTTACTCACATAACCATTCTCAAAGAGATCTTTTACGTATTTTTACGTTTTTTCCTCTTATAGATTTGTTTCATATATAAGCTAATTTGGAATTTGAGCTCTAAAAATAAAATTAATTTGGTACTTTATTTCTTTTATAAGTGATAATCCACTTATAATAGCCTCTTGAAAGAGATCGTAAAATTCCTATAAAAGAGAAACAACAATATTAAGTAAATAATCATTAGTTTTAAACTCCAAAGAAAGAAAAAAATTTTGTAGATGAGAAAAAGCATTTGGTGCTTGGTTAAGAATGTTATCTCACATCCCCTACTCTCCTTACTAAACTCATTCATTTCTCTCTATACATATTTTTCATTTTTACTTTGTATAAAATGTTTGAATTATTACTAAGTGTTTGCTATCATTTGTTTTCTTTTAATGTCTCTTACTCACTCTCATAAATATTGAGTTAATTTTTATAAACTTGCTCTAGTATTAATGATGTAATAGTAATTGATTTGTCATTCATGGTAAAAGATTACTGATTCTTATACCCAAAATATATGATCTCTGATTGAATTGCTAGAGATAACTTAAAAGAATACGACTCACTTATATAGGCATCACATTATATTGCACCTCATCCTTGTACCTCCCAATTAAGAAAGAAACTAACACTTGCTTTGTTATCTGTTGATTGCAAAACCAATTCACTAGTTTTATGCCTAAAACCGCAAGTATATAGGGTGTAACTTGTAGTAAAGAACAGATATTGATCTCTCAGAGATTGTGTTTAGGCACTATTTAATTCAGGCTACTTCATTTGAAAACCAATTTTAATGAATATAAAATAAAAATTAAACTAAATCAAATAACTAACAATAAAAAATGATAAAGCAAAAGTGCGGAAACTTGGAATTTAAGATTTAACAATTAAAGTTCACTTTTTCCCTATCTGATCTTGCTTCTACGTTGTTAGTTGAATTGTGCCTCACCTAAGATGTCCTAATGTATTAACTACCCTCTCTCAAGGTGTAATTAATTATCCCTATCCAAATTAAATGAAATGATTAAACAATCTTTGAATCTACAGAATTAGTCCACCAATTCAACTAGTTATGAAGTTATCTTATGGGTGATCAACTAATTAGCCAAGATCTCTCTCTAATTAATCAATTAGCTTGATGAATTTAGGTATATAGAGTGCTAACTCTCATTGTACAGCCTTACACAATTTACCTAACTCAATTTCTCAATATATTGCAAGGTATAAGCTCAACATTCATCAAAAGCATCATTCATTCAAATCAACAAAGTAGGAGTTCAATAAGTAGTTCAAAAGTAATCTCTACAAATAAGTCAGCCAATCATAATGTCACTAACATCCCTAACAACTATAAAATCTATAATAAAGATGCTAGAAGAGAAAAATGAAATAAGAACTATATGAAGAAAACTCCTCAATTTGGAATGGAAATCTTGATTCTCTACCTCTCTCTAGGCTCTAAATATGTTTTTGTTAGCTCAAGAAGGGAAGTTCTCACGACAACCCGTTCGACCCTAGGGATTTTGCCCTTATATAGTCACAAGAACCTAAAAATAAGTGAAACCTGTATGTCTCTTCAGGTTAGGGATCCTACAATTGTGGGAATTAGCATGAATCCCACGATTGTGGGTTCTTGTCTTACAAGTCCTCCACTTCTCTTCTCCGCTCTTGGTCCTTAGCTCAATCACCAAGGTGGCCTTCCTCTATTCCTACATAAAAATGATCAATTCTTACCCTAAATCAACATCAAACATAAAAGAACAACCATGAAGATCAAATTAAACAAAAACAGACAAAATAGGTCCTAAAACACAACAATAATAACCTATTATGCAAGAAACACATGCCAAATGCTTAGAAAAACACACTAATTCATAACTATCAACTTCCCCACATTTAAATCTTTTCTTATCCTCAAGAAAAATCAAACACAGCCAATCAATTCCATCACTTCATTTTCACGAAGATCAAAGCATGCAATCTCTCAAAGTTTGGCCAACTCAAATGTCAAGCTACTACGTATATCATGATTACTTTTCATTAGTGTACATAAACAAATTCAACTTAAGGCATTATCACTCAAAGATAAGTGTAAATGCAAAATGAATCTTCCTCATGGTTTCACTCATTTCTCTCAAATGTTTGATGGTTAGTGTTTCGTTCAAGCTCCCTATAGGAAACTACACTATCATCGGCTTACTAATACATCAATTCTCCTTTACAATGATTACTTGCATAAATAGGTCAAAAGGATTTGCTTCGGGTTGTAATGTGGTAAGGGTTAAGGTGGGTCAAACGAGGTAAAGGGTTTAACACAAGCATTCATAAAGTAATAAGTGAACAAAGGGATAACAAAACATATTTTTGAGATACACAAATGTAAATAAACTACTACTCTGCACTTATTGATGCTCCTAAAATGTTCTTCCTTTTTTTTTCTCTTTCTTTTCATCAATTGAGGAAACAATGAACAAAATAACAACTAAATGCAATGTGATCCAAAAGTAGAAGTATCACTTAACTCATCTTGGAAAAAAAATGTACAAAAATCCCAAGCTAATGCATCACTTAATACTCTACTAAGCTTGTGAATGGGTAGGCTAATGGGGTTTCAGGTTTTAAAATGTGGGGTGTTTTCAAGAAACAAAATGGCTAAGGCTCAACGTGGGTAGTAAGGGATAATAAAAGGTAGGTCATTTAAGCCAAATTTTAACACAAAAAGGGCCTTAATCATCTCTATTAAGCATGCATCCAGTAGACTGAAACCTATTCAAAGTAATTTCTGAACGTAATAACCTAAGGAAGCATCACAAAAATAAAGAGATAAAATGACTATAGATGGAGTAATATAGGCTCAATCCTCAGATTATCTTAAATGAAAATTCATTGTGTGTCTCTACATTACCTCATTGGTTAAGTGTCAAATTCTGAGTAAGCTTATGCAAATAACTACTTTTCATCACTCAACATGGTTCACTCTCTACTTAAGTACCCTAATCTAATTTCAAGCATGCATTCAATCTCATTTAACTAGCATAACTGAATCTTATGGCAAAACAAATCAAAATGATTTAAGTGTGGTTCCATTGCTAAGACAAAACAACATAAAACAACAACCTAATAAGCCTAAAACATGCATCCTTTTTAACAAAATGTAAACATTGACTAAAACAAACTAAAACAATGCAATTGATAAAGCAATTGTCACCTCCCCACACTTTGACAAGACATTGTCCTCAATGTGACAAGGCAACTACAAAAGGAAACTAAAACACAAAACACAACATTAAACAAATAAGCAAGTAAAATAACTAACGAGGTAAATAAAACAACGTAAAAAGTAAAGGGCAGAAAACTTTATGGAGATTATGGTGGCAAAGGCATAGAAGAAGGGACTTTAATGTTCTTCATCTGGATGAACTTGAGGAATTTTGTTTTGATGTATTGCTACTCTTTATGCACTTTTCACATCTAAGTGATGAGCTCATTAATTTGCAGTGTCATTTGTTGATGGTTTTTGACCATTTGCTTGAAGATTTGTTGGAACTTATCGATATATACTGCTACAGTTGGTTCGCCTTCAACTGCTTCTTCTTGGGGCTCTGGGGTGCCTGAGAAAAGGATGGTTGAGAAGTGGCTGCATTCTTGCCCTTCCTGTTCTTAACAATAGTGCACGTCTGAGGATTTCAGAGATCTATAGAATGGGACTCTAAAATTTCAGAGCGTCTCAAATAAGGTATATCAAACATATCAGGTCTAGCTATGCGCATACCATCCACGTCAAGATTGTAGTGCAAAGCCAAAGTAGTAATAAGGTAAGTTATACCAAAATATGAGCTTTTCTTAGTAATGGAACCCCCAATATATTGAAAAATGCGATAAGGGGTATTCACTTTAATTTTACAATCTATGCACCAAATAAAGAAAAGTTGCTTAGCTGAATACTTATTACTTTTAGTTTTGTTAAAAACAATTAGGCACATGAACTTGTGAAGAAGTAAGTGCTTGGTGCTACGAATCAAAGTGTTGGGTGCATTCCTAGAGTCAAAAGTGTTTTCACCTATAAGGATCTTCCAATAATCGTCCAAATTAAATTCATCATGTTCATCCAAAAATTTGGTGTTAGATAATTCAAAGAGTGTACAAATGACAGTATAATCTAGCCTATATGCATGGCAACCTATCCTAAAATAGAATGTGTCCATTTTAGTATTGTAGCTCACAGTGGTGAAAAATTCTATAATCATCATGGAGTATGCTAATACATCATAATAAATTAAATGACCCTAAGCAATATTTGTAGCCAATCTTTCAATGTTACGCCTTAGTCCTAGGGTTTCTAACAGGTTAAAATCAAGTACCTAGGAGGCAATAACTGTCTATCCTTAAACTCTCAGAATCTCATACCTTTTTATTTCAAGAAAATAGGGAATGGGGAGCAAAAAGTGGTCCCCATATCATGTTTACTTCTCCAGAGACTTGGAGGCACTGTTGTTCGGTTGGTTTATAGGCTACAAGCTTTTATAGAGCCATTTGATAGAGGTTAGAACGTTTTGGAGAGAGAGAGAGAGAGAGAGAGAGAGAGAGAGAGAGAGAGAGAGAGAGAGAGAGAGAGAAACTTAACAAATCTTAGGATTTTTGAGTGGATAATGTGAAGTAAGTGTTAAGTGAGTGAATAATGATGAAAAAAGTGGAGAAAATGCCAAGATTTGGGGGAAAGATAAAGGATTTGTGAGGTTTAGGTGAGTAGGTCTCAGTTTTAGAGTGAGAGAATGTGAGAAGATGAAGAAAGAAGAAAGAAAGAGGGATTTTTAAAATCCTTCAGCTGGGGATCCCATGATCGTGGGAATCCTTATGCTTCCTATGATTGTGGGTTAAGGCTTCAGAAAGTTTCTGAAGAGCCTTCCCATGTTCATGTGAAACAGACCCATTCCCACGATCGTGGGCTTTATACAGATGATAGTTGTCAATTGTATGATGTTTTAGGGTTTAATTTGTGATGTATTTAGTATGAATTTGAGTGTTGAGTATGCATTTAGGATTTAATTATGTTAGTTTGAGCGTTTTAGTGTTTTTATAGGTTAGTACGAGTCATTGAGCTTAATCGTTATATTTTTGAGGTACCTTGATGGGTTTGTTAGTGTTTCAGGGTAAACGGTGAAGAACGGAGAAGATTCGAGGAGTTTTGCGGCCAAAAGCATAGGTCACGATTATGGCACAGCAAGCCATGATCATGACAGAAAGGAAGAGCCAGAGCAGCCATGCCACAATCGTGCACATGAGGGCACTATCGTGACAGAAGCATACATCCAGGCCAAGATCGTGCATATGAGGCCACGATCATGATAGAAAGGTTAAAAAGCTAGCCACAATCGTCGCAGGCAGGGCCACGATCATGGCCTGCATCTGGCTGACAGAAAATCTCAAGTTTCCTAAGATTTCTTAGACTGTTTCAACCGCAACTTTAACCTAGAGCCTCAAAAGTATAAATAGAACATCACAAGTTAGATGCGGTATGTGGAGAGAGAGCCTTAGAACAACTTTGAGCAACCACCTAACGAAAACCTAAAAGAGACCTTGAGAGATCGAGAAAGAGACGAAGAAAGAGAGAAGAGGCAGCCAACGTAGACACAATATGCTTCCCAGATTAAGAAGTTTTCCAAAGTCACAGCCTCCCATCATCCCGTCGTAGTTTGGTTCCTATGTATTTCAATTTTATTTAATTATAGAATTGATATAGATAGTTGATTATAGACTGCGTTGTGGTTGATGTTCTATACTCACATTTGGATTATTATTTTTGATTTAATGAAATCTGATCATTTGATGTGTTCATTGAATTAATTGTGATTTATTCTGCGGTAAATATCTCGATAATAAACTGAGAGGGTGAATCGAGAGAAAACGATTAATTTGGACTAATGAGAGTTAGGCAGATTAATAGATCCAGAATTAAATCAAGTTGGTATATTTTGTGTAGAGAGATCACATTAAGTTTCCAAATTTTTATTAGAGAACTTAAGAACTAATTAGGTTTTGGATAGGTTGGTAATTGAGATAGTAAAACTTACCATAATTTGATTAGGGTTTATACTTTAGGGTTCAATTATAACTTGAGAGAGACTAGTTGACCCTAGGATCTTCTAGAACCATTAATTCAATAAATCATAATTAGTTAGGTTGTCATTAAAGATAGGTAATTTCCCCTTTTTCTCTTTCGGTAAACTCATTAGGTAGAACTTATGTGTGTGATCATTGTTCGTTAATTGGATAAATTCCATTACTATTCAATTTTGTAATTAATTTGTTTATTGCGTTGTGATTGTTTTTGATTCCGTGTTAATCGTTAATCATTATTTTTGTGAATTGATTTAGTTTATTTGGTATAGTTAATTCTTGTGTTTTACGTTATTGTTTGTTAATTATTGTTTAGTAGTACTTCCGACCTTAGATTTAGGACTAGTTAGCCCTCCTCGTAGGATCGATATCTTAGGTACTACACGAACGACCCGTGCGCTTGCGAAATTTACTAAGGTTATAAATAGTAAACATTAGCGCGTGTAACCTTGTGATGAAGTTTTTAGCGCCGTTGCTAGGGAAGGCAATTTAGTTCTCTAGTTTAAGGCGTTAGAATAGTTTATAATTTTTATTTTTACTTCATTCATTTTACTTAGGATTCATGCTCTTGCATGAACACAAGAGTCACGAGGGGTTTGAGTTGTGCAGTTGAGACATTAGCTTACACATCACGTGATTAGAATGAACCCTTAGGAAAGCTCAGCGAGAGGAAGAAGAAGGGATAGAAAAGTCAACATTGGCCAAGGAATTTTAGAGAAATATGGATCAGGAAGTTAACCCTGGAAGGCAACAATAGAGGACCCACATAGACTTTAAGAGGCCAGGGTTTAACCTAACGAAACAAGGAGTGGATACACTGCCTGTTCAAGTGTTCTTAGTCGAAATCAAGCCAGACCTCCTGAATATGCTTCTGCAGTTTATGGACTGGCGAATGAAGATCCGAATGCACACATCATCAGTTTCCTCGAGATCCATGATACTTTTCGATATCACCAGATGTCGGAGGATGTTGTTAGGATTAGGTTGTTCCCTTTCATGCATAGAGATAGAGTGAAGGCTTGGTACCATTCACTAAGCCCCGCTAACATTACAACGTGGGAGCAACTTGTTGTAGATCAGTACTTCCCATTAATGAAGAATACAAAGATTATAAAGGAAATTACTAGTTTCCAGCAAGGTGATGGGGAGTCAATTTATGAAGTGTGAGAGCATTATAAAGACCTACAGAGGAGATGCCCACACAACAACCTACCGAAGGAGTTCCTTTTGCAGACGTTCTATAATGGAGTAAACCCACCTACTAGAGACACGATCAATATAGCGTCAAGAGGATCTTTGATGCGAAAGACGGTTAATGGAGCTGAGGAGTTGATCAAAGAGATGGACAGTAATAGCTGCCTATGGGCCAGTGAGAGAAGTAGGCAACCTACTACCTTTAGAGAGCAGAAGGGAGTTGTCACAGTTGATTAGATGATGGAGATGCAAGCTAAGATTAACAATTTGATGCGATAACTCAGAAATATGAAGGCATCATATTCAGCTTAAGTAAAGGCCGCGTAGTTGAAGTGTGAATTATGTGGTCAAGTGGATCATGATACTGTGGACTGCTACCTGATGAGAGAGGATAACTAGGAGCAAGTAAATTACATAGGGGAGCAATATGGATGAGGAGGGGGAAACAATACCTACTCGAACACCTGCAACCCCGAGTGGAAGAATCACCCTAACTTTTTCTAGTCAAACAATAATAATGGAGGGCATTTCAGGCCTCAGGGGCAATCGAGCTTCCAAGAAGATAAAGCAAGCTTGATGGATTTGAAGTTAGACAAGATTTTGGATAAGATAGGAGGTATGGAGGAGGCACATAGGAGGCTTGATAGTAAATTTGAGCAAGTTACGAAGAATCATGTCTCGTATACATAATTTAGAAGTCCAAGTAGTCTAGTTAATGGAAGAAATGTTAACTCGGAATGCTGGAACTCTTCCAAGCAACACCAAGTCTAATAAAAAGGAACGTATCATGGTCATAACTTAGACTCAGGGTGGAGAAACCACACAAGTGCAAGAAAAGGTAAGGGATAAAGGAGAAGGTAAAGAAGACCTTCCATTTGAGCCCACGATGGAGTCAATTCAAGTAACTTGACCGGTCTTTCTATTCCCTATTGTGCAGCAACGAGAGTTATATGTAAAAAGGAAGCAAAAAAATTACAGGAAATTGAGTATAACAAGATCAAGGAAGTGACAGACCGAATACAGTCGAAGCTCAAACTACAGGAGTCCGTCAAGAAGAAGGTTGAGGAGCAACAACTGGAAGCAAACCCTAATATAGCTACGAAGAAAGATGACCCAGGGGACTTTTTCATCCCTTGTATTATCAACAACATTATTATAGACAGGGCATTCGCAGATTTAGGTGCAAGCATAAATATGATGCCCTATACTTTCAGTCTAAAATTGGGGTTAAGAGAGTTAGTGCCCACTAAGTTTTTGATTAATATGGCTGATAGAATGTCACATAGAAGATGTGAATCATAGAAGATATGCTAGTAAAGGTTGGTAAATTTATCTTTCCTATGGACTTCTATGTTTTGGACATTAGCGAAGATGAGGACAGTTCGATAATTCTTGGACGACCATTGGGGGTGAGTTAACTCGACGACAAGGTGACCATTAGTGAATACGGAGCTACTTTAGCTCCAGTGGATCTCAAGGAAACCGAGTCTTAAGGCGAATGGAAAGACATAAAGGATCCTACAAATGCTTTCCAAAAGAAGTGCTCGCAAAGGAGAAGGCGAGGCAAAGATAATTATAAGGGCTGTGGTAATTGCAGTGTGGTATAACTAGGGTACAAACTCTGAGATTAATGACGATGCTACCATCGAACCATTCATTCCAACCACTGTGAGATTAAATGAGCGTCAGGCTACTGACGTTAAAATAAACACTGCATGGGAGGCAACCCATGGAAAAAATTAGTTTCGTATTGAATTTTGTTTGAACAGTTGAATTCTGTAGTTAGGTTTACTTTTGTTTTCGTCGAATAAAAGTGAAAAAAAGGGAATAGGATTTTGAAATTACGGGAAGATTGTGCAAACATGAAGAGAGAAGTGAAAAATGGTTATAAAAGAATTCTGAAGTGAAAGAGAAAAGACTGGAAAAAAGTAAACAAAGGATATTGAAGTTAGGGTATAGCCCCTGGCCATGACTATGGCCTATGATTGAACATGTTGTTGGTGGTACACCGCATGTCACGATCATAACAGGCCACGATCGAGGCCTGCGACTATGCAGAAACAGGGTAGGCGTGATTTTTAGATGAAATTTTTACCATTTTACCCTTCTTACCACTTATATATTCAGTTCTTACTTCTTTTTCATCTTCACTTTCATTTTCATTTTATCTCTCTAGAATTCAAGCATCCAAACACCCTCACATCTCACTAAAAATTTTAACCTTCCAAAATTCTTCCACACTCTGCCTCATCACGCCACACATCAAGCAATCAACCCGACAGGAACCTCATGGAAGACAACAAGTTGTGGGACGGGGAAGAAGGAATTGAGCAGCGGACTTCAAAGTACCATTCCCCATTTATACTAAGGAGGAAGGTATTCATTTTTGATCCCTTCATTCTAGGCAAATTTTAGTTCTTAAATTCTTTGATGTTGACACATTAGTTAGGCAAGAATTGTATGAGCGGGTGGAGAGCCTAGCCTAGAGAATCCAATGGGTCCAGTTCATACAGTTCCAATTCCCTGTTTACAAGGAAGTTACACTGGAATTCTTTACTATCTTGACATTTGACCCTAAGAATACTAAAGAATTGTGGTTTAGATTGGGAGGACGACCATATGAATTGAATATCGAAATTATGTGTGAGATGTGTGGATTCCCCGAATCCAACATCGTTGATCAACATGATGACTTCTGTCCTTCCCAAAACTGGCATAAGCTAATTGGAATTGAGCGATTCCACGCTAAGAATGCAAACAATAACATTATCCGATCCCATGAACACTTGCTGCTGCACAAATTTATGTGTCAGCTAGTTTTTGACAAGTCAAAAACCAACAAGTGTTCCACCAAGGAGCTTTTCATGCTGTGGTGCATGGACCGCAATATTCTAGTTTACACGTTAAGTAAATCACACGTTAATATAGAATTCACGTACACTATATGAGATACACAAGAAGGGGGGTTGAATTGTGTATTCTTTTCGTGAATACAAAAACTTTAATATATCTTGTTAA
>JAOQMS010000179.1:17035091-17070690 GCA_027563885.1 Erythroxylum longipes
AAATTCCCAGAAAATTTCTATAATTCTCTAAAAATCAGAAAACCCTAATGATCCTCTCCAATTCAATTTTTACACACACAAAGCCTATTTTTCAAAAATCCCATTTTATTCACAATTATACCGGGAAATGTCATGAATGCATGTACAAACATTTTTCATATGCAAAAATCACTGTTCACAAATGCATGAGCATGAGATGTGTTTTCCTAATCTCTCGATTGATCGCTCGTGTACCCGTTTCTGTGGTTCAAGTAGTTATATGAAAACGGGATGTTACATAAGCAAAGTAGGAACCACATATAGGCTCACACTCTCTCTAGTATATCCCTTTTTAATCAACTCCTCTACTTTCTCCCTCAAGAACTCATTCTCCTTTAGACTCATACAGTAGTGAGGAAAGTTAGGCAAATTAGCCCTAAGAACCATAATAATATGGTGTTTGGATATCACTCACAGGGGGTAATCTATCAAGTAACTTATTAAGTATTACATCCATAAATTCTTCTAAAATTATATGCAATTTTAAAGGAATCTCATGTTCTCCCTTTTCACTCTCTTTTTACTCTTTTGCTATTAACAACTAACTTTCTTTGTTTCTTTCATCTTAATCATAAAACTTCCCCTATTATTTTCCAATTCTAATAATGGCTTCTTTATCCCACTAGGTGTCACCACTCTCTTTTAAGTTAAGGGAACTAATTTATAGTTCACACCATTCTTCATAAATTGATAAATATTCTCCCTTCTTGAGTGATATGCTTCATCGTCATATTTCCATGGTATACTTAAAAAATTTTGATATACATTTGTATTAACATCATAATAATGTTCATCTGAGTATTTACCAATAGTGAATGACACCTTACACCTTTTCGTGATATATATATCACCAGTAGTTGTAATCTATATGATGTTATAGGGTTTGCGATGAGGCTCAGTTGACAACTTTAGCTTCTTAGCTACCAATTTACTGATGATATTCTCTTGGCTACCTTCATCAATAATCAAGTTATAAATTTTTCCTTATACAATACATTTAAAGTGAAAAAATTATCATCATTTCCAATCTTTATGCTCAATTTTAGAAATTATTAATCTCCTAATAACTCCAACAAATCCATCTTCTTCTTCCTTAGGGTATTCACAATTTTCCCCTACAGCATACACTTCTCTTCTTTAGAATCTCTCGTTACCTACTCCATTGTGTTAACAAACTTTCACTTTTTGACATTCATTAGAACAATGGCCTAGTTCCCTATATTTGAGACACCTTAAAGGAGTCAATTTAGCGTAAGGGCTTAAAGTTTTAGTAGTTGGTGTAACTTGTTTGCTGAAAATTTAGTCATTATTATTTCCTTTTGTGCCAATAATGTGTGTGGGAGTAAAGTTAACAACTTCTTTTGCTTTTTCACTTATCACTCTCTTATTATTACCCATTCTCCTATAATCCCACACATGTTAGCCCTTATGGCTAAATTCCTTGCATCATGAACATTCAAAGCCATTTGAATCCCAATTTTATCTCAATTTCTTTTACTTCAAACCACTTAAATAGTGAGCAACTTATTGTGGTTAGCTTTCTGCCAAATTATTTTAAGCTTCCAATCTTATAGACTCATCATTATACTCATGAATAGTCTTACTCCCTTAAATACATTTGTGATAAATGTTGAACAAATACTACTTATAATCTAAAGGCAAAAATTGTCTCCTTAATAATTATTTCATCCTTGCCAATGTAAATATTGGAACTTGCCCCTCTCTTTGCCTATTCTCTTTCAAATGATTCCAACAAATGATGACTCTCCCTTAAGTCGATAAGTAGATAAATTTTCTCTCAAATGAAATTTCATTATAATCAAAGAACCTTTCCACTTCTTCTAAACAATCCAAAAAGGCTTCTATACTAAGGTCACTTCTAAAGGATGTAATATCTACCTTTAGCCTATACTCATCATCACCCCTACCTTATCTAAGACAATCTCTCTCAAGATGGTTTCCTTATCTTGTTGAAATCATCAGTTCTTATAAAAGGTTCTAGAGTTATGGTATTGTATGCGTAACTTCCTTATTAGCTATTTCCTTAAATCTTTTGTTATTTTTGTCTTCTATTATGCCGACTGTTGTTTAAATTATGAATAACAGTCCTGTGTTCTTTGATTCTTCTCCAAACAAAATGCCATCATTAGTGTTATTTGACATTCTCAAAAAGAAAAAGTTTTAAGAGGTTCAAAGCGATACTACTTAATGCAGCAAAAATGATAAACAAACACAATTCCAATTTAAAACTTATAGGATCAAAATTCTCAAATTAAAAAAAATTATTAATGGAGAATTATCTTAATTTCTCTAAAAATTTGTTTAAATAGGTTTACATAATCCCTTTTTCATCTTAGGAAGAGTTCTTGAAAAAATAGGAAGCATTAATTCATCTTAAGAAGAGTTCTAGATAAAATAAGAAACATCTAATTTATTTTAAGATAAGTTTTATATAAAATAAGAGAGGAATCAAAATGATTGAGTAAAATATGAAATAAGAAACTAATAAAATAAAGTGGGAAATTATTCAAAATCTCACAAAGAAGGATGTTGGTTAAGGCCTGATCACGTGGTAATAAATGTCCCATTCTGCTAAAGGATAAAGAAATATAGGGAGGATGTTGTGTAGGATGTGTTTATGTATTATTAATAAATGTCCTAATTTGTCTGATAATTCAAGTACCTTATCAATTTCATCATGTGACACAGAAGCCTTCGCAAAAGCCACCAATAAAGGTGGCTATCCAAAAACTAATAAGCAAATAGATTAGTAGCCCTGACCTTAACATATTTAAGCTTGCATATAGGCCTGGGCCTAACCCAGTATGACCCAACTCAATCTGACCTAAAATTAACAAGCTCAACTTGAACTTGAGGCTTTTTCAAATTTAGGTTGTTGAGTTTGAGCCCCCAACTTAGCCCAAAGACTAACTTTCACATCATTTTACACAATAAAAACAAAACGTCATTTTACATAACGAAGCAACTATTTTTATAGCGTAAAACGAATACTATTATAGAGTAAAATGACATCATTTTACACTAGGATATATGCTAGAATTGGGTCCCCTCCTCATTCCTTCTGCTATGCTTATGGCCTACGTGCTTCATTTACTCACACCTCAACCTTCTTATCTTTCCAAAGCTGTGTTCTTCTTTTATTGTAGCTGTGACTTGGCTCTCTATCTTTTCCATATTTGTGATCTTCATCTGTTGAGCTTGCATCCTTCCTCCATAAAGTATAGGTTTTCTGATCTCCATAGTATAGGATTATATGGCATTTTTGTACTAAAAATAATTTACTGTTTTTATGTAGTTAGAGTAGTATTTATGATGTATTTCGGATTGATGTATTGTATTTAAAGGTAACTATAAATGTGTTAATTCATCATTTTAAGTGGGATATTTTTTTTCTTTCATTTAGGTGGAGGAAATTTATTAAGGTAACTATAAGTTATTGTGGATTGTCATATCCTTCCAAGGCTTCAGCTTCAATGATGTTAATTTTGTTCCTACATGATAAAACTAGATCAGTAAAACTTCACCTAAGAAATTGCAAGTTACGTAAGTAATTCATAAAAAATATGTACTAACGAAAATAAGACATTTTATATAAGGAAAACTTGGAAAATTCCATATAATAGGTGATTGATGAAAAGTAACTATTAAACATCCCATTTATTGAGACTAAGAGCACAACAGATTAATGAGAGTAAAGATTGCAGTTAGGCTAACTCTCATTGGCTTATAAATTGTATTCTATCAGTAATGCCTTCAAATCATTATATCAATACTACCATCATTAAGAACCTGAATTTTTTCATAGTAGAGTCATAAAAATTATTTTAAAATACCAAATCAGAACAAATTACATAATATTATTCCAGGAAGAAATCCATCTTAAATTAAAGTCATGTTCCTTTAAAACTATTATAGGGGAACAATAATTGGTTTTAGGAAAGAAAAGGGATAATTTTTATTTCATTTGGCTTTAGCTTAATGTTACTTCAATATTACTATTTATGAGTTCTTCATATAGTGGGCATGGCTGCAAGTGTGCCTATTTATGTCCTTTTTTCTTTGTGTCTATGTTACTTTGTAAGTTTTATAATAGTTTGAGTTAAAAACTAAGATGTTTCCTATATTCTCTTTGAGAGAAATTTATTGAACTTGGATGTTTCTATGTCAATTCCATCAATGTATACTCCCAATGATAAGTAATGAAGGGTTTTGTGATAGTATAGGAACTTCAAAATGGCCTCCACATATTGTTATCATGTGTTTAATATTCATTTAATACAATTATCATACTGTTATGTATAATTTAAATAATAATTTCTTTACATGCATATGAAGTAGTGCGAACTGTTAATGATCCTGATTTTAATAGTTAGTCACCCCCTTTCCTTTACTGTGAGTTTGTTATCTTTAATCTTTGTTTTTGGAGTTACTTATTTTTCATGTGATTGCTTTAGTTTTTATAACTGAAGATATAATTATTTACTTATGTATTTTTATATAGGTTCTAAACTGTTGTCTCTATCTGTTTACTCAAGTTCAATGTTTGCTTTCTATTCTTCACCCTCCAACCCTCCAATTATAATTGAAAATTTCATTTTCGACTTTTTGTAAATTGTATTGTTAAAAATTTTGGTTAATATTAGCACGATTACACTCTTTTGTTTGGATAATAATTTTTTTTGATAATATTACTATTGCATTTGTTGCATAAGTAAACTTATGAATTTATAGTATTCATCATATATATGCTTAGACTGTATCAAAATAAAGTTAGTTTGAATATATTTATTTCAAAATTTTGTTTGAACTCATTCATTTCAAAATTTTATGTACATTTAATACATATAATTTTTAAAAACCCGTTCATAACTTATTGAAGATGAAATAGGTTAAAGAGAAGCTCTAACCTCTAGCCTTCACTCCTGCTTTAATCTTCATCAAACCTTACTACTCCCTTAGCTTCTTGTTGCTCTCATACTATTAACATACTTCATTCTTCCTTCTCATCATTCCCTAAAACTCATATTCACCTTTCACCCATTTATTTCCTTTAGATTCTTGATCTCTCCTTTGTCTGTCTTTGTTACAGTTACAAGGGCTATAAGGTCTTTTCTCCATTCTTACACCCTCCTGCCTATTTTAATTTCCTATTTTAGTACCTGCACATTTCCACCTAACTTCCCTGCCAAACATTGATTACCATGCAAACTTGGCAGACTTCCCAACTCACTACATAAGAAAACAATGCTAGGGAGGATTTTCCTCCTTCACCCTTTATTGTAGCACCGAAATCTCTCCCTCATTTACCTTAATCTTCATCTACATCAACCTCACACTTTGCTTCTACCTTAACACAAACTTTGCCTTCTTCTTCTTCAACCATTCTTTCACCTGATAGAAGAATATGGATGCAGGTGGTAAAAGGCTCCTCAAATCTCTCACTGCATTTTTGCCCTCCCAAGATGGAAGCTAGTCATGTTATTGTCTCCCCAACTATGGAAATCCTACATGAAGGTGTCAAATCTTAGAAGAACTCCCTCATAGGGTTCTTCTGAGACAAAAGACTTGCATTTCCTGTTATTATCTCCAACCATCATAGGTTTGGGAGAATCATTATTGGATATGATCCTTATTTGGTTGATGTCCACGTTTTTATCATAGATGTAAGCTATTCACTTGAAATGTAAACTTCTTTAAGTATATGTTGATATCTTTTCCTTTTTTATCTATAGTTCTAACCATATTTTCCAAAGGAAACTCTTATGGGAAAGCTTATCAGTGTTCCAGAATATTGTCAATGGACCTTGGCTTCTATGTGGAGACTTCATCTACTTTCTATAGAGCTAAAGCAGATGGAAATTATAGCTTGAGAAACTTCTCATCTGAATTCAATGACTATAAATCTTTTGCTTAATAATGATGGGCTTTTTTAGGCTCTCTAAAAGGGTTTATAGGTTATGTTTGAAGGAGCACAAAAATTCATTTGTATCCAGAAAGTTAAAGCTATCAAAATAGAGATGAAAAACCTAATGAGTAGAAGAACTTCATCCACATAGCAAGCTATTGCTAAACCTAAAGAAGAATTGGAAGCTATCCAACATAAGCTAGCTCTAAATCTTGCTAATTTTATCTTATTGAGTATTGATAAGACTCTTTTGATGTCTTACTTATCAAAATCTAGGGATCATGACAGCTTCATGAAATAACGGGCCAAAGTCAGTTGGCTAAAAGATGGTGAAAGGTGTTCAAAATTCCTCTTTAACTCCTTTATAGCTAGGAGAATTACAAATAGAATCTATTCCCTCAAATTACAAGATGGAAAGGAAAGTTCTCAGCAAAAGGACCTTCTAATGGAAGTAGAGAGATATTTTAAGAGTTTCTATGGTTATTTTTGTATTAAGCAACTGCTACCCCTCTTTGCTCCTTCATACAAAATAAGATCTTTTAGAAGCAAGCTACAACACTCTTTAAACCAATAGAGGAGAAAGAAATAGAAAAGGTAGTGTTTCAAATGCATCCTAATAAATCTCCTAGACTTGATGGATTTAATGGATACTTCTTTCAAAAGACATGGAAGGAAACTGATCTTATGGTAAAGAGAGCAATTATGGAATTTTTCTCTAGGGGAGTACTACTAAAGGAGATCAATAAAACTTATATTTGTTTGATTCCTAAATCCTCTTATTCCTCTTCCTTGGATGCTATAGGTCTATTGCATGCACCAACTTCCTTTATAAGGTAATTTCTAAAGACTTAGCAAATAGGATGAAATTAGTATTGGATTCACTGATCTCTAATAATCAAAGTTCCTTTTTACATGGTAGAAGAATTGGG
The DNA here is from genome assembly GCA_027563885.1 of Erythroxylum longipes. Taxonomy (NCBI): domain Eukaryota; kingdom Viridiplantae; phylum Streptophyta; class Magnoliopsida; order Malpighiales; family Erythroxylaceae; genus Erythroxylum; species Erythroxylum longipes. The sequence goes on from JAOQMS010000179.1 coordinate 17,041,986, forward strand.
GATAATATTTCTATTGTCCAAGAACTGATGAAAGAGTATCATAGGAAGAATAGCCTACCTAATTGTATCATAAAAGTGGATTTCAAGAAAGTTTTTTATCATATGGAATGGGATTCTATCCTTCAGACCCTACTACTTTAAGGATTCCTAAATGTATTTGTTAGATGGGTAAGGCCTGTATTATCACTCCATCTTACTCCATTCTAGTTAATGGTATGCTAACTGATATGTTTAAGATTGCAAGAGCATTTAGACAAGGAGATCCCATCTCCCCTTATCTCTTTATCATATGAATGAAGGTCCTAAGTCAATTGATTCATCAGAAGGTAGGTAAGAGTAAGGACTACAAATTTCATAGTAAATGTAAAAGGGTAGGGGTTATTAACTTATGCTTTACAGATGACCTATTGCTTTTTTCTAAAGCCCATGGTAAATCTATTAAATTGCTCATGTCAACACTGTTTTCATTCAAAGATCTTTTAGGTTTAGAGGTTAACCTTATAAAAAGCAATTTCATTCTAGCTGCCAGTACTACTATGATGGAAAATAGAATCTCCATAATCACAGGGATGTGTAGGAAGCCATCTCCTTTGACTTATCTGGGTTTACCCATTACTACAAAAAAATACAATTTCCTATTTTTACCTTACCCTTGATCATAACAACCCAAAATAAAGTCCTTCTGATCTTTGAGCTCAAGTAATTCAAACGAATGATAACTGGTGAATTTGCAAGCCTATGGTAATGCAATTTGTTAGAGGGAGATTTGAGGGAAACACTTTAACCTTAAACACTTGAGCATAAATAGAGAAATCTGTTAGAAGAATTCACCTTGGTTTCTTACTTGCCTTTGAACAAGAATGTTTTAATTTGATTTTGTTTATTTATATTAGTGAAAAGTGATTATCATGTGTGCTACAACCTAAGTCTTGCTGGCCCAAGTTTAGTGGATTGTGTACACTTAATCTTGTGAAGAATGAATTGATAGGGTGTAGTTGTTTGGTATATTTTCTAGAAGGCGAGCAAAGGTCTAGTGTGGGGTAATTTGTTAAGTTGTCATTTTTGTGCTAATTTTGGATGTAAATATCTTTAATGTGTTGAAATTATCATTCAAAATTAATGGAATTATTTCTTAATTGTTCTCAGATGATTTTCAGTACATGAAAGATGAAATTGGATTAAAAAGATGCAAGGAAAGTCAAGACAATTTGAATTCCTAACTGGTAGAAAAATAATTAACTAAGCATGTGCACGTGCAAGGAAAAAGATTATTTGTAGAATCTGATTCCAAATCAAATTCGATACACCTAAGATCTTCATTATCATAGGAATCAAGTTGTGGCCATGTTGGTGGGGATCTATAGCCTGAATATATGGGGAGCGTATCTAAAGAATATTATGACAGAAGGGAAAAGGGAGGAGATTGAAAATCATTAAAAAGACATTCACTTTCACGTTGGAGTCTTAGTTTTTAGGTTTTTACTTTTTTATGCAATATCTTTTTCTTTTTTTAGGATTTTTCGTATTTTCTGGAAAAATACCAAGGATGGAGACTTTGTATTTTGCTATTCTTTTGTTGGTTATTATTTTTAGTATGAGTAGCTAAATTCATCTTATTGGTTGAAGGGAACCACGTTATCATCTAGTATTTGTGAGATTTTAGATCAAGTTTATTTCATCGATGAATATCAAGTGTCTTCCGAATTGCTTTTCATGATGATTTATAAGGTGCACAACTAGAAATTGATTTGTTTAATTTATAGTCAGATTAGTCGGATTTGGCGTTCAGTCTTGCTAATCCAAAGTGGAAATTAGGATTACCATCTTTACGTTAGAGTTTGGAAATTCTAAGAAAACGCTTAACTTGATTAAATGCATGTCATATGTGTGTTGTCTTGTTCATTGGTCTCTTAGTTCTTAAAGCTATTAAGCAATTAAACTTAAGATCGTATCTAAGTTGTTTACTAATAAGAATTTTTAGAATACATGTTTTCATTCATTTAATCTTAAGAGAAAACATTACCGAAAGAATTTTTGTTAATGGATTGAGTTTTATATCAAGGATCCATATTAGTTTGGTGATGTAGGTGACCAGAAACCAAAGTTTGTTTACTGAATTTCCAGATTTGATTATTTTTGTTAATTTTCAATTTCTACCATTTTGTAAATTCCTTAATTTTGTAAATGCCATTTTCAAACCCCCTAATTTGTTTTAGTTTTCAACTCGTATAACATTTATCATTAACGTTCCTTGTGGGAACAATCTCAACTCTTTACTAACTACATTTTTCATTGCTAGAGTTGATATTAATTTGGTTGCAAGTGACAACATTACCAATTAGCTTAACTGACTCATACTATGTTATCTTTTAATAGTTTATTTAGTATTCACTGTTTTATTGCTTTAATACCTCTGTTAATAGTATCATGGGACTGAAGTGTATGGAGATGATGAACTGTGTTTATGCTATGATGGGTTGATATCTTTTTCTTGAGAATTAATGTATGTATTTTAGTTAACTATGCATGAGTGAGTTACGAATTTATTGTCTTATTTATTTTTGTGGTCTCTATGTTTAATGAATGTAATAAAATGGCCAAACTTTGCATCATTTTGGTATTAATCGAAGGACTAAGAGGAGAAGCTTAATATGGAATGAGAAACTATAGACACTTAGGTTAAGAATTAGAAATATATTAACCTAAGTGGTAATTAGTAATCAGGTTTCCATAATTATGTCGAGTGATAACTTGTTGAATACAAAAGTTAGATTAGTTAATTATTTGAGATGACCTTAGGTCTAAACTGTTAATTTTAGTAAGATAATTATCTAATCATTTCCCCTTAATCATGCATAGGAGATTAAATTAGCGAAATTAATTCTCAAGAATTTTCCATTTCGATTTATACTATTTTTTGCTTCCAGTCGATTCAGCTTACTTTTTAGACTAGTTTGTGATTTTCCTTAAAACCTTAACTCAAGAATTAGGATTAAATGTTTAGGATTGCATTTATTTTTGTTTCTGTTTAAAATTAATTTAAGTGAACCAATTTCACCTCTGTCGGAGACGACCCTAGGTAATCTACTACAACTACCTCATATACTTGTGGGTAGGATGGCCTAGGTAATTTTTAGAACTTTTTAGGCACAAAATTTTTTTAGTCTCGTTGCCGAAGAGGTGTTTAGCATTTAAACTTAAATTAATTTAGATTGTTTTTATTTGCTTAAATGATATTGATTGTTTGTGTTTGTTCAAGCATGCATGTTTTATTGTGTTATTTTGTTAATGTGTTTTGTAATTTTTTTAATTAATTTAGTGCTTTTCGTAGTTAGTTTGTGATATTAGGATAACTTTAGGTAGTGAATTCACTTGGTTTATGCTAGGAAGGGGATCTTTAGATAGTAAACCTATCCCTTTTATTGATAACGTACATCAAAGGCGAAGACCTTAAGGGGACTTTGAAGATGATCACGAGGAACCCAAGTACGAAGATCAAGTAAATAACCAAAAGATAGGTGAAAGGTAGTTAGTGATGAAGGAGTATGTTAGAACAGTGATCTGTACTGCCACTTCGTGCATCCATTTGGGAGAGCCAGCCAGAAATTATGAATTGAAGAGCATCCACTACAACATGTTGCCATCTTTCTATCCCAATGAAAACCCATAAAACTTCATTTGGGAATTGTATACTACTCTCTAAACCTTACCATTGGATGGTTTAAATGAAGATCAACTCAGAATGAGATGCTTCCTATGCATATTGAAGGATCAGGCCAAGGAATGACTAATGACCCTTCCTCCCAATTCATTGACTACATGGGAAAAGGTGTCCAACAAATTCATGGGAAAATTCTATTCCCATCAAAAGACATTGGATTTGCACACAAAGATAGCTACCTTCACTCAAATGGAGGGAGAGCCATTCCACCAGGTGTGAGAATGCTTTAAGCTTTTGTTGATACAATTTCCACACCGTCATTTTCTGCTCCACATGCTAAACCAATTCTTTTACGATTGGTGACGCAAAAATGCCAGTACACTATAGACAATACAACAAGAGGAGCTATAGGAGAGAGGATGGATGAAGAAACATATGAAATCTTCGAAATGTTAGGATAATTCTTAACAAAAAAGCATTAGGGTAAGAAGAGATGGAGTTTATAAAGGGAGCTCGAATCAAGAATTGGCTATGTAGTTAGCTGAGTTGACAAGATATGTGAAAATGCTAACTACAAAGCTACCCCAAAACGTTCCAAATCAAGAGGTGTGTGGTATTTGTGGTGTTGGCACTGGATCTCAGTCCTTATTTCATGACGACAAGGTGACAAGGTGCCAAGGTGCCAAAATTAAGGGACTTTTTAAAATAAAAGTATATATATATAACTAACATCAAAATAAAATGAATTAAATTTCTTAGTGGGAGTAAAAACAAATAAACAAACAAACAAATAAAAAAAATTTCAGGGCCGTGAGAGGTAGGAGTCACGGGCGTGAGAGGGGGGTGTCGTGATCATGTGTAAATAGACATTCATGAAAATTCGGGGTTGTCGCAATCATGCATGTGCACAATTGTGCAACCCCATCTGCACTCTCCTACTTCAAAACATCATAGCTTCCAATCCTGAAGTCCAAAAATTATAAAATTTTTGTAGTTAGAAAGCTAAGAGAAAGATCTAAAACTTCATGAAGACAATTTTTTCAAATTATACCTAGATCAATATAGTTTATTCATTGAATTTCAGAACACATTTTCATCCCCTTTTTCCTTTTTGCAAATAGTAAAAACTACTATCTTTATCAGAAGACCCGACTCCAACAACATAAACCATACATACAAAACTCCCATTAAAACAATTTACTTCAAAAAAATCTATTCAAAAGCCATTGAAGAACTAACAATTTTATTTCCAACCAAAAATATAGAAATTTATTAGAAGAGGAATTTGAACATGAACAGATGAATATTTCTTCTAACTCTTACTGTCATTTATTTCTCCATTAAAACAGAGTAGGTACATTGCTCCAGTTACAAACAAAAGCCACATTAGTAGCATAACATAAAAATACAGCATGAATGCTTGTGCTTGACATGCTTATAAAGCTACCAAAAATGATTGAACTAACTTAGTTACAAAAGATGAGCTGTTTGAAGATTTACCGAAGTTTTGCAAGGTTCACTATTGATCTGCTAATTTTTTGCACCTGAGAAGTGGAAAATGGTGGGGTGAGCTTGGAAGCTCATTGGCTAATATGATTATAGCCATCAGTGATGAGCCATACACACACACACAATCAAGCATTTTTATATATATACAAATCCAGTTCACAGAACACATGCTTAAAAATTTCAGTCACACAAATCATATCATATATTTCTATTTTCAATCATCATAACGAAACATTTAATCATATATCATGATCAGTAAATCACAATGAAATGCACAAACAATATGGCTCGAGAGAATCCTATAGAATAGAATAGAGAAACCAAAGTTTACACCATGAACGAAAAGAGTCCATTTTTCAGAGCTCATGTGCCACAAGCGGGCAGCCGGGAGAAGGCTTTAGGTCAACGTGCATATGACGAACAAAATGGTATCTCTATTGCCTGCACAAGAAAATATTTCCAATGCTTACATATTTCATACCATATTCATATTTCATGCTTCTTAAATTTTCTGTTTTTCATTAACATCAAAGCAGCAGAATTCTTGCAAAGAAAACATGATTTCAATCACAGATTATTTTTCACACATTCATAATGAATAAAAGCAAGCATTTAAATACATATACAAACAAATAATTTCAGCTTATCTACATAACGACTATAAAAGTATTACCTACATCTTCACTTATAAATCCAATCTCAAACTTGTCTTTCCTCTTACATTCGCCTTCGATTTTCTTAATTCCCTTCAAACAAACATATTTTCATTTAAACCTCATATACGAATAGAATTTCCATAAAGCTCTATTACCTGAAAATGAGCTTAGACTTAATCTACCCTTGATTTAACTAAGCTGAACTAACTAATATCTAGTAGAAAATCCATGAAAATCAAAATAGATTTCTTCTCTCCTTTCTCCATTCATTTCAGCACATATACTTATTCTCACGAGTTTCTTCTTCTACCAAAACAAATAAATAAATGTTACCTATAAACTCAGCTGAATCTTCTTCCTCTTCTTCTTCTCTTTCTGTTTCAGTTTCTGCTTCTCTTCTTCTACTTCTTTCTACATTTTTCTTCTCTCTTTCTTTCTTATTACATTTTTCTTTTCTTTTTCTTTCTTATTTCACACGACTCTCTCTGTCTCTCTCTTTTTCCCTAACCTCTCAAACACGTCTCTCCCCTTTTTCTTATTGTTACACGACTCTCTTCCTTTTTCTTTAATTTCTTCTAGGTTCTTCTACGACTTCTCTCTTTCTTTCTTTCTTACATGACTTTCTTCACCTTCTTTTCTTATAAATTTTATGACAACTTCTAGATTTCCAAACTTACCCTTCCATATTTACTCTAATGCCTTCTAAATCTTTAACTTAATTCTAACTCTTCCTTTTAATCCACGGAACCATATGAAATAAAAAATATTCATAAATAAACTCCAAAAATTTCTAATTCAAGAATTCTGATTTTTACTCATGACTAAACGCCAACAAATTCCCATTTAATAACTATAACTTCTAAGAAAAGTTTAGGATCCAACATATGGAATTTTTGGTCGTGGAGCTAATATTTGTTCATATTCTTACGAACCTTTAGCAGAAGGGGAACAACAAGTTAACTCACTTAACGGTTTTCAACCAAGGGGATGAAATGATCTATACTCGAACACCTACAACCCTGGTTAGAGAAACCACCCCAATTTTTGTTAGAAGACCAACAACCCATCGATGCAACCCTAACCAGAATATTATAATTTTCAGAGGCCAAACTTTTTCCAAGGGCAATCCTCAAATGACATCTTAGTGAAAAAGCCTTATTTGGAGGAAAGTTTGAATCCATTTATTCAGGTCACAACTCTAAATCAAGACACGAATAACAAGAGACTTGACTCCTTAGAAGCATCTGTTAAGAGTATTGAGATTCAAGTAGGGCAACTTGTAGCTCAAATGCATAACAATCAAAAGGGAATGTTGCCCAGTTAACCCCAGCAAGCACAAGAGATCACCGTTTTAAAAAGTGGTAAAGTGATTGACAATCATGTTGAGTTTCCTTCTGAGCTACCTGATGCCAATAATCCAGAGAAAGAAAGCCTCACCCAAGAAGAAGATAGCGGTATAAGAAAAGCAATGGGAGAAACTCTTCAAGTCATATTCAAAAGGGTGAACAACTTAAGCATGGCACCAAAGACAATGAAGGAAAAAATCTGTATAAGGCGATGGATCCTTATCAACCACCAATTCCATATCCAAGTCATCTTAAGGAATTGAAACAAGATGAGCAGTTTTCCTATCTATATCACATGCTTTCTAAGGTCAATGTTAATATGCCTTTGTTAAATGTGATCAGGAACATTCCAACTTGTGTCATGTTCTTTAAGGAATTAAGCACTAAGAAATAAAAGTTTAAGCCTAACAAAAAGGTGTTAGTTTCGAAAGCAGCAAGTGAAATTTTGCAGCCGCATTTACCCTTAGACTAAAGACCTAAGACGTTTTATCGTGAAAGTATCAATAGGTAATGGTGATAAGGTTAAAGGTATGCTTGATCTTAGAGTAAGCATAAACTTTATGCCTCACTCTATTTATAAGAAATTAGAGATAGGATAGTTAAAACCTATGAACATGTGTTTGTAATTAACTAATAGGTCAATTCGTTATTCAAAAGGAATAATAGAGGACATGTTAGTGAAAGTTGGAAGATTGATTGTTCCTGTAGACTTTGTTGTCCTAGAAATTGGGGACATAAAGGAGAAAGAAAAGGAGCACTCCATATTCCTAAAGAGGCCTTTTATGGCTACTACCAACACTTTGATCAATGTAAAGAATGGTAAATTGACATGACCGTTTCAGGAGAAACAATATAATTTTAATCTTTAATGTTGAACATATTCCTACTTCTACTTTTTCTAAAAACTATTTTTTTTAATCAAGTTAATGTTGTATATTATGATTTTGCCTTACAGGAAGAAAAAGGAAAGAAGCTGGACTGGGTTAAGGAGAGTGATAAATGTTGCCAACTGTTAGTGGATGCAACTAAAGAAGTATTTGGAAAATTCTTGGAGACAGATCCATATGAAAAGGAGGAAATGGTAGAATCAATCACTTTGAACAACCCACCTTGAGCATGACCATTGAGGCATTTAGCTACAAGATGTTAAAGAAGCAACCCATTTAATTTTTTTTATATTTCAATAATCTATTTGTTGTTAATTTTCTTAGTAAACATTAACTTAGTTTGTTTTCTTTATATATGCATGCCTACTCTCCCATCTCTTCTATTTGTTTTCCTTGCAGCTGTTCTTCATTCTTGGATGCAGTACACCATATTACACACTAGATCAATGTTGTGATCACCCCCACATTCGTATCGTATTTCTATCACTTTCTTTGTTGCTTGTTAGTTTAATTTCTTTTAGTTTTAATGCTTCTCCTTGCTCGTGTTGTTTTATGTTTTAGGTCCCTCTTTTACTTTTTTATATCACATTATGAATAGTTTAATGTTTAAGTGTGTGTGTGGGATATTATTTTAAAAAAATTATTGTTTATTTTTCCTATTTAATATTTAGAGATGCATGATCATTAAATGATCTCGATCAAGATTAGAAATCAATAATATGAGTGAATGAGTGTACTTTCATTCTTAGACTGATTAACTTGGATTTCAGTTAAAAGGACATTAGCTTGTTGTGATAGATGAATGATACTTTTCAGTTGGTAAGAATTTGAGACTTTTTGAACAATTAAACACCAAATTTACGTATTCTTTGTTGAGAGTGTTCTTTTAAAGTCCACTCAAAGCAACCTCATCAACACTATCAAAGTTCATACATTAGGTCTTTTACAATGATAAAACAGTCAAGAGTCAAATTTATAAAATTGCAAAACATATTTACATAACCAACCCAAAAAGACAGTTCATGAGCCACTATGCGACAAAAGTACAAAAGAGAGACTAATGACTACCCATGTACGGTAATGTCCCGAAAATGTCAAAAGACCACACAATCCTCACAGAGCTTCAAGCTCACTAAATTAACCTGCGTGGTTGGAAAGTGGAGGGGGGTGAGTACATTATGTACTCAGTGAGTAGGCAAAAAAAACATATACCCTGCATAGAACTCGATACACACCAAAACGATATAAATAACCTACAAAGTGAACATAAATCACATAAAAACACATAGGCCTGGCCTATTATACTGATTAGGAACCATATAGGCCTAGCCTATTAATCACTCATTCGGTGAACATAGGTTTCAGTTCCAATACATAAAAGCATAAAAATATAACATGTATAATTTAAATAACATTAGAAGAAAAATAGTCAGGATAAGCCAAAAACAATCATGTGTGTCAACATTAGTCGGCCAAACTAGCGCATACACCTACTGATCCTCAGTGTTGGCTCGACTTCATTTGTTGTGAGTTCGAACTATAGTCGAAAACAGCGTTATGACCCTAGGTGATGACATTGTCGGTGTCCAGATCCTAGGTGTGGAATCACACGCGAGTCCTATAGAAAGGTGTCAATACGGAGACTCGACTTTTATGTACCAACATCAAGGGTACAGGGGTCACTAAATCAGTTGTGCCCAGCACACGATTGGCCAATCGTTACCTCACCAATCACAAAAAAAATCATATTAAAATTTTAAGTATAAAATCAAGTAAGACACCATGCCTTTATTTATCGGTCCAACCAATAAAATGGAACTGTGCTAAGGCTCTAAGCCAAAAGAGAATACATGCATGCAGTATCTACGACTCGGTTATGCATATGAAAATTTCCAAAACATTATTTCATGAAATAAAAACCAATTTCATGCTTCAAATGCATAGTTGTTTAAAACAATGTCATTTTATAAATACATAAACGTATTAGTATCCATAAATGAGAAATATGGTTTTCCCAACTCACCTCAAAAGAAGGTGTACACTCTTTTAACTTCAACAATCCTCGGTATGAGCTCCATGATTCACAGCTTCCGAGCCTTTATACATAAAAAGACATACGATGAAAATTTACTACTTAAACATAAAATTCATAATTATACACCATCATATAAGTGTATAAAACACAATACCACTCCCTTTAAGCTATAGAACTCAACCATTAAATTTCTCACATGGTTACTTCCTTACTATTCACATTAGCTTTTCTTTTGCATTTTCTAAGGAATTTAATGTTTTTAATCCAATACTTACCCATTTCAAACATAATTAAGAACATCTTTATCCAAGCACATTAGGCCATTTCTCATCAATCCAAGCATCAATTCAAGTTCAATCTAAGCACACATAAAAGTGTTTTCCAATACATACCATTATAAAGCCTTAAATCCTAAGCCAAGTTGACTTAGGCATTTTATTAAACACTTAACGTGCATGACTTTCAAGTTACATTTTCAAGACCTTATCATGATAATTCATGCTCCTATTATGTCATATAGTATCACTTCCAATCAATGACAGCTTTCGCCACTCCATTTAAACCAATTTCCTTCCTTTAAGCTAAATTTATCAATCACACAACTCATTACATTAATCCACTTCTTTTCCATCATTTCGACCCAACCTTAACCAACATACATCTTCGTCATTCTTTATCATCAATTCACATTATACATGTATAATTTCCATCATAAAATTCATTTAAATCTTCAATTCCAAAAAGGTATTCAAATATTCACAAACTTTCACCAAAGAGGGCATTTTCGGTTTTGACTTACAGAACCCTATCTATGACACATTTCATTCACCTAAACCATGATTTTACCTATCTTAACACCAAACTCAAAATCCTAATGTAGAGAGAGATGAGACAAATTTTACCTATACTTTCCTTTGGTGATATCTTCAAATCCTTTGAGAATTTCTCAAATATAATGATAGATTTGAGGTCCTTGACCCCAAATTAGCTTAGAACACCTTGGTTTGAGTTGAAAAATCAAAAAGAAGGGTGAATTTTGGTGATGTACGAATTCTTCTTCTCCTCCTCCTCTCTTCTCTTTTTTTCCTCTCTCTTTTAATAAAAACAAGATGGTTTAAGTCTAAAGAACATAAAGTGCACCGCCACACATAAGAAGAGTCTATAATTTTGACTCTTCTTTGACCAAAATATGGCAAAATTACCCTTTTACCCTTAGGTTATATGAAATTACCATAATACCCTCCAAACTTTTCCTAAGTTTGCAATTAAGCCCAAAATAAAGAATAACCAAAAAGTTTATTTCCATTTCGGTCCTTGGACTTTTGAAAATTATATTTAATCCCTTTAAATTTATAAAATTACAAATTGGTCCTCCAAGAATTAAAAAATTACAATTAGGTCCTTATGTACATCAACTTTTCCAATTAAGCTTTCTAAGTGTCCAATAAGTTTATAAATCGTGTCTAACCACCTCTAAGGTATTAGAACACATTTAATTCGACCCCCATGGTCATACCCATCCAATGGACTCAATTTTACACACTTAGAGGCTTACATGTGAGAAATCTCCAAGATTTCACATACCGATGAACTCTAAATTCATGTAAGGGCATATAATAGTTTATATCACTGGCATACGTACCAAAAGGATTCAAATACATCTTTGAACTCAAATACAACCATGTATATGTCAATTTACAGTAGTATCTCCCAATATAGAGCAACGCAAAAGAGCTCAGAAAGTCCGGCGTTACAAGTCCCCCCTCCTCAAAAGAGTTTCGTCCTCGAAACTCCTAAGTCGAGCACACAAATAAATGGGGGTACTGACATCTCATAGTATCCTCAAGCTCCCATGTTATCTCCTCAATCTTATCTCTCTTCCAAAGAACTTTAATCGTGGGTACCTCTTTGCTGCGTAATTTCTTTATCTGTCGATCCAAAATCTGAACTGGTTTCACCTCAAAACTTAGGTTTTCTCTCAGTTTTACTGGAGCTGTCTCCAAAACATGAGATGGGTCTAGTAAGTACTTTTTAAGCATTGCTACATGGAACACATTATAGATCCTATCCAAATCCGGTGGCAATTCTAACCGATATGCCACCATTCCAATACGCTCTAGGATACGAAAAGGTCCGATATATCAAGGGTCCAGCTTCCCTTGACTCTGAAATCTGATAATACCTTTCCATGGTGATACTCGAAGAAAAACCATGTCACCAACAGTAAACTCTAATGGTCGTCGCCTTTTATTCGCATAACTCTTTTGACGATCTTGGGTGACTTTCATTTTCTCTCGAATGACTTTTATCTTCTGAGTGGTGACTTTTATGAATTCGGCTCCTTTGATTTTGGCTGTACCAACTCCATCCCAACATAGAGGTGTCCTACACTTTCTCCCATAAAGTGCTTCATAAGGCGGCGTACCGATACTTGTCTAATAGCTATTATTATAAGCAAACTCTATTAAAGACAAGTGAGTCCCAACTCCCTTGGAATTCCATCACACATGCTCTCAACATATCTTCTAGTGTCTGAATGGTGCTTTTTGGCTGACCATCGGTCTAGGGATGGAAAGGGGTACTAAACTTTAGTTTAGTACCTAAAGATTTCTGGAATTTTGGCCAAAATCGTGAGGTGAATCTCGGATCCCTATCTGATACTATAGAAACTGGCACTCCATGCAACTTCACGATCTCATCGATATACTACTTTTCCAATTTCTCTAATGAGTAGGTTGTGTGGACAATCAGAAAATGAGTAGACTTTGTCAATCTATCCACTATAACCCAAATAGCATCATGACCTTTCGATGTACGAGGTAGGCCAATTACAAAATCCATTGTCACATACTCCCACTTCCATTCCGGAATAGACAAAGATTGTAACATACCTGTGGGTTTCTGATGCTCTGCCTTAATTTGTTGACAGGGAAGGCATCTGGCCACAAATTCTGGTATCTCTGTTTTCATCCCTGGCCATCAATAACTCTCTTTAAGAGCTCGATACATCTTGGTGCTACCAGGATGCATAGCATAAGCCGAACTGTGAGCTTCCTCCAAGATAGCTCGCTTGAGGCCCTGGTCATTCGGTACGCAGACTTTGTCTTTGAAGACTAACAACCCGTCTTCCCTCAATCTGAACCCTTCACTCTCTTCAGATGGGAGTTTCTCTAGAATAGCTTTTAACTCGGGATCGCCGGCCTGTGATATCCTGATCTAGTCAAATAATGTAGGCCAAACTTCAAACCGTGCTAGCAATGTTCCGTCATCCTCTGCCACTGAGAGTCTAACCTTAAGGCTCCGCACACTCATCAAATGTGTCATGTAAGGATCTTTCCTAACAGTCGCTGCCGAACAGGACTTACGACTTAATGCATCGGCTACCACATTCGCTTTGCCCGGATGATAGTCGATTATTAAGTCATAATCCTTAATCAATTCCAACCATCTTCTTTATCTGAGATTTAACTCCTTCCATGTCATTAGGTACTTTAGACTCTTGTGGTTGGTATAAATACAGCAAGTCTCCCCATAAAGATAATGTCTCCAAATCTTAAGTGCAAATACTACTACTGTGAGCTCTAAATCATGCGTAGGATAATTTAGCTCGTGATTCTTCAGCTATCTAAAGGCATATACGAACACTAGTTCGGCCTGCATACGTACACACCCAAGTCCCTGGTGACTGGCGTCACTGTATACCTCATACCCAACTCCTTGGGTAGGTAAGGCAAGCACTGGTACAAAAGTCAATCGCCTCTTTAGCTCTTGAAAACTTATCTCGCATTTATCATCCCATTGAAATTTTATTCCCTTTCGGGTAAGCCTTGATAAAGGGGCTGAAAATACGGGGAAACCTTCAACAGATCTCCGATAATAACCAGCTAACCCCAGAAAGTTGCAGACTTTTGTAACATTCTTGGGTTGTTCCCATTCAAGTATAGCTTCCACTTTCTTCAAGTAAACAAAAAGACCTTTTCCTGATACCTTATCTCCCGTAGCCAAAATTCACACTTTGAGAACTTCGTATATAAATATCTTTCACGAAGTATTTGCAGCACAATCCGAAGATGTCTAGCATGGTCCTCTTCATCCTTAGAATAAATCAAAAGGTCATCAATGAAGACTATGATAAATTGATCCAAATAAGGATGGAACACCCTGTTCATGAAATCCATAAATATTGCAGGTGCATTTGTCAGCCCGAATGGCATCACTAAGAATTTATAGTGTCCATACCTGGTCCGAAAAGCAGTTTTATGCTCATCGTTCTCATCAATCTTCAATTGATGGTACCTAGACCTTAGATCTATTTTTGATAATACTGTAGCACCTCTTAACTGATCAAACAAATCATCGACCCTGGGAAGTGGATATTTATTCTTGATGGTAACCCTGTTTAATTGTCGATAATCAACACATAAACGGAAGGTCCCATCCTTCTTTTTGACAAATAATACTGGTGCTCCCCATGTATGATGAAGCCCTTGTCTAATAATTCTTGTAATTGAATCTTCAACTCTTTCAGCTCTGCTAGTGCCATGCGATACGGTGGTATAGATATTGGTGTTATTCCCGGGACCAAGTCAATAGTGAAATCAAACTCCCAATCAAGTGGCAATCCAAATAACTCTTCTGGAAAGACATCGAAAAACTCACACACAATAGGGACATATCTCGGTTAGACCCTCTGTGTTGAAGTGTCAATCACATGTGCGAGGTATGCCTGGCACCCTTGACGAATTAACTTCTTAGCCTTAATCCTAGATATTAGACAACTCGGGAAAATCTTTCATTCACCAATAAATTTAATTGGAACTCCACCCTAAGTGTCAAACTCCACCTTTTTTTTGTAACAATCAACCATGGCGCGATGCCTCTTTAACCAGTCAATCCCCAATATTACCTCGAAATCCTGAAGGTCAAGGGGAACAAGATCTGCCTCTAATACAGCATCACCGATCTTTATCTCACAAGTTGTATATACTTCATCGAAAGCCACTTGCTCTCCAAGAGGAGTGACTAAAGTGAGAGGAGGATTTAACGGCTCCAGGGGATGACGAATATCCCTAGCGAAGGTCACACTAACAAAAGACCTTTGCACACTAGTGTCAATCAACACTTTAGCATCTCTACCGAGAACACGCATAACACCTTATAACACTATAGGTTAGCACTCATCCTAGTTAATAATTTACCAATATTATACAAAACATGTATCAAAATATAGAAATATAACAACAAAGAAATATTCATTCGGAAAATACCTGTAATCGTGTCTGGATTGGCTCGAATGTCCTCCTCCCTCATTGCATAGACTCGTGTTTGAGCTCGCAAAGCTGGACGTTGCTGACCAGTTGGAGGTGTACTACTACCCACACCAGTCCTCTTTGTAGATCCCGAAGACTGAGCACCTGCCCTGACAGTCTCCCCTCTATATCTCACTGGCTGTATCGAGCTATCTCCTCCCTGAGTAGAAGTCCAAGTCAATTGTGGACAATCTCTCCTCTAGTGCCCTGTTTCTCCACTTTAAAAACACTTCCTTGGCTTTTACACTTACCTGAATGTATCTTTCTGCAGTTTTTACACTGCTCAGACCGATATGATTGAGCTCAAGAAATAGAACTAGTGGTAGGGGCAGTGCTCTGACTTCTTGGTCGTGGTGACTGTAAGTGGACAGCTGATGTTGCAGTGCCTCCCACACTACCCGATGTTGAACTAATATAGCTCCTCTTAGGTTGGTAGCTGAAGGAACTTCCTCCTTTCCTTTTTCAGTTATTTTCCTCCCACTGTCTCCCACGCTCTTTCACCAACTTCTCGGCTCTCTTGGCCAACTGTACCATCTCCTTGAATGTGGTAGCAGGAGTAATCGTCATCCTTTCCCGGATAGCCAAATGTAGTCCAGTCTCAAACTGAACACACAAATTTTCTTCATTTGCCACATATTCAGGGACATAGGTGGTGAGCTGTCTCAACTCTGTCTAAAACTCGTGTACTGACCTATTCCCTTGTGTCAGTGTAAAGAAGGCAGCCTTCTTCTGATCTCGATCAAATCTGGTATAGTATTGTTTGTTGAATTCATTAATAAAATCCCTCCAGGTTATCTGATTACGGTAACGTCCCTGGAAATTTTCCCACCAAACTCTAGCGTCACCCTCTAACAATTAGATAACTACCTTCAGCTTCATCTCCTCAAACAGCCCCATATCATGAAATGTTTCTGCGATCCACCTCATCCAAGTTTTGGCCTCTGTAACACCACCGCGCCCATCAAAAGTACCACACTCGAGGCTCCTTGCATCTTTGATATAACCTGAGATCTCAAGCATCAGATGTTGCCCTGGTGCATAACTGGGTACCGCTACTGGCTGTTGTTGTGGCGGTACTTGTGGTAGCATCTGTGGCATTTCGGCCCCAGGCTGCTGCTGTGCAGTATACTGTGCCCACCATGCCATCACCTGCTACAAAGCCTCTCTTGGCACCGGTGGTAAATCTTGCTATGCTACTGCTGGTAGTGTTACGATGTGAGGCTGCCCATGAGCTAAAGAGCTAGGAATCGCTGGTTCTGCGACTACTACTGCGCTATATTCCTCCGGCTCGGGTCGCAAAGGTCTAATGTTACGACGCCTTCCCCTTCCTCATCCAACCATGCTATCACTATAAAATCAAAGGAAAGACATTGTTTAATAAAATAAACTGAGCTAAGCCTAGCTTATCTGATATCCTCAAACATCCCAAGAAATGTCGACAAGTACGCTGATCAAGGTTGAAATCATCCAACCATTAAGGACGTCAACTTAACAATCCGAGACTCAACTTCTTGACCAAAGACTTTCGACACTCTGACTCAACTCCTAAGGCTCATGAACTCTTTGAAAACGAAAATAACGCTTTTGAAAATATAACACCAGGCTCTGATACTATTACAACCAAAATAAAGACCTTCGGATTGATGTTTATGTTTGATATGAGTGGTGGAGATTAGATTAGTAAGCAAGCTTATAGTAGGTGCCTTGCATGAAATCAATGATGAGTGAATATACCCTACGTTTGTATGCTTGAGAGGATGGAGAGTGGAGTGAGTACCTATTCACTTATTAATGATTCTTTGAATTAAAGTACTTATTGATTTTGGCTAAATATATAGTGAATAACTTGTTCATTAAGTATTATAAGTTTTAAGTTCTTAGGTTGTGTTTATTGAAATGATCATTGATATCTTTGACTATTATTTGGGAAACTATTGTTTCAATTGTTTTTTCTTTTATAGTCTAGTATTTTTTTAATATGCTTGAGGACAAGCATAGTTTAAGTGTGGGGGAATTCCATCATGATAAGGGGCAAATGGAACATTCCATCATAATTGCAGTACCTCACTCCTAATTACCAACCTAACATAGGTAGAGATGACATATTCCAAAGTTTCAATCTTCATCTAAACACCTTCAACATTGCAAAATTCAAAAACTAGCAAAATTAGAACAATTCAAGGCAGATATGGTTTCCTATCATTTGGCACAAGCCACTCATGCCTAGCTATTCCATTCTTTTATGGCTTATTATGTTAAACAAGATAAGCATAATACACATAATGCATTATATTACTTCCAATTCTATTTGTGTCCTCTATGAGATAGAGGAAGAATCAAGGAATCACTTATTTTTTCGCTACACCTTTTCCTAGTTTATATAGGAGAAGATTTAGGAATTGTTTCTTATTTCTAATATAGGTATAGCCTTCACAGAAGCTCTTGATTGGCTTTTGAAGTTGAACCATACTCCTAGCTACAACAAATAGAGTTATGTCATATCCTTCACCTCCTCCATCAAGGAGATTTGGTGAGAGAGAAACATCAGACGTTTTAAAACATTGCACGTTGCAGAAATGAGGTTCTCTACTTCTTAATTGATGGAATCAAAGAGAAACTACTATATTCTATTAGGTAATAAAGAGTTTGCCCTAATCTAGCCTCATCATGGAGAATCAATTAATATACATCAGGGGCTAACTATCACTTGAAAAAGCAAATCGATAAACTTTGCATGTAAGTACCTAAGAAGAGGAGTTCTTCCCCATTAGATGTGTAGCGCACGTCTGCTGGCTCTGAATACTCCAACCAACATGAGAACAACTTCGGATCCACGAGGTTTGAGGACGTTTAAGAGGTTATCATGGAAATCATCCATCTGCTGAAGCACCTCTTCTAGAACCAGAGATCGCCAGTCACCCAATCCCTAATTTGGTAGGTTAGGTGAATAGGGTAAGACGTGATTTACACTTACCCTATTTTTATCAAATGCCTCGTGTGCTGTTTGTGTTTAAACATTGTCGTTGCTTCATCTAAAGATGTTGATGTTTGTTGAAATGTTTTCGTTGATGTTTGCTGAAATGTTGTCATTGCCTTGTATTTGTTTGTTATTCATGTTCTCATATATGGACATCTTAGTATTAATGCAAGTCTTCACTTTTTTTATTGTTTTTAAAACTCATTTTTATTAAGCAATTATGTTAATGAATGTAGCATTTCTCATATAAAATCTTTTAGTCCTTCATTTAAAAAATTGAAGTACATTTAATATATAATTTTTAAAAACTCATTTTTATTAGGTGATCATATTAATTAAATGAATATTGTATTTACAAATGTTTTTGGTTTACTTTCTTTTATAATAAATTTAGTTTGAACTTATTCATTTCAAAATTTTAATTACATTTAATATGTACCTTTAAAAATTTTATTTCAATTAGACAATTGTGTTAACTAAATGAATGTTGCATTTCTCATATAAAAATTTTTGGTTCACTTTCTTTTATAATAAATTTAGTTTGAACTTATTTATTTCAAAATTTTATGTACATTTAATATATTTTTTTAACAACTCAATTTTATTAAGCAATTTTGTTAATTAAATGAACGTTACATTTCTCATATAAAATTATTGGTTCAATTTCTTTTATAATAAGTTTAGTTTGAATTTATTCATTTCAAAATTATGTATATTTAATATATATTTATATTAAGTAATTATATTAATTAAATGAATGTTGCATTTCTCATAAAAAATCTTTTGATTCACTTTCTTTTATAATAAGTTTAGTTTGAATTTATTCATTTCAATATTTTGTGTAAATTTAATATATACAATTTTTAAAAATCATTTTTATTAAGTAATTTAATTAATTAAATGAATGTTACATTTCTCATATAAATCTTTTGGTTCGCCTTCTTTAATAATAAGTTTAGTTTGAACTTATTTATTTCAAAATTTTATGTACATTTAATATATACATTTTTGTTTAACAAATATATTAATTAAATGAATGTTACATTTCCTATATAAAATCATTTAATTCACTTTCATTTATAATAAGTTCATTATAAACTTAGTCATTTCAAAATTTTATGTATATTTAATATATATATTTTAAAAACTTATTTTTATTAATCAATTATTTTAATGAAATGAATTTTTTTTAGAACTTAAAAAGGAATTCATTAAAATTTGGAAAAATGTACAGCATGAGGCCATATGATCTAGAGACCACCTGCGACAATTACACTATAAAGGGGACCAAACGGTGGCGTACTAGCCAAAAACTAAACGGTGTCATACATCTACACATTAAACATTATCGTTTAACAATTAAGGTAAACCAAACAAGCCCTTTCGCGATAGCATTTCAAACCTTCTTGATTAGGGTAGTATGCAAGGCGATGGCTATGGAAAAGAGGCGTGAAGCTCTCGACTCGTCATCTTAAAGGTCGCTCACCCCTAGCACAGCATCTTACAAGCATAGATAACAGAACCTACTACTAGATTAAGATGTCCTTTCTCAGCTAGGCATAACATCTTGTTTCCTTCTCAACAAGCATTGCAAACAGTCAATAGAGAAGGTCGAGGAGGATGGTCTACGACCCAGATAAGGTGATTCTTGATGAAGCCCTGTTTTATAGGATAGTTTCACACCTCATTTAATTATCTACCTCAATCAGGGTTAAGAGTACAACAACAAACTCTGCAAGGTGAAAGCTCTCTAGATCCTTCATTTCCAACAGGTAAGTGGCACTGTCCCTTTTTTCAAACCACTTCTCTCTATACTTGGTAGTAGAGTTATGTTCCGAACAGTGTGGCCATTTGTTGTGTATGCTCCGTATATCCATTTACTCTGCATGTGTCTCTATAATCTCCATTCATTTGCTAGCTGGGTTGGGCATTCCTTGATAGAGGTAGAGGAATTAAGTTGCTCTCTAACTTTATCAAAAATGCAATCTCTGACTTGAATTGATGATCTGTTGGATGTTTTAAATCTTCACCTGTTCCTTTCTGTTCATATTTCTTTGATGCATGTCACAAAGGAAATTATACTGATATGATAATTAGGAAGAGAAATTAGCTTTACCTCTGCATGATCTCTATGAAAAGAGATGAGTTTAGGGTCCATATACATTTATGTCTTATCCAAGACCAAATGTCATCCGAGAAGGGACACTCAAAAAAAAGGTGATCCCTAATTTCTTCTCCTGAGTTACACAGAATGAATACCACATTAGACTCCAGGAAGGAGAGTCTATCCATAGTGCTTAGTTTGTTTAATACAGAAAGCAATAGGAGAAAAGAATGGCTTGGCTTTAACTCTTTATGCCATACCACCTCATACCATTCCACCTTTGTGTTACTCTGTAGTAGCCATTCCCTGCAATTTTTGGTTGTGAAAATACCTTGTGGGTGGTTTCTCCACATGTATTGATCAGGAATTAACATGTTAGGAGGGTAGGAAGGTTTTAGATGTTGAATTGCTGAAGAAAAATCCTCCCAGTCTCCCTCCCTAATAATATCCTTTACTTTACCATTTAAAGGCAAATGTCTTAGGAGCTGAATAGCAAGCTGATTAGAGATTAAGCTACCATTGCCTGACCAATTATCAAACTAGAAACTAGCCTTCTTTCCATTCCCTACCTTATATGAAATTTCAGTTCTCAGATTTTCCTTTATCTTCAGTGATTGAGATAGGAACCAAGAATGGGAGGACTTAAGATTAATAGACCATATGCTCTGCCTCTTAAGGACATAGGCATGTAGCCATTTAACCCATAAGGTTTCCTCACCTTGTAGTATCGTCCAGAATTTCTTCATCCAAAGAGCTTTATTTGTCAACTTTATAAAGATAATTCCAAGTCTTTCCGCCCTTTTAGGTCTACACACTTCTACCCATTTGACCGTGGCAAAGCCCTTATTCGAACCATCCCTTCCCCATAGAAAATTCCTTATAAGCTTCTTTATAATTTGATAACTCCCCTAGCTAGCACCATATTTGAGGACCAATAGGTATGTATAGAGTTAAGTACATAATTTACCAATTGTAGCCTTCCCCCAAATGATAGGGCATGATTGGTCCAAGAGGATAGTCTCTTTTGTATTTTTTCAATAAGTGGGTAGCACTCCCAAAACTGGATCCTTATAGATTTAATATGCAGACCCAAATAACATAGAGTAGTATGCTTCCTTACCATACTTGATCTAGAAGAAACAAGAGCTTCCAAGTGATCTGCACTTTTAGAGAGAACAAATTGGCTTTTATTATAGTTAACAGTGAGCCTAGTCATAGAGTTAAATAGGTTCAAGGAATTAACAAGGATTTTGATAGAAGCCTCATCAGCTTAGAGAATAGGAAAAGATCATCTGCAAAGTATAGATTACCAACGAGACTTTCTTGCAATGGCTATGGTATTTGCAACATGAACCCCTAGTCGTATTGCTCTTTAATAAAGAAGTTAGGGCTTCCATGCAAAATATGAACAAATAAGGTGAAATAGGATCAACTTGTCAGAGTCCTCTATGCCCATAAAATATATTTGTGGGAGAACCATTAACCAATATAGCATAGGAAGGGGAAGTTATGCAAGCTTCTACCCATTTAATAAACACCCTCATAAACCCTATTACCTCTAGTAGCTTCAAGATAAAGTTCCATTCTACATTGTTAAAAGCCTTCTTGAGATCAATCTTGAAAGCACAATTCTTGGGAGAGTTCTTCCTTGAGTAGCTTCTAAGCAATTCTTGGACTATAGAAATATTGTCTCCTATTTGTTTGCCCTGTAGGAAAGCACTTTGGCTATCACTAATCAAAGACCCCAAAATAGTTTTCATTTTATTAGCAATAATCTTTTCTATCACTTTATAGAGGAAATTAGAACATGCAATCGGTCGATAATCCTTAAAGGTGGCTGGATTGCTTTGTTTAGGGACTTAGCAGATGTAGGTTTTATTGATCTCCTTTAAGAGAGTTCTTGAAGAAAAGAACTCTTTAATAGCTGCTTTCACTATAGGGCCAACCTCGGTCCATGCTTTTTGATAAAAGAAACCATTGAACCCATCAGGTCCAGGAGCTTTCTTAAGATTCATTTGGAAGACTACCCCTTCTATCTCCCTATCTTCTACTGTTTTAGTTAATAAGATCCTCTCTACATTTGAGAGCCGATTTTGAATAATAGAATCCAAGAACTGAGCATTCACAGAGACATTATGAGATACATAGAAGTCTTTGAAGCATTTCTCAGCTTCCTTTATCATGTCCTCATGCTTACTAACTCTCCTCCCATCAGGAAGATTAATTTCCTTTATAGAATTGGAGTTTCCCTTGGCAATAATAGAACTGAAGAAGTATTTAGTATTCTTGTCTCCTTCTTTAAGCCACTTCACCCTGGCCCTCTGCTCCATAATACTGACATGGTTATTTAGGGCTTGCAGATAGGTCGACAAAGCAGTTTTCTCTTGGGATAAGAGGAGTGAATCTCCATAGTTGAGGGAGAGTTTATGCTGAAGTAGGGATAGGTTATCTTTAGCGTTAGAGATAGCCTGAAGAGTACTTTCCCCCACCTGGCTCTTTAAATAATTTAAGGCTT
Source organism: Erythroxylum longipes (assembly GCA_027563885.1). Classification (NCBI taxonomy): domain Eukaryota; kingdom Viridiplantae; phylum Streptophyta; class Magnoliopsida; order Malpighiales; family Erythroxylaceae; genus Erythroxylum; species Erythroxylum longipes. The sequence continues at coordinate 17,064,985 of JAOQMS010000179.1, forward strand.
CTCAGATATGCTTTAGTTTTTGGATATATTGGAATTGAAAGGTTTCATTAACCAAAGTTGTTGCTCCTTCCCTGACACAGTTCTGAAAACCCTCTACATTCACCAAATAGTTATTGAATCTAAAAGGGTGGCACCGCTTCACCTTTAGGAACAGGTCCCCCACAACCATTGGGGTATGATCTGAAAACAAAGGGTCTAAGAAGGAGCCTTTACTTTTCGAGAAAGATTGTAGCCATTCTTGGTTGACCATAACCCTATCAAGCTTTTTCCTAAGTGTCCAATCGATAGACTGCTTGTTGCTCCAGGAGAAAAAGTGACCAGTAGCCTTAAGGTCCAGAATGCCTAAGTGATTAGCACATTCCTTGAAATCAGTTGAATAATTTTGTAAGGAAAAATAACCTTCTGCTTCAGTTCTATAGAGCGTAGAATTAAAATCTCCAAATATAAGCCAAGGACCTAACACCCTATCTTGGAACCTCAGTAGACTCCCCCACAGCTCCTTTCTTTGAAATACATGGTTTAACCCATGCACTACTGATGCAAAGAAGGAGGAGTTGTGCTCAATAAAATGCCATTTTATGTGCATAACTTGCGTCTCCACTTCCAAAACCTGAATGTCAACTATTCGAGGATTAAACCCAATAATGATTCTACCCAAAACATGTGATTGATGATTAGTGAGGTACTGCCACTTATTCCCTAGTTTTTTAATATTGATGAGATAGTCCGATCTAATTTTAGTTTCTAAAATAGCAAAAACTGATTTTTTTTTCCTTAGCCAAAAATTCCTTTAAGGCTAGGAGTTTTTTAGGGAAATTAAGGCCCCTGACATTCCAAACAACTATCATGATGAGATGGGTTTAGAGCTTTGTTTGCTCCTAGTACCCTTCTTTATTTTAACACTATTTATTTATTCTGCATGCTCTTTCTCCTCTACAGAAGTTAAAGAGGAAGAGGTAGCCTCCATTTCATAACCTTTATCTCCCACCATTACCAATAACTTGCCTTGCTTAGAATCCTCTTATTTACTGCTTGTACTAAAATTGGACTGTTGCTGGATTTCTGCATCAAAGGCAATAGATGCTACTATATTTTGGATAGTGTCTAACTCCTCATGCCCATCGTTTTCCATCTGCTTTTTTTCAATCATAGCTGGCTCTTTGTGTGTCTCATTTCCACAGCTTCCTTGAACATCAGTGGCTTCATTTTCACTTGGGTCTAAACTGATTAATTCTTTATAACTCCCTTCCTTGAACCTTTTCCCCATGGAAACCCATATTTTCCCTTGTAGCTTCAAGGAGGGCTTCTAGTGATATTCCACTGTGATAGCATCTTCATATAAAGAGCCATTATAGCCTAGTCTCATGATGGGAATGTGTTATAGCAACTCCTTAGAAATATCTATGGTGACACATAGTCGAGCATAGCCTAACCTTTTCCTTTTTGCAGTATATTCATCCATACATAATGGTTGCCCTAAATAGCTTGCTAACATACTAAGGCCTTTAGTAGTCCAATACTCCAAAGGGACATTATATAAATTTACCCACAGAGGCACTTCCCTTACCTTTTTTGTTTCAGGTTGGAATCCCAGCTGCCAAATTTGAAGAAACAGAGGAAGGTCCATCACATGCCAAGGACCTTATTCTAGGACTTTGGCCACCTGAGCTTTAGAAGAGAAGGTAAATAGGGCTAAGTTTTTATCTACTACCAGTACTTCAAGTAGACCTTTATTCTTCCAATTATGATTTGCCCATTTTTGCAGCATCGAGAAAGGGGGTCTTCACTCCAAAAAGAAGCCCATAAGAGAGGACTCCCATAATCTGGCTCTTTCTTGGAGAACTTCCACATCCGGTGCAACCAACAGTCTGCCTTGGTCTTTTTTCGGAGGAGAGTAGTAGAGGGCACATCTCCCTCATCTGCTATTACTTACTTCCAACTCCTCTTGATATCTGAGGACGAGGTTGAGGATGATCCAATTTTAGGGGCCTTAGGGGCAGCCAAGGGTTGAGAGGGAAAAGGAGGAAATTCAATGGGTGAGGCAGGGCTAAAAAGAGGGGCAGGCATGGTTGATAGATAAGAATTTGGGAAGACTGAGCAGTGTCAAAAGGGAGGTTTGAACGATAGTTACCAAAGAGGGAAATGAGACCAGCAAATTGTCCAAGTTACCCCAACAACTGAAAGGTATTGCAAATGGGAAAAGAGGGTGAATGCTAGGAGAAAAGAGAGGGAATCAGGAGTGGTAAGTCCAGTAAGGGGTGAAAGCTGAAGGAGAGTCGGTTTGGGTAGTAAGATGAGTTTGTTGATGAATGGGGTTCCTTGCTGGAGTAGAAGAAGGGTAATGTGAGGGGAGGGGTGAAGCAGTATTGTGGTGAAAGAAGAGGATGAAGAAGGTTAATGGCAATAAGAGGAGGAAGGAGGAGCAGGGCTAATGATGATGAAGGTTAATAAAATGAATGTTGCATTTCTATATAAAATATTTTAGTTCACTTACTTTTAAAATAGATTTAGTTTTAATTTTTTCATTTCAAAATTTTTTATACATTTTTAAATTCATTTTTATTAAGCACTTGTGTTAATTAAATAAGAGTTTTGTTTCTCATATAAATTTTTTGGTTAATTTACTTTAAAATAAATTTAATTTGAATTTATTAATTTTAAAATTTGATGTAAACTTATTATATAATTTTTAAAAATATTCATTTTAAACAACCCATTTTAAAAAATAAAAATATATCTTAATTAAGAAAAACGGACTCAAGTCCTTCACTATATAGAGGGAGATAAACTTAATATATCAAAGCTTATTTCAAAAAAAGAGCAAAAGATTAGATCCTAACCTTTTAGGATTCCTTAGTATATGACATCGAATGTGTGGGTGCAACTTTTGACAAAATAACTTAATTTTTTCGAAATAATGGCTGAATACAACAAGCCTCTGATAGCTTGACTTGAGATTGGCTCGACCCACTGCGAACCCTAGTTTTATAATCGACAAATGATATCAAGAAAGGGCCATTGAATTCCAACTACAAGTCCCATATAGACGATTTACTTCTGCCTTAGTTAGTACTTAAACATATAAATGTCACTACAACAAAACAGACATTTGGCCATGAATATTTTCATCGGTATAAGTACAAAAATCATCGCCAAAATTTTTTAGTGATGCTCGTTGAATATTTCGTCACAAAATCTAGGTAGCAAAATATTATCAGCGAGGTTTTCGAAACATAGTCTTAAATTATTTTTCACTCTGATTTATGGTATGTCGCCAAAAGAGATAGGTGAGGTTAAAACCAATCATCGTAAAAGACTATTCACGAAGGTTATTATTCATGGCTAAAAGTTAAGTTATTAGCTATGTTACTTACTTGTAGCTAATAATACATTGCGACAATAATTTTTAAGGAGCAAAATACTTTTAGCAATGGTTTTCAGAACGTATTTAAAGATTATTTGGGAGGATTTTAAAAGGTTATTTGTGACAATTCTCAAATCGTAACTAAATGTTCTTTGTGACGATTTAGATAACATAGCTAAAAACTTTTGGTGAAGATTTTGTACATTTTTACAAAAAATTATTGGTATCATTTTGAATAACGTTGCTAAAAAGTTTTGGTGATGATTTTTTATTTTTTAGTAAACATTCATATAAAAATTTGGATATTCAATTATGATTATTTTAAAGTTTTTAATCCATCATATTGTTTGTGATATTTATATATTTTGATTTATAATTAATTTAAAATTTAAAATAAACAACATTTTATATAAAAATAAATGTCATTAAATGTTAATTACAAAAAAGCTTATGTACAAACTAAGGCTCGTTTCCATCGTCACTACTACTTTCATAATTTGAGCCAAGTATTTGTTTGACCTTCTTTTCAAACTTGGTCAATTTTTGTTCAGTACGATCTAACTTTTGTTTATTATGTTGTAACGAAGCCTTAAGTGACCGGTTCTCCTCTTGAAGTGTCGTTATTATGCTGGTCGTGATAAGGATGCCCCAATTGGCTAAGGTTCATGCCCAAGACCTTTAACGTATCCTAATCTTGTACGAAGGATGTTGTTGCAAATGTCATCTATATTTGGCTCATTTTTGTCAAACAAGGAGCTCTTCAACAACTCCTTCATCTTATTTCAAAAATTAAAAAACAAAATCAATACTTAATTCAAAAATTAATAAACATAAAAATTAAACAAATTTTCAGACTTAAATAATTATCCTATGCTTCTTCAAACGTCTAACCTTCACCTTCCTTGTAATGTGTCAGTTTGTAGAGTCTGATCCTATCACACTCTTGTTCATATAGTTCCTTTTCACTATGTTTTATGGAAATAAAATTGAAACACATTAAATAATATTATATTAATTGATAGAATTATAATTTCTAACCAAATAACTTACAAATTCTTTTCTGACAACAACAAATGATTTGGAATCTTAGTTGTGAGGAGTTTTCATTTCTCTATTAATCTTGGGTTTCTCACACTTTTCCTAAATACGGAAAAGAAATAGTCATTAAATGTGGCACGATATTAATTGAAGCAAATGTGAAGAGAAAGAAGATAAACCTTAACGTTGGTAAAGGCCTAATAATAAAAAAATTTGACTCCAATTTCTAAAGTCACCCATTCGAGAACATGGCTCCTCGCCTTCTCATTCAAAGGAAAATATTTGCAGTATTTATAAAGTCGATAATGATGATCCTTTGCCCTTTGTTTTAACAGTGAACTAACACAGCTTGAAACTCCACGTTCTCGATATCGACAACATTGAGCTTCATCTGTGAACAACAAATAAAAGTTAAATTAGTGTTTAAATACTAGTTAAAAAATGCATATAATTAAATAAATTGAAAAATTACTGAAACTTTGTCAAGAGCATTTTGAAGCAAGTTGTCTTTCTTTAATTGCTTGGCATACTTAAAGCAAGGTAATTTCGTCTTATTGTGGTGAATCTTCGTCTTTCGTGTGGTCGTCTTCGATTGTCCGTTTGTTTAAGTAAATCATCCACCTTATGTATTTTTTTCTATTCTCTCCTTTTATTCTTTGGGTTGTTGTGATGTGCTTTTTTGTTTCTTCTTTGTCCCTCTATTTTTTGTCATATCTTTTGATTGTCTATGTAAATTGCCACTATTATGTTTCATTATGATAGAATAGGTTGATAATGGTTGGGTTCATTGTTTGCATTTTTTTAATTAATTAGGGATGATTTTTTTTTACTATCAAATGTTCAATGAAAGTTATGTTAGAGAAACCTATAAAGTTGTTCCCAACTTAAAGCTAAGCTAACATGGACCTTGTCACTGAAATCGTTTGAAGCCTCTGTTGTGTTTTTTGCACTATGTTAATGGTCACCTTAATAATTTTCCCCAAGACTAACATATAATAGGAATAAAGCATAATTAATGTTCTTAACTTAGTTCTTTCTTTTACATTAAAATATTCCAACAAGCATTTAGATTTATATAATATATCTAATTTCAAGAAACATTTAAATTTATAATTGAGTTCGATAATTTCAATTTATACGATAATTATTTTATTAATCAACACACTGTCTAACAAAAGAATATTATAATGGAATTCATTTACATATCTTCTTTCAGGAAATTCTGCTTTATTTTATTAATCAACACACTGTCTAACAAAAGAATATTATAATGGAATTCATTTACATATCTTCTTTCAGGAAAT
>JAOQMS010000179.1:17070790-17092983 GCA_027563885.1 Erythroxylum longipes
TCTGCTAACTATTCAAAGAAAGGTCTAAACTAATATTTAACTTTGTAGAAAGTTGTACATGGTTAAAGCTAAACTGTTTAAAAGTGCAGACAGAATAAGGTACTCTTTCTACTACTATGTTAATACAAAAATGGTTTCAAAACGGATAGTGGGAAATTGTTTTCGGTGTAAAATGCTCATGTCAAAAAATGATTTGAACATTTTCTTTTCATAAACTGGGTTAAAATAGAAAGATTCAACTCATCTCACTCTACCAGCCTAAGCCCCAAGCTTTCTAATATTAGAGAGGGCTCTTTCGGACCCTTTCCTTGCTATAATGCTTATTTTAAGTCAAGGGGGAAGTCTGCTTTGTAGCATCTTCGCAAATTCCGGTACATCAAGAATAAAGCATGGGTCTAATAAGTAGTGTCCTCTCCCTAAAGCGAAGCGAAGCTCAGTGATAAAGAAAATGACTCTTTCTTAAAAAATCATAGTCTAATAGCTAGTACGGAGACTGCACCGCAAGGGCAAAGAAGTAGTTTACTTGTGAAAACTTCACTATAGACTGCTTTCTTAGACAATAACTTTATCTCTGAGAAGTAGTGATATCGGGAGGATCTTTCCTTCTTTCATCCCATCGAGTAAAATAGTCTTTTTTAGTATAATACTTGTTCATATTGAAAATTTCACTTTTTTTTTATAATAGTGATGTAACCTTATATATCAAATACTATATTTCTATACATAAAGAACATGGTCATGTGTACTTTACTTTAAATTCTAAAATTTAGATATGATATAAAGGGTAAATGGATCACTTTTATTATAATAAGGTAACTTTCATCTCATTAGGAAGATTGAAGATGTATAAGGACTAAACTGTAGTACTTTCACTTATCATCAAGAATTTAATTGAGCATAATGAATTTTTTTCTAAATTGACTTTTCAGAATATAACTCTTAATATAATTCATCGAGGAATGTCGATGTGGCGAATAGTTTCCAATGGTGGAAATTCATTCTGTTGGGAGGAATGTGGCAAAATTGTCCCTAATGCAAAATAAATCCCCTCTTCATACACTAAGAAATGTTTGCCTTCTATGGCCGATTTTCTTCTTCAAGGTTTTTAGCATCATCCAAACTACCTCACTTTCTTTATTATCTAGATCTCATTTCCTATTATGAAGCTATTATATATATGAACATTTGATTGTATATATATACTATAGGTTTTGTTAAGCTTTCTTAAATCTTCATGAGAACATAGATGGACATAGAGGCAGGGTGATGTCACGATGGTTCATAAAGGATGAGAGAAATCAGTTTTTTTGGAACAATCGTCGATTCCAATTACTATGTCTGTTCAATTAGGTATGCATGTGTTCTATATTGGTTTCGTTATACTATTTGACTTAACTAGCTATCTAAGTTATATACTAATTGTGTCCTAGGTGAAATGCATCGTACTAATAGTTCATCTAATTCAATGATCTATACTGCATCTGAGGACCTGTTCACTGTATCTCCTACTAATTTAGCTATAGCCAAGAAGTTGTTAGAAGAGGGTGTCAATTGTTAGATTCTTTAATGGCCCATGTCACTTATGGATTTGAGTTCAATGAAAAGAGCCTAAGATAATGGTTATAGGGTCTTAAGGAGTTGGGCTCAAATGGGTCCAAAACCCTTTCCCTCTCTCCTTTAAATATAACATGCCATAACAAACTTGTATGCAAGTTGTTCATGTTTTAAAAAAACTATTAAGAGAGTTTCTGAACCATTGTGGAAACGGATTACAAAAGAAAGGCAGAGAGGGAATAAAATTTCATCAAGAACTTCAAACATCATGGATTCAGGTTTGGTTTATAGTGTTATTAATCGATTCATAAATGTCTTTCAATTAGTATCAGAGCAAGGTGTTGCATTATTTGTTGTTTACCATCATCAACTATTCATTTCATTTCTGGAATGGTTGTTTTCTGTATTGTAATGGCATTGCTTTCTTCATATACGGCATCTTACATTGCAATGAACTACCATAAACAAGAACATAGATATAGAAACGAACTACAAACTTCTGATTTTGTTCTTATATTCCCATACATTTAAGAACTTGTTTTTTGGTGTTAACGGTGGTTTCATCGTTTTCTTATGTTTTATTTTATGTTGTTGGATAATTTAACCTGGAAACGATGCAATTATCACTACTTATGTTTACGGTTGTTGAAAAGCAATAAAAACTTAGACATGATGTCTTAATGATTTTGGCTTGAAACAGTTTGAGTTTTTTGTTTCTATAAAGACATGTTTTTGTTGGCTATAATGATTGGAATGGATGCTCATGGATTCAGGGTTTAGGATGGCTTTTGGTATAGAGAGAACCTATGAATAAGAGCGACATAAAAAAATAAACAAACAAACACAGAAACTAGTCAGCGCAAGCAGGATGATGGGGCATATGATTTTTATGAGCCCCATTTGACGTAGAGGAGCAGCGGCGGGCGCGTGTAGTGCACGCGCTAACCATTGGATAGACCCTAGATAGATGTTGGCGCGTGCTCTGTATGCGGCAGCCTGGCTGCCTTGTTTCTTTGGCCTAAGACTTGTTTTGGGCTGTTTATTTTGGACCTTTGGGTCATTAGAGGATCAGATTAGGTTATTAAATGATTTTGGCCTAACTTTGTGGATTTTAAATTTAGGTTATACTATGAAATCTTGATTAAAGTAATTAAATTATGGACTTTAACCCTAAGTAAAACAATTTTGTGATGGTCCATAATTGATTGTTTAATTCATAATTGATTTATTTGTCTATGCATAATATAATTTTGAAAATCAATGCAATATTATATGTTTTATTTGGTACTTTGAATATTTCATATTATGCAATGTTTGGAATTAAATTTTCTCATTATATGTTGAATGTGCTACATGACATAATGGTAATTTAGAATAGTTTGTTAGTCACCGAAGTGACCAAACTAATTAAATTAAATTTTGTCATGTATGATAATTGCATAATTAAATGCTTATTGCATGGAAAGCTTGTTAGTCACCAAAGTGGCCTAACTTGAAAATATTAAACATTCAATTGTGAATGTTTCTATTGTTCATGTTGATATGATACTATTAAAATGACATAAAGGTTGAACCGAACAACTGAGATTATTAATTATAATGCTATGAAGTCACTCAAAGGTGGACCATTGCTTATAATTAATAACATTAAAGAGACTTATCGACCTACTTGGTGAATATGTTTGTATACCTAAAGATAACATGCATACTAGCTTGAGTATGATTGATTGTCTTTCAAAGTGTGTATATATATATTAGCATCATTATGGGTTGCAGATATGTGTTTTAAGTATCTCCTAAAGGTGGAATTAAATATATATATATTAAAGTTTGTTATTGTTTGAATCTATTAATTATACTCAAAGCATTAACGCATGGGCTGTATGTTGTATTTGTAGCATCTATTAAATTGTTCGCTTTAGGAAATGGCTTGATCAAGTTCAATGGTCTGAATTATACGGATTGGTCTAAACAAATTCAATCCCAACTGGGTGTAATCGATTTGGACTTGGCCATAGTTTTAGACGTAAGGCCCACAACCATAACTGAGACTAGTTCTAAAGCTGACAAGTTTTATTATGAGGCTTGGGAATGATCTAACTGGCTGAGCTTAAATTTGATGTAATTGAAAATCGCAGAAAATGTGAAACCATCAATGTATAAGACGAATAATGCAAATGATTTCATGTTAAAGCTTAAGGAATACTCCCAATCTGATATAGCTAACAAGTCTATAATAGGGACTTTAATGAGTGAGCTAACGGCCAAGAAATTTGACTGGTCACAGTCTATTCATGATCGTGTAACTCATATGTCAAACCTAGCTACAAAGTTGAAATCCATGGGTATAAATTTGAGTAAGTCCTTTCTGGTACAGTTCATCATCAACTTACTTCCTTTAGAGTTTGGCCAGTTCCAAGTGAATTACAGCACCATTAAAGAAAAATGGAACCTTTAAGAGATTAAGTCCATGTTGGTTCAGGAGGAAGGGAGAATAAACAAAATGAAGGAGCACTTCGTTCATCTCATAATTCATCAAGGAGATAGTAGCAGTAAAAACAAACTAGGAAAGAAAGACAAAGATAAGGACAAAGCTCTCAGTAAAGTTAATAAGGGCCGAATCCATAAAGATAAGAGGTGCCACTTCTGCAAGAAGCCTGGTCACTTCAAAAGGATTGCCCTAAAAGAAAGGCTTAGTTTGAAAACAAAGTTACATACTATGTCTCAGTATGTTTTGAATCAAATCTTATTGAAGTGCCTAATAATACCTGGTGGTTAGATTGTGGTGCAACTACTTATGTGTCATATGTTAAACAAGGATTCCTTTCAATCCAAACCATAAACGGAATTGAAAAGTTCTTATATATGGGGAACAAAATGAAGGCACAGATAAAAGGCATTGGGATATACAAATTGATTTTAGATACTGAGTGTTACCTGGATTTATAAAAGTGTCTTTATGTTCCTGAATATGCTAGGAATTTAATTTCTGTTGCAAAGTTGGATGATGTAGGATTTCAATTTAAGATTGGAAATGAAGTCTTTTCATATATACACAAGTACTATTATAGTTCTGGTACTTTAATTGATTGTTTATATCGTTTCAATCTTGATGTTGGTTTTGGTGAATCTCTGTTTCATGTTGACCATATTATAGGAAATAAACGTAGTGTAAAAAAATGATTGTTCTGCCTTTTTGTGGCATAAAAGATTAGGTCATATATCCAAGGAAATGGTACAAAGGTTAGTGAAAAATCAAATCTTACCTCCATTGGATTTTGCTGACTGGGATATATATGTGGATTGCATTAAAGGTAAGTTAACCAAATATATATCAAAGCATCCAACCACAAGAAGTAACTAATTACTTGAATTAATACACATTGACAACTCCGGTCCTTTCAACGTTCCTTCTTGGGGCGGCGAAAAATATTTCATTACCTTTATTGATAACTTCTCACGATATGGATATATTTATTTTCTGTATGAAAAATCTCAGTCTGTGGACTTCCTAGAGGTGTTAGTTAATAATGTAGAAAGGTAGTTAGATAGAAAAGTAAAGATAGTGAGGCTTGATAGAGGTGGAGAATATTATGGAAAATGTAATGAAAGTGGACAATGTCTAGGTCCATTTGCAAAGTTTCTTACAAGTCTAGGCATATATGCGCAATACACAATGCCTGGTACACCGCAATAAAATGGTGTAGCTGAAAGGCAAAATCGTACTCTTACAAATATGGTTAGGAGCATGTTAAGTTATAGTACTGTACCGTTATCATTGTAGATGCATACATTAAAGACCGCTGCATATCTGCTTAATAGGATTCCTAGTAAAGCAGTTCCTAAGACACTTTATGAACTGTGGACAGGAAGAAAACCTATTTTACGACACCTTATATTTGAGGTTGTCTGGCAAAAGTAAGGATGTATAATCCACATGAAAAGAAGCTTGATGCGAGAACTGTTAGTGGTTATTACATCGGCTATCCTAAAAAATCAATGGGGTATAGATTTTATACATTTTATCTTAACCATAGTACGAGAATAGCTGAGTCTGGTAATGCTTGGTTCATTGAAAATGGTCAAATTAGTGGGAGTGGAGAACTACAAAAAGTGGATATTCACGAGAGTTGAGTAGAAACTACTCCAAGTCAAGTAGAAACTACTAAATCAAACATGATCCCACTGGTTGTTATTCCTCTTATTGCATCATAGATACGTAACATACCGGAATAAGAAATTAATTTTCCAATTCCACGAGTTGAACATATTACTGAAGAAACAACTAATGGTTAAGTGATACCACAAGAAGTAGAATTACAAAGGTCTATAAGGCAGAGAAGACCAGCTATTTCAAGTGGCTATGAAGTTTACCCACTTGGATAGGAATGTGACTTGAGCATTGATATGGATCTAGTCTCGTTCAAACAAGCTATAGAATGTAACAATTCTGAAAAATAGTTCAATGCTATGAAAGAAGAGTTGAAATCAATGGATGACAACGAAGTCTACGAATTAGTTAATTTGCCGGAAGGTGCAAAGCAAGTGGGTTATAAATGGGTCTTTAAGACCAAACATGACTTCCAAAGCAACATTGAAAGGTATAAAGCCAGACTTGTTGCCAAAGGTTACACTTAAAATGATGGCATTGACTATAAAGAGACCTTCTCTCCAGTTTCAAAGAAGGACTCCTTAGGAATTGTTATGGCTCTAGTGGCTCATTATGATTTCGAGCTTCACCAAATGTGTGTAAAAACTACCTTTCTAAATGGTGGCTTAGAAGGAGAAGTATACATGGATCAACCAGAAGGTTTTTAAACCATAGGAAAGGACAAGTTAGTGTGTAAATTAAAGAAGTCAATATATGGACTGAAACAGGCTTCTCGACAATGGTATCTTAAGTTTAATGATATCATTACATCTTACGGTTTTGTAGAGAACACTGTTGATCGGTGTATCTATATGAAGATTAGTGGGAGCAAGTTCATTATATTAGTCTTATATGTTGACAATATCCTTCTTGCTGCTAATAATATGGTTTTGTTTCATGATGTAAATAATTTTCTCTCTAATAATTTCAAAACGAAAGATATAGGTGAGGCAACCTATATGATCAGAATAGAACTATTCCATGACAGATCATGAGGATTGTTAGGATTTCTTAGAAAGGATATATCGAGAAAATATTAGAAAGATTTAAAATGGAAAAATGCTCTACAGGGATAGTTCCAATTCAGAAAGGGGACAAGTTTAGTCAAATGCAATGTCCAAAGAATGATTTGGAATGTAAGGAAATGGAGTCTATTCCTTATGCGTCAGTAGTTGGGATTTTAATGTATGCTCAAACATACACTCGGTCAGATATCAGTTTTACTGTTGGAATGCTAGGCCGATATCAAAGCAATCCTAGAATGAACCACTGGAAAGCTGCAAAGAAAATTCATAGATATTTACAAGGCCCAAATGACTATATGTTCACATATAGAAAATCAACCCATATCGAAGTGATAGGTTACTCGAATTTAGACTATGTCGGTTGTGTAGACTCATGGAAATCTACATTCAGTTATATGTTCCTATTAGATAAAGGAGCAATTTCTTCTCAAAGTGGAAAGCAGTCTGTCATTGCTACTTCCACTATAGAGGCTGAATTTGTGGCAGGCTTTGAGGCCACGGTTCATGGATTGTGGTTGCGAAACTTTATCTTAGGTCTTGGCATTGTCAACAATATTGCTAAATCGTTAATAATTTATTGTGATAATTCCGCAGCCGTTTTCTTTTCTAAGAATGACAAGTTTTCAAAGGGTGCAAAACACATGGATTTGAAGTACCTTTTTTATAAAAGAAGAAGTGCAAAAACATAAATTGTTAATTGAGCATATTATTACAGATCTAATGATAACAGATTCGTTAACTAAAAGCTTACCTCCCAAAACATTTGTTGGCTATGTTGAACGAATGGGCATTATAGATAAGTCCTAGTTAGTATAGCATTATGACGTGTATACATACATATAATTGTCTTGCTTGAATTGTTATGACACCTGTGAATTCAATTACAATCATATTTTGTGCTCACTTACTTGTTATCCATATTATATTGTATACAATAATTGTTTACGTGAGATAACAATTATATAATTACCTACTTAAGGTTTTATGAGTTGAGTTAATTATGTGATACATGGAAGGAATCATATTGTATAAGTTATGACCGCCATGATCCCATCATCTTAATTCAATTAAAGATGACTTGATTGAATCCATATATTGTGTGCACTTAAAGTTTTATTGTTGAATCACCAAGTTGTAACATAGACCAAGTGGGATATTGTTTGATTCTTTAGTGGTCCATGTCACTTATAGATTTGAGTCTAATGAAAAGAGCTTAAGATAATGGTTATTGGGTCTTAAGGAGTTGGGCTCAAATAGGTCCAAGACCCTTTCCCTCTTTCCTTTAAATTAAAATGCAATATCATATATGTATACAAGTTGTTCATGTTTTAGCAATATCAGACATGTATACAAGTTGTTCATGTTTTAGGAAAACTATTAAGAGAGTTTCTGAACCATTATGGAAATGGATTATAGAAGAAAGGTAGAGAGGGAATAAAATTTCATTAAGAACTTCAAACATCAAAGATTCCTGTTTGGTTCATAGTGTTATTAATCGATCCATAAATGTCTTTCATCAATAACCTAACACTTGAGGGAAGATATGTGACTTTTTTAATTGATGCCTTGGAATGTGCAATGACCCTTCTTGGAAATCCAGACATAAGGAACTCATTCACCTTTACGGACTCTAATGTCACTTGGAATTCAAAAAATTAAATATTTCATTTCCATTTCGATGGAATCAAGGTGAACCTTTATTTATTGTTATGTTTGTAAGAATTTTGTAAACAACCTCTCAACTAGTTATGAGTAAGGCTATGTACTATTAAACCTCCCCAGATCCTGCGTATCAATAAGATTCATACTGAGAATTATTGTTATTGTTGTTATTATTGCATGTCTATAAGAATTATTAAAATTCTAATTGAAATCTTGTACTACTTACCTGCATGTATCATTATATTATATTGCTTGCAGTTTTCATTATTTTATATTTTATTATTTTATTGTTAATAAATATTAATGATTAAAAATAGTATCAACCTAAAATTATTATATTTTATCTTATTACTGTTAAAATTTTAGGTACATTTATCTTTTTATATCGAAAAAGATAATTTATAGAGTTTTAATGCATTAACTATATATTTAAACAAATTTATAAAGAAGGCAAATGACAAATATGAAAATTATTTATAAAATGTCAATTATAATTATATTTAGGATTATTAAGCACATTTACCACTAAAAAATTATCTAATTAAATTTATTAATTATAAATTCTTTAATATCGATTTTGACGGTGATTTATAGGTTTAGTTGCCAAATGTAGACTTTTAGCATCGAACAAACTATTGCGTCGCAAAAAGTTTGTGTTTTTGCTACAGTTTAATTTATTGTCACAACATGCTTGACCTTTGGGCACGAAACACTCAAACCGTTGCCAAATTGAGAACTTTTCGCAACGATTCAAGTAAATCGTCGCTAAAGAAACTGATTTAGCGACAATTTTATGTAATGTCGCGAAAACTGCGACTTTCTATAACGAATTTGTAAATTGTTATCAAAAGTTGACATTTAGCAACGAATTTCATTACACCAGCATAAAAGGAGTTTTCCGAAAATACCTGTCGTCATAAAAAACGTAGCTAATAATCTATTATGTTGTAGTGTAAGAAAATGTATATCATCATTCTTAATATTTTTGAGCTGTTCAACATAATGCAGCAGTGTACGAACTCAGTAATTTCCATGAAAAGTACTTTCACCGAATGAGAATTCAGATGTCCAACTGTCTGTATCTTACTGAAAAGGTCAAATGCACAGCTTAAATTCGTTACAATTAGAATTCTTTGTGTGCGTTCAACTCGACTCTAGATTTCTTTATTTCTATTGCCGTCCTGGGGTTGGAATTTTCTCTACAATTAGATGAAAGTATGGTATCAGTAAACACAAAATGAAAAGATACAAAAACGGTGTAGTAAAGTTTGAAAAAGTTTAGCAGAGGTGAAACTAGGCCACCAAATTAATGTCCCCCGACATCAAATAGTAATTATAATAATTCCCCCATGCCAGTGGAATGAAAAGCCAAATAGTACTAGAGAGACGATCATGTCAAGATTCATTGACTGCCTGTTGACTTGTACTTAAGATGTATTATTGTATGACTTCAAATGTATTTGCAACTTAATCTTACTACAACCATATCTCAATACTATTTGAACCATTGATATTGTAGGTCCATGGGTTTAACAGACAATGGGGTCTTCATCTGTTAATCATTCAAGCAATGGATAGGCTTAATTAGGCTTTGCCTATGTGGGATTAGACATCTATTTGTTTTGTTATTTGTGAAAATAATTGAAGACTTTGAGCCTACTCGTTGTTTTCATGACCCATCCCAAGAAATGACAAGAGGGATTAGTAGATAAGCAATAAAACCGATGATGATTTGGAAAAAGGATAGGTATTGGTGCAATCCAACTTAACTCTCCGTACAAGCCTGGCCTTGCTTTTATTAAACTTGATTATTTCGCTATTGATTGCTTTAGGTTTCGACGATCAATTCTAGAGTGACAAAAAGTCATTAATGCAATCCATTCGTATGGCACAAACTCCTAGGAATCTAATAAATTATGTTACTTGCAAGCATATCAATTCTAATCGTATAAACCCCGAAGTCAAATGAAAAGAAATAGAAAAAAGAAATAGATTAGGAGCAACAGAATACAAACATTACATTATTGGTACGATCGATTTTAGGTAAAAGAATACAAAAAGATCTGCAAACCAGAAATCACCAAGATCACAATAAAGGTATGACTATAGAGTGAACGTTTCAGTGTTGTTTCTCGCCAATAAAAGAGCATTCTTGAGGGGGACCTTGAGCGAATCGCTTAGTGTCTGTGCAGTAATTGTAGATCATATAGTTGGTTTGTACCCATTTGAGCTGCTTTTGGCTGGTAGAGTCTAGCTCTTGTGAGAACCATGGACTAGTAGTGGAGTTAATGCAGGAAGATACCCCATTAGACCAAGTACAGGCGTTGGAATTGAAGTTCCTGAAGAAAGCAGTGAAAGGTGCTTGAGTCCAGTCTGTTTTCACTAGTCCTCCTCTTGTGGCCCAGTCTTCTGCATCCCATATGGTCGCGTACATTCTCATGGACTGAGCTCTCGGATAGGGTACTCCAAATGTCTCCAGGTTCTTGAATTGTCTAATTGGCCTACCATCAACATAGAGTCTGAAACAATAAAGAAATAATCATGTTAAGGTATTGCGAGTTAAGCTAAAAACAGTGTCGCTTGATTATGACCAAGATATGAAGATGTTGCTCTGTTTTTGGGACCAATACTAAGTCCATAGCTACTAAAAAAAAGAAAACTTGATTAGGACCTTTTAAGTAGTAATTGAAAACTATGCATGTATACTTACAATATGTTTCCTGGATTCCAGAGGATCGAGTAGGTGTGAAAGGCAGCTGTTGGATCGAACCATAGGTAGAACTGTTGTTCTCTGTTTCCTTTTCCTTGGGTAAACACGTTCGTGTGAACTACATAAGGATCACCACTCAAGTTTCCTAAGAACTCGAAGTCTATCTCATCCGATGTTGATCCTTTTGAATGTAACTGCGTTTCGGAAATATCCTTGATCAATACCAATAATATAGCAGTAAGTACAAGGGGGCTAATTTTACTTACATAGAGGCTGGTCACAGTGCCAGCAGAGTTTCCAGGTACAAGTTTGAGTTGCATGTCAAACCTGCCAAAGAGAAACTCGTTTTTGGTTTGAAAACCAGAGCCTGAGGCTTTGTCAAGTGAAAGTGTAATGAGATTGCCATTGTTGAGTATTTTGGCTCGCTCATCGCCCCACATGATATCAACATCCTGGTAAAAGTTACCAGCAAAGGCAAAGAGTAAAGAACCAAATAGAATAGAGAGCATTAGAGCATAATTAACAGAGCAAGAAGCCATTGACTTGGGAGACTTCCGGATTGCTCTATCCTTTGTTTGATTTTGTCACAATAAGATGTTACAAGTTGGTGGCAATTTATAGGGGAGTGAAGATAGCACAGGGAAATGTTTACGTCCAAGGGTTCAAGTTGGATTGCGTGGAAAGAAATGAGAACTAGCCAGCTGGATCCCCAACACAAAGCACAATTGAAAATGGCCTTCCTTATCACAATCATAGTGAGTCCAAACGTCCAATTGCATACAGCTCCTAGTTGAGCATTATTTTATTAGTCAAACACCAAGATTTTGTTTATGCTTAGCAACTGACTCAGGTTTTCTAACATATTCAGCTGCTGATGTATGGCCAAACACGCTGCCACCTCAGACTTTACAATAATTAATCTCAAGTATATAGTTATGTTAAGCACTCATTAGATGCCATCTCAAATGTCTTCCATTTTGAACTCTCTATTGGGGGAATTTAAGCAATAACCTTCCAATAATAAGTTACTGTAGATGACTGAAAGTAGACTGAATGCAGGATTTAACGTAAAAAATTCTCACATTACAGGATAAATTGAAAATAAATTCACTAAATTTTAAGTAGTAAAATACCAACAATGAAAGTTTCAAACTAATCACTTCCTCTCGTAACAACTAGAAGCTATCTAAAGCTCTCACTTTTTCACTCCTCTAAACTTTGGTTTTCACACGTTAGGATTGAGCACAAGTTTATCTATTTATACCAAAATTACTCTCAACTAATAATAGATATCAGATTCTAATAAAATTGTAGTTGAACAAAGCAATTTGAACTCAAATACTTCGGTTGTTTTGTCTTATCTAACTGCTGCCTTCAAACTTACCTTTAAATCTTTAGAAGGATAACCTTTATAATATACACAATCACTTGTAGGATCATATGCAGTGATCGGGGAGATATACAGTTAGCTTACACGGTCGTGTACACTTACATGGTCATGTCTGAAACTGTGTTCACTATTGACACAGGCATATCTCCCAAAATAGCTTCCAATCTTCAATTTGTGCCTCAGATCCACATGAACATTGTTACTTTTGATCAAATAAGAAATCCAGATTTTGTGAAACTAGTCGAATGAATATCTACAAAATGGGGCTGGACACACAACACTCTAGATGAACTGTTTTCAACGAACATAATATATATATATATATATACACATATACATATAGGGTTAAGCCATATTGGTACGTCTCCTCATAAATGCAACTAGCCTCACTTCGCTTTTCTTATGTTTTATTTCGCTTTTACTAGGTTTGGTGTTTAGTTATATGAACCTCCATCCAAATCCTGCATAAGACCGATCGACAACCTTGTAATGCGTACAAAAACAGAAGGTTTTAGTGGAATACATCTAACTGCGTTTCTAGCCAGGACTACTTTATTTAATTTCTTGCCTGCATCATCATGTATTCTTTATTTTTGTTTATCCTCTGTTTGCAACTTTCCCCTTCGTTTCAAAGTTGTCGGAATGATCGAAGTCTGAATTATGACTCCAACGCTAAGTCACTGAAGCATTCATCTTTCTGTCATTGCATTTTGCACAATCAGAATCAGAACCGACTATCCGCCCCGGCCCCTTCATGTGTAGTTTACTGCCTGAGCATGCATTGATCGGTTTATGATAAATTTCTAATGCTTTGAGGGCTCTGACTAATGCATCATTTTGCTCCTCGGAAAAGAACAATACGAAGATATATCAGAAAACAAAATTTTCCGTTAATTTTTTATGAAACTGTTTCCTCACTAGTTGTGGTGCCAGCAAACAAACAGGGCATCATCTAAAAGAATAGAGATAACTTCATATAAATAATTGTATGAAGAAACAAAATCACTAATATTATATTTTGATTATTTTAAAATTCGATAGATTAGTGTTTCCATCAATTAAAACCAGTAGGAATGCTAACTGAGCAATAACCTCATCTTCAGTATAGTCCACGCACTACATAAGAAGAAACTTTTAGGGACGAAATTTTTCGTTGCAAAAGACCAAAAAGTCATTGCTAAAACTAATTACTGATGAAATATTTTCATCACATAAATCTTCACCAAAATTCCCGTAGGAAAAAACTATAGGCAACGTTTTCACCAAATCGTCGCTAAATTTTTTTCTACGAGTTGTATGAGTAGCTAAAAGTGATAGGGGGTAATATTACAAATCGTCATCAATAATTTTTTGATATGCTTACTTTTTATGGCAAAAAGGTATCAACCACGGAACTAGTTTCATAGCTAAAAAATTTTTGCAGCGTTTTTTGTGACGTAGCTAATTCTTTTTAGTGACGAAAGCTAAGCGTAGCCAAAAGGTGTTGATGGCGATTTGATAGATGTAGCAAAATTTATTTTGCTAAGTTTTTGGTATTGGCTGGTGTTGTTGCAGGGAGAAAAAAAGGGAGAAAGTAGGATAAGAACAGGGGAATTAAGAGGATAAGAAATTTGGGAATTTGAAGAGGATTGTTTTCCTTTTTATTCTCATGATTTCTTTGTACATTCAGAGGCCTTTATATAGGCATAACAACAATACTCTCTCCCTTGTAACTAACTCTCCATAATAAACTTTGTAGAACTTGCAAAAATAAACA
This sequence comes from Erythroxylum longipes, assembly GCA_027563885.1. NCBI lineage: Eukaryota > Viridiplantae > Streptophyta > Magnoliopsida > Malpighiales > Erythroxylaceae > Erythroxylum > Erythroxylum longipes. The sequence goes on from JAOQMS010000179.1 coordinate 17,085,038, forward strand.
AACTTGCAGAGTAACTGACAACAGAGAATATTCTTGTGTAAATATCTTGTACTCCACTCTCACTACTCCCTTACACCATAACAACTCCCCTACCTCGAGAACCACCATGTCCTCAAGGTCAGAATTGAGGAAATTGGATCTAGATCTCATTGGCATCCTCCCAAGTCGCTTCTATAGGACTTAACAAGACCCATTGCACCAGCCATTGTTCTACATTAACTCCCTTACGGTCCACCATTCGCTTTTACAACAAGTGCAGTGGCTCAAAACATATGGTCCCTTTATTTACAATTGGAGGTTGGGTGGGTGAAGTTCCCGTATAAGGCCTTACTTTGGGTTTCAAAAAGGACACGTGGAAGACGGGATGTATGGTAGATCTTGCAGGCAACTCCTCTAATAGGTAACTTCACCAACTTTGGCAATGATTTTAAATCGCCCATAATAGCGAGCTGATAATTTTGTAGAATATCTTGCTGCTGTGGATGTTTGCCTATAGGGTTAGAGTTTCAAATACAACATATTCCCTATTTGGAACATGCGTTTGGTGCAATGATGATTTGCTATCTACTTTATGTGTTGCTAGGCCTTAAGCAAATTAGCTTTAAAAACTTGTTGCATATGTTGTCCTTCCCAGAGGAATTCATCAATAGTCACCACACGCACTTTTGGTTCCACCACTGATGGCATATGCAGAGGAGAGAATCTAAACATGGCATAAAATGGAGTCATGTTGAGGGAGGAGTGGTAGGTGTTATACCACCATTGGACCATGGAAATCCACTGTGCCCATTTCTTCGGTTGTATGAAGGTCATGCAGTGGAAGAAAGTCTCTAGGTATTGATTTAGGTGCTCTATTTGGCCATCTGTCAGAGGGTGATATGCGAAGGAATGTGATAGAGTTGTTCCTGTCAAGAAGAAGAGCTCGGTCCAAAATAGGCTTGTATAAATTTTGTCTCAGTCAGAGACAATGCTTTAGGGAAGACTGTGAATCTTTACAACATAGGTGAAGAATTTGAGCGCTATATCTGGTGTCGTAAATAGATGAGAGAGCAACAAAAAATGGCCGAACTTGGTAAATTTGATGCCGTAAATGGGTTTCCCTTATTGGATCAACACTGCACCAAGCCTTATGCCTGAATCATTCGTTTCTACCACAAAATTCTATTCAAAATCGAGTAGAGCTAGGAATGGAGTGTGGGTCATGACGTCCTTTAGTTCCTCAAAGTCCTTCTGTACTATAGGATTCCAACTGAAGTTATCCTTCTTTAGGAGTTTAGTAAGGGGTTTACTGATCACCTCGTACCCTTTAATGGATTTCCTGTAATACCCCATCAAGCCCAAGGATCCCCGCAAGGCTTTCACAGACTAGGGCGTTGGCCATGCTAATATAACTTTCACTTTTGGGGGATCAGTCTCCACTCCCTTTTTATAAATCACGTGCCCTAGATATTTGATTTTCTCCTACACGAATGCACATTTAGAAGATTTATCAAATAATTGATGCTTCCTTAGTAGATGGAATGCCATCCGTAAATGCTTAACATGACTCCCCACATTTGGGCTATAAACTAAAATGTAATCAACAAAGACCAAGATAAACCTCTGTAAGTAAGGTTGGAACAAATCATTCATTAGTGCCTAAAACATAGCAGGAGTGTTAGTTAAATTGAAAGGCATGACTTGAAATTCATACAAACCCTTATGTGTTCGAAAGCCCATCTTATAAATATCCTCTTACCGCATCCTAATCTGGTGATCACCAGATCGTAGGTCAATTTTTAAGAAAACTTGGTCTCCATGAAATTTATCCAAGAAGTCTTTGATTACAGGAATTGGGTATTTATCCTTGACAGTTAGGGAATTCAACTATTTATAATCGACGTAAAACATCCACGAGCCATCTTTTTTCTTGACCAACAAGATAGGTGAGGTGAAGGGACTATGGTTGTGTTGTATTATGTGATTTTTTAACATCTTCTTTACCATTCTCTCAACCTCCTGCCTTTGCATAAGTGGATAATGATAAAACTTCAGGTTAACTGGATTCGCTCTTGGATTCAGAGGTATAATATGATCGTGTGGGTAGGCTCATGGAATAAATAAGAAAATTCTCCAAGTACCCTTAGGATAGCTGGGTGTACCCCCCCTGCTGTCTCCTTCTCCTTCTCCATTAGGTGCTCAGTTAAGTCAACCATGTATAGAGTGAAGAGGTGACTTGTCCATCCCTTGCGTAACCAGCATGAGAGGTGTTTTCCCATCATTATTTTGAGAGCCCCTTCCTCTTGGTGCCTTTTTAGTCGAAATTCTTTCCCTTGGCAATGAAGAGTAATGGTTCCTTGCTGAAAATAAAAAACCACCGAGATATGGAGAGCCATCCAATCCATGCCTAGAACGATATCACAACTAGTCAATTACAGAAGTCGTAAATCGACAATGAAATTATTTCCTTGTATCTTCCATTGTAATTCTCCTATCTGGTGTTGCTAACCATTTGTTGCTTATTTGACATTATCATTGTGAGTCGGTACGCTTTTATTGTCCTCTATTGTAACTCTTTCACCATTTTTCATCTATAAAACTATATGTACTACCACTGTCTAACAAAACCATAAGTTTCCTACTATCGAGAATGCCTTGAAATCGCAAGGTGTTATGGGTAGCAACCCCATTTAAGGTACGTCGAGTTAAGCTCTTCTTCGTGTTTCTCTTCCTTTGTCTCTTTCCTCAATCTCTCGATTTCTCTGTAGGTTTTTTTTCTTCTAGAATTGGATAGCATGAGTGCTCTCTTTTTCAAACTCTCCCCCTCTGCTAAAGACTGTTGCATCTATCCCATAATATTGTATTTATATGTTGGGCACTCTAGGTCGGTCGAAATGGTTTGAAAAATCTTGCGAAAGTCGAGTTTCTGCTTCAGCCTGACGCAGGCCACGATCGTGGCCAACTCCTAAACCTTTCTGTCACGATCGTGGTCAGCGCCTAAACCTTTCTGTCACGATCGTGGCCTGATATGAGACTCTCTGTCATGATTGTGCCCCCATGTGCACAATCATGGCTTGGCTGTTTTGGCTCGTCCTTGTCTGTCATAATCATGGCTTACTGTACACGATCGCATCCTATGTCTTTGGCCAGAAAACTCCTCGAATCTTCTTTGTTCTTTACCGTTTACCCTGAAATACTAACAAATCCATCAAGGTACCTCAAAAATATAACAATTAAGCTCAAAGGCTCATACTAACCTATAAAAAATACTTAAACACATAAACTCACACTCAACACTCAATTTCATACTAAATACATAACAAATTAAACCCTAAAACATAACGCAATTGACAACTATCAACATCCCCACACTTAAACCTTTACTTGTCCTCAAGCAAACAAAACAAGAAACATAAAAAACATAAAGCACACAATGCAAAAATGAGACAATGGCTTCAACTTTATGGAATAATCTTGAACACAATCTGACAAGTTATATCTAATCATTAACCTGCAAAATCTATATCTAAAGGTTTTGAACTAAATATATAAGTTAATCGAGAGCTAAGTGCTAATTCAACAAACACGTTAATAATTCTTTGGTCCTTCAGACCTTGTAACTGTTCCTAAGTACGTTTTCATGAAAATTTAAGCTTATTACAAGTTCGGTAGGTTTTTATTAAGAAATTTTTTTTATATTTTTATTTTTAAACATGAACTTAGTTTTTTACTCGGAGGCAAACATTAGTGATGAATCACGATCTGGTTACTCAACTAAGTCATTTATTAACAGCTTGTTTGAAACATCATTATAGCCTTTTGACGTGAAAGCACACATTTGTGATGCGTGTCGATCTGGTTACTCAACTATTATCACGTTTTCAACTGCCTACTGACTCTGTTCATAACCTGAAGGTTAGCAAAATAGTAATTTATTAACAAAACAGTTTTTTGCCGACCTTGTTGTTTTTAGCTATTCATTTCCATGAAAAAATACTGGTTAAGCTACTTAGGTAAAATGGCCTCAAATTATAAATAAATGTCACAACCTATGGGGTGCTAAATTTACTCTATGTCCTATTTAAGCTGTATATTTATCCAAAGAACCCTAATTCACGAATTTTGCGAGCTAATGATCATTTACACCCTACTAGACTATGTTCAAAATTAAATGAATTTCACTTCATCTAAGCCATTGACACATTCAAAAAATTCATACAATGCAACCTAATAACTATCATACAGTATGCAAAATCACATACATAAGCAAAACCAATAATCCCTCCCCACACTTGAACAACATATTGTCCTCAATGTGAGAAGGGTACACAAACACACTAGGGGAAAATAAAACACAATATACGAAAAACATAAGAATAAAATAATAATAAAATGAAAAGAAAAGGGTTAGAACACGAAACTGTTTATGGTGGTAGAAGTGGTGATGGCGATAGTGTTGAGACCAAATCCACTTGGCATCGAGAGTGTTTCCCTATCTTATAAGTGATTCAAAAAAGCAAAAGAATTAGCAATCCAAACCGTTCCAAATCATTCAAACTTATTTAAGAATTTAAAACAAATCTAACTATATAATAATTTAAATCTAACTACTAAACGTGCTAATTTATGGCCATTAGCTTGACCTTCATCCTTTAAAAACCCAACTAGGATCAATTATGAGCAGCTTGCTTCCACCCTCCTCGCTCAATATCAGTTTTGTAGCCTATGAGTAAGCTACAAATTGCAAAATGATCAGAAAGACAATATTGATAAGGTTGAGAAAACCAATTAATTTCATCAATGTCTTTCTCGTTAACAAACTGTCAATAAAATAAGGAATAACGAAACTCCTAGAATCTTCCATCGAATCCAACAGTTTATCCTATATGAAGGTGAATTGCTCTCCTTCTTTAAACTCAATGTATGTTGTCATCTGTTCTTTGTCCTCTTGTTCTTCAAAAGATTTGAACACATCAAATATCCTGAATGAGCTACTAACCTTTGGATTCTTAAATACATCGTTCATGTTAAATTTCTCTTCATCATCATCAATCCAAAGGGTAAGGTTCTTTGGATGGACCTTTGTCTTAGATTTTTTGATATTCAAACATAGTGTACTAAGATCTGGCAGATAGTATGAGGGGTTTCCATCCTTTCCTACTTCCTTTTTCTTAAGTTCTTGGTCTTCCATAAGGTCAGGATTAGCTTGATTTCTCGCTAGTTCTTCTAGCTCTACCTCATTCCTAAGTACGATAGCCTAACATGGCTCTATTGAATATACTTTCATGTTATGCAGTCAGTTTTCCACACTTTGCTTAAAAATTCCCTAGAAAGTTGGCCAATTCAAACCTCTAGATTATGAATAGAAAATGCATGATCTTCTATTACTTATTCAAACTTCTTTTCCAATATTCTAGTTCTCTTCAATATCTGTGAGCTTATCCATGATTTTGTCCAGCTTGGAATCCCATGAACTGGATCCACCATATTGAAATTCAATTAGGTCTTGATATCCTAATTGATTCCCTACATTATTAGACCAATAGACTTCAAGGTGGTTTTGCCACCCCGAAGTGTACGGGGTCGTATAAGAATGATGATTTCCCTAACTAAATTGGGGCTCATTGAATTCCACAAATGTCCCTTACTCCATATAATAGACATCCTCCATGATCGTTCTTTTTATCTTTTCTTAGCATTCAACTCTTTAGATGTCTCATTTTCACTTAAGAAGTTTTGATGTGTCTCTACCTTACACCCACTATTTTTATAAAAAAAAAGATAGTGAAACAACCTTAAACTAAAGAACTAAACTAATTGCTTCCCTAATAATGGCACCAAAACTTGATCGCAATGTTACACACACTAAGTTTTACTATTTATAACCTTGGTAAATTTTGCAAGTGCACGGGTCATTCGCGTAGTACCTAAGGTGTCGATCCCACGAAGAAGCCTAATCTAGTCCTAAAATCTAAGGTCATCCTAAACTACAATAATTCTAACCAAATATCTAATGCAGAAATTAAATCAATAAACAATCAATTATGAGAAATTAAAGTGCCGAAGTGTAAACAAAATAGCAATCACACAACCCAATCTGAAATTAACCTAGAAATCACCAAGTGAGAGAAAGGGGACTTTGATTCAAAATTAATGGAAACTTAACCAATTATGCAATCACTGACTTAACGGGTCTAGACAGCCCTGAGATGAATTACTCTATCTCAAGTTATAATTCTTAACCGTAATTGATGATCCCTAATTTAAATTATGGAATTGCGATCTCTCGATTCACAGTTGGCCCAAAACTTAAATTAGTTTGAAGTTGTCTATTAACGTACTGGGAACCTATGCTCGATCTCTCGATACACAATTATACTTGTTTGATTCAATTCTTAACCTATTAATTCACCTAACTCTCGTTAGCCCAAATTAATTATTTTTACCCAGCTCACCCTCTCAGTTTATTGCTATATTATTAAGAGTAGAATTGAAATCCCAATTAAAACAATAAAAACACAATTAGTCAATTTTTATTAATCTCAAAAATCAAGATCCAAAGGTGAGTATAAAAATAAACTCAACAGTCAACATAAATGGTTCTCAACACCTATTTCAATCCTTTATATGAATAAGACTAAAATAAATGGAAAATACTTCGGGCACAGAGTCAGGGAGGCGGTGATAGCAAAAAACCACCTATTTCAGGAAGTACGTCACATCTCGCTCGTCTCCGTGTCTCTCTTTCTTTGCCTCCTTCCTCAATCTCTTGATTTCTCTCTAGGTTTTCTCTCATAATTGGCTTAATGAAAGCTCCCTTGCACGACTCTCTAGGCTCTTCAAAGACTGCTGCATTTGTCCCATAATGTTGTATTTATATGTTGGGTGCTCTGGGTTAAAGTCGGGGTTAAAACGGTCTGAAAAATCTTGCGAAAGTTGAGTTTCTACTTCAGCCTGATGCAGGCCACGAACGTGGCCAGTGCCTAAACCTTTCTATCACGATCATGGCCTGCTATACATGATTGTGGCCTGAATGGAGACTCTCTGTCACGATCATGCTCCCATGTGCACGATCATGGCCTGACTGCTCTGGCTCGTCCTTGTCTATCACGATCGTGACCTATGTATTTAGCCCAAAAACTCCTCGAATCTTCTCTGTTCTTTAACGTTTACCCTAAAACACTAACAAACCCATCAAGGTACCTCAAAAATATAACAATTAAGCTCAAAGACTCATACTTACCCATACAAAGCACTTAAACACATAAACTAACACTTAAACACACACTCAACACTTAAATTCATACTAAATACATAACAAATTAAATCCTAAAACACAATGCAATTGACAAATATCAACATCCCCACACTTAAACATTTGCTTATCCTCAAGCAAACAAAACAACAAACATAACAAACATGAAGCACACAATGCAAAAATGAGACAATGGCTTCAACTTCATGGAATACATTTAATCTTGAACATAATATGACAAGTTATATCTAATCATTAACCTTTAAAATCTATGTCTAAGGGTTTGGAACTAAATATACAAGTTAATCGGGAGCTAAGTGCTAATTCAACACACACATTAATAATTCTTTAGTCCTTCAGACCTTGTAGCTATTCCTAAATACATTTTCATGAAAATTCAAGCTTATTAAAGGTTTTTTATTAAGAATTTTTTTTTATATTTTTTATTTTTAAACACGAACTTAGTCTTTTACTCGGAGGCAAACATTGGTGATGAATGTCGATCCGGTTACTCAATTAAGTCATTTATTAACAGCTTGGTTCAAATGTCATTATAGCCTTTTGATGCGAAGGCACACATTTGTGATGTGTGTCGATCCGGTTACTCAGCTATTATCCGTTTTTAACTAGCTACTTGTTGGCCCTCGAATTTTATTTACTTATTTTTGATAAATAAGCATGATTAGTTTATTTTGGGGTCTTGTTATATTAT
>JAOQMS010000179.1:17111264-17124882 GCA_027563885.1 Erythroxylum longipes
CCATTGGACAGTTATTTTCACTACCGGTAAACCTCTATTCTGTCACTTGATAATTTTCCGGGTCCGGAAACGATTCCAAAAAATTTCCAGAAAATTTTCATAATTCTCTAAAAATCAGAAAATCCTAATGATCCTCTCCAATTCAATTTTTTACACACTCAAGCCTATTTTTCAAAAGTCCCATTTATTCACAATTATACCGGGAAATGTCATGAATGCATGTACAAACATTTCTCATATGCAAAAACCACTATTCACAATTGTATGAGCATGAGATGTATTTTTCCTAATTTCTCACGCGTACCCGTTTCTATAATTCAACCCGTTATATGGAAACAGGATGTTACAGTTAACCCACAGGGATCGATATCCGCTCTTTTTACCTACAAGTCACGACTCATCCACTTGCAGTTTTTGAGCGTAAAACGAGTAGATAGGCTTTAACATCGAACAAGTTTTTGGCGCCGTTTTCAGGGATTGATTGTTTAGTATCTTATTTAATTTAGAGTACTTTGATTTAAGATTTTTTGATACTTCTCTTTGTGTATTTGCGGGTGCATGAACACAACCTGCAAATACACAAGGAGCACGTAAAGATCGATAGAATTTGGTAACGACAAACTATGCGATATCACAAGACACATCAAGACATCTTAAAATGAGGAATAAGACATCTGAAGAGCTAGATGCCTAGAAGAAATAGAAAGAAAAATGATGAAAGATAGATATTATAGAGAGCATGGAACTTCTGCAAATTACAATGAGGCACAATATGGTTGGGGAACTACTAATCCTTATTAAAACACGTCACTCCAGAGTGGCAAAACAACCCAGATTTCTATTGGTCCAATAATGCAGGTACTCACATGGGACATCAAGACATATTTGAATTTTAGCAAGATGTTTGTAGTTCATGGGACTCCAAATTTGACAAAATCATGGATAAGCTAACAGAAATGGAAGAGAACCAAAAGAGGATGTTTTTCATCCAGGAGGAAATTTAGAAGAGACTGGAAGAGAAGTTTGATCAAGTTTTTGAAAATCATACCGTTTCTATTCACAACCTGGAGATTTAAGTAAGACAGCATTCCTATGAATTTTGTAAGAGAAGTGTGGAAGACTCTCTGAGCAATATGGAATTATATCAACAACGGTAAAATGAGGTTATCACACTTAGAAATGGGGAAGAAAAAGAAGAACTAGTGAAAGACCTTGCTGAACCCAACCTTATAAAAGACCAAGAAATCAAGAAAGAAGAAGAAAAGGGTGAAAAATCCTTCATACTATCTGCCATATCTTGGTATACCATGCTTGAATATCAAAAAATCTTGGGTAGACGTCCATGAAAAGAACCTTATCCTTCAAATTAATGAAGACCAAGACATTCAATATGAATGATGTATTAAAGAATCTGAAGGAGAGTAGCTAATTCAAAATAATTGATGTGTTTAAATCTTCTGAAGAACAACAGGATGAAGAACAGATGACAACATAAATCGAGTTTGAAGAAGATGAAAGTCTCTATTTAGGTAGCGGAAGAAGCAGAGGAGACAAAGGTGATTAAGGAAGAAAGAGAGCAACTCACCTTCGTACAGGACAAACTGTTGGATTCAATGGAAGATTCAGGGAGTTTTGTTATTCCCTATTATATTGACAGCTTAGTCAAAAAAAGGACATTATTGAGCTTAATTGGTTTTTATAATATTATCCATATTTTCCTTTTGATTATTTTACAATTTGTAGCTTAATTACAGGCTACAAACTAATGTTGAACAAAAAGGGTGGAAGCAAGCCATTTATAATTGATCCTAGTCGAGTTTTCAATAAGGAACATCCAGCTACCGACATTAACAGAAGAGTTGCATGGGAGGCAACCCATAGAGTTCTATTTCCTTTTGATTGTCTTTGTATATTTGTTTGTTTGATTCATTCAGTTATGATTAGGTTTGAATTGAGTGTGATTGATGTTCAATTTGGTTTTTGTTTGAATTTCAACTTGTTTTCTTTTCAAAATTCTTGATGATGATATTAATTTGGTGTGCTTGTAGGTGGTGGGATCATAAAGAAGTAATATCAAGCTTGGAAGAAGGTTGGAATCGTAAGAATCACAGAATTGGAGTGATTCCTACGATCGTGGGAAATCTCTCCAAAAATTTTCTGGAGAGAAAACCCACAATCGTGGGAAATGAGGTGATTCCCTCAATCATGGGAAATCTCTCCAGAAACCTTCTAGAGAGAAATCCCATGATCATGGGAATTGTGAGAATTCCCAAGATCACTGGAATTCCATCCAAAGGGAAACTTAAGTTTCCCTCCCCCTTTTCTTCTTTCACCCAATCTTCAAAATTTAATTCCCTCTCTCTCTAGCCCAAGAAATTCTCTCATTCCACTCTCTAAAACTCTTCAAATTTTCTTTAGATTCTTGGTATTCTCTTCAACTGTTTCATTAATCTTACAATCCTTTCATCTTTTCATGCATTAATCATTCAAAAACACAAGGATTTTGGTAAGATTTTTCTCTCTCTCTCTTAAATACGAATTTCACTCATCTTTTTCTCATTTTTTGTAGATTTTCCTCTTACAATGGCACCAAGGAAGATGATGGCTAGGAAAATGGTCAATAAACTCTGTTTGCAAGTTTTCAGTGAAGATAAGCACGATTTAGCAGCGACTCATTACTCTCCCTTCCCAATTTATTCGAAAGAAGAAGGTACACATTTCCTTAACCTTAGGGATAGAGAACTAGTCACTCCTACGTATTTTGATTTTGAACTACTAGAAACCATAGGAGTGAGACAAAAACTTGAGCAACTAACTGCAAACATAGGTTCGAATAGGTTTGTTCGATGTGACTTACTTATTCACCCTATGATGACCATAGAGTTTTTCACGACAGTCTGTTATAATACTAAAATGGACGTTTTCTGGTTTGGGCTATTTGGTTCTGTTTACAAATTGGATTATACTGTTATACGTGGTCTTTTTGATTTGCCAAATACTAAAGTTTTAGATGATCACGATGATTTTTATTTAGATGATTATTGGAAAACTCTGACTGGGGAAGAAAACTTTGACTCTAGGAATGCATCAAATTCTTTAATCCGTAGTGCCGAGCATTTGCTTTTACACAATTATGTGCTTAACTATGTTCAATAAAACTGAAAGTAACAAATGTTCGGTTAAAGAACTTTTCTTTTTATAGTGCATGGATCGAAAAGTTAAAACTAACACACCTTTTAGAATGTTTTGATCAAAAGTGAGTGCGGTAAATAAAAGAGTTCATCTTTTGGAATGTCTCATGTTGTTACTGCTTTAACCCAGTTTTATAACCTTGATGTAGGGAAGGTGCGTACAATTCCACACGATATGTTTAACATATTGTATTTGAGAAGTTTTGAGATTTTAGAGTTTCATTCTATGGAATTCTGAAATCCTCAGATGTGCACTACAGTGAGGAATAGAAGGGGCACCAGTACAGCTGCTTCCCAACCTTAACATCCACGAGCAGTCCCGAAACTAGATGAAGAAGGAGCGAAGGAGGAACCGAGTGCACCAGTGGAGGTTGACCTATTTCAACACATCCTTGACCAGATGGCCTCCAACCAACAGCAAATGACATCCCAACTAAATGAGCTCGACACCAAAATACGGCAAGTCCACAAGGAGCAACGCAGCTTAAAGAAAAGGTTCCTCAACTTCTGTTAAAGGAACAATTTTGAAGTTCCTTCACCAACACCATTACCACCATCATCTGAATAAGCTTTTCTTACCCTTTCACTTTTAAATTTTATTGTTTCTTTTGTTTGGTTTAATTTCATCTTTTATTTGGTTTCATGTCATTTGTTTGTTGCAATTTCTTTTGTTTGTTTTGAGGTTATTTTCCATTATTTGGTTGTTGACTTGTCACATTGAGGGCAATATGAACTTTAAGTGTGGGGAGGTGACATTGACTTTATCAATTGCATTGTTTGCATTGTGTTAAATAGGATGCTTGGTTAGGCATATTATGTGCTTTATGTCAACAATGGAACCGCATTTAAATCAGTTTGATGAATATTGCCATGAGATTCTATCATGCTAGTTGGAATTAGATTGAATGCATGCTTGAATTTGGATTAGGCTACTTAAGTAGAAAGTGAACCATATAAAGTGATGAAAAATATTTGGTTACATAAGCTTAGTCACAAATTGACATTTAAGCAATGAGGTAGTGTAGAGATGTATAATGAGTTTGAGCCGATGTGAGGATTGAGCCATATGACTGCATCTACAGTCATTTTATTTCTTTGTTGAGTGATACTTCCTTAGGTGATTACCTTCAGAACTTGCTTTGAATCGGTTTGAGTCTACTGGATGCATGCTTAATAGAAATGATTTAGGCCCTTTTTGTATTAACCCTTGGGTTAAATAACCTACCCTTTGTATTATCCCTTACTACCCCCGTTGAGCCTTAACCTTTTGTTTCTTGAAAACACCCGAAATTTTAAAATTTTAAACCTTAATAACCTATTCGCAAGCTTAGTAGAGTATTAAGTAATACATTAGTTGGGATCGTTGTGAAAGTTTACCGAGATGAGTTAAGTATATTTCTGCCTGTGGATTACAATGTATTAAGTGCTATTTTGATTCATAGTTCTTCCATGTGTTTAGAAAAAAGAAAGAACATAAATTTAAAAAATGAAAAGGAAAAGAAAAGAAAAGAAAAAGGAAAAACAAGTGAGTAGCATCAATAAGTGCAGAATATAGTTATATTTGTATATCTCGAAGTTATATGTCTTGTCATCTCTTTTTATCTGCTTTTTACTTTACGAATGCTTTTGGTTAACCCCTTTTCCCTCTTTACCCACCTTAACCCTTACCACATTACAACTGTGAACAAGTACTTTTGATCTATTTATGCATGCAATCATTGTATAAGAGAATTGGTGTATTAGTGAGCCCATGGTAGTGTAATTTCCTATAAGAAGTTTGAGCGAAACACTAACCATCAAACAATTGAGAGAAATGAGTGAAAACCATGAGGAAAATTCATTTTGCATCTTTACTTATCTTTGAGTGATGGTGTTAATTGTTGAGTTTGCTTATATACACCAATGAAAAAGTAGTCATGATATGTGTATTAACTCGATATTTTAGTATTTGAGGGATTGTATGCTTTGATCTTTGTAAAAATGAAGTGATAGAATTAAGTGGCTGTATTTATTTTGCTTGAGGATAAGCAAGGATTTAAGTGTGGGGACGTTGATAGTTGTGCGCTAGTATATATTTTTCTAGGTAATTGGCATGTGTTTTATTGCATAATTGTTGATTATTGTTATAGTTTAGGATTCATTTTGTACATTTTCGTTTAGTTTGATCTCCAATGTTGTTCTTTTATGTTTGATGTTAATATAGGGTAAGAATTGACTATTTTTATATAGGAAGGAAAATGGAACAACTTGGAGATTGAGCTAGAGATCAAAGAGGAAAACAAAAGAGGAGTCCGTCGATTGCAAATTCCCACAATCATGGGAATCATGCCAATTCCCATGATCGTGGGAATCACAATCCGAGACAATACGCAAGGCTTCATTAAACATAGGGTTTTTAGACTATTAAAGCATAATTAAGCCTCCATCTTCAAGAGAGATGAAAACCCTTCTTTAGAAACACCATCTTTGAGTGAAGAGCACAAGTTTAGAGCCTTAGGGAATGATTGAAGTTAAGGATAATCATCAAGTTTGGGGAAAATAGCACATTAACACCAAAATTTCCAGATTTAGGCAAAGAAGAGAATGAGTTCCTTTATTCAATTTTCTTTTAATTTTACTTCTTTTATTCTTTGTAAAATGGTTTATTTGAGTGTTGATGATGTTATGGAGACCATGAGTGGCTGATTTAGTTTTAAGGATTGCTTTTGACCTATTTTGTTAGAACTCTTATTTTATTGAATTGAATGAAGTTGTCTTAGATGATTGGTGTTTTTATTTGTTATCTTGCAATAGATTGAGAGAGTGAGTAAGATTAATTGTGTAGGAATGTACAACAAGAGTTGACAACCTATAGACGCACAATCATCATGTCAATTGATTAGATAGAAGAGAGATCTCAATGAATTCAATTGATCACCCATATGATAGTTTAATAACTAGTTGAATCGGTAGAGTCATTTAGTAGGTTAAGAGATCGTTCAATTGATTCCCGTTAACTTGATTAGGGATAATTAATTATACCTTAAGAGAGGGTAATTAATACATTCAGAAATTTTAGGTGAGACACAATTCTATTACTTTGTGTTGGTCTTCAAATTTTAATTTTAATTTCCAGATTATTTGTATTAAACAATTTCGTTTCTTAAACAAAGTTTTTTCTAAATTAAGTGGTGTCTAGGTGTCAATTCCTGTGGGATCGATATCCACTCTTTTTAACTACAAGTCACAACCCGTTCACTTGTGATTTTTGAGCGTAAAACGAGTAGATAGTTTTTACCGTCGAACAACCGTCCTCAGGCAAAGCATCAAAATTAAAGTTACAAACCCAAAAACACTTACTCATTTTCCATATTCCCTAAGAATAGATAATCATAAGTAAAGAGATACAATTTCCAAAAGCCATAGAAAGAAATCAACATTCAATGCTTCTACTCAATCAACATTCATCACCTTTAGAAACTGAGCAATCTAGAGGTAGACTCGACAAAATGTGTTTAAATAAGATAGATTCATAGGTGCACTAAAAAACCATTAATGATCCTTACATTTCTCAACTTTGCAAATCATTTCATTTCTCCCCTACTAAGATTTACATGCATAATCATGCATTAAAGAACTTTTCTAGGTTGTAATGTAGGCAAGGGTAAGGTGAGATGTTGACTGAAGCGTTGTAACGCTAGTCAAAATAAAATAGCTAGACTACTACTATAGCAGTGGTGAGTCTAGGTCGATCCCACAGGGAGTGTTCGGTTAGCCTATGAAATGAAATTAATTGATGTTTAGGAAAAAGGGGGGGGGGTAAGAAAATAAAATGAAACTAACTAATAAAAATAAATTAGAGAAAAGATACGAAAAATGGTAAAATTGGGGAATTTGATAGAGATCCAGTTTTTTGGTTCAATCTCGGCCTACACCCTAATTAAGCATATTTCATTGATTTGTTGTTCTCAAACCTCTTCTAGAAACTATTAATCGTGGGTTAATAATTAACTCGAGTTTTCCCTCAAGTTTTGTTTAATCACGATACGATACGATCATTGATTAAACCTAACCACCGAATAACTTAGGATACGATCTCTAGATTTAATTATACAGTAGCATTAAGAATTAGGAAAACCGATTAATCAAGGCAACAACCACATACAATGCGTCATTTAACCTAGGTCATGTGATCCCTAATGATTACGAATCATTAGTCGTTACACATGAATTTCAACATAACAATTATGGATTATATCGAAATTCTAGCAATGGGTATGTAATCAAACGATAACACATTAAAATCATCCTTTCACAATCCCAATGAATTCATACACAAATAACAGAACAATAACGAAAATCCGATTATCCATACATAAAACCCAAATTAATTAACATAGGATAACGCAATCAATTTCTAATGAGAGAAAGAAACAACAAAAACAATAAAAATACTTAATCTGGTTCATCGACGTCGATGTCACCTCCGAACCGATGTCAGGACATTTAGCCTTCCATGGATCTCCCAAGAAAGTACTTTAACCCCATAAAAATCATTCCCAACTGAAAACCCTAACTACTCTCTATTCCTAGTTACTATTCATCGATGGGACCATTAAGATTTAAGGTCTGGCCATGTTTCAGGCTCCACGTTCTTCTATTTTCTATAACGCCAACCTTCTATCTACTGCCTCCCCCTACTCTCCACTGTAGCTATTCTATTTATTGATGGGATGAATTAGTTTTGTCTGTTCACTGTTCACGCTTATGTTCTCTGCGTTTATCTTTAAAACGCATACGTGCATTGTGTTAAACGCAGAATGCATACGCTTGCGTTCAACGTAAAACACAACATATGCATTGCGTTTAACGCAACACAAATGCAGCTCCCAAACACTAGCGTTTCACGCTAGCTTTAAAGCATGCGTTTAACGCAACTAGCATTAAGCGCTAGCTTCTTTGCTTTGACGTCATCGTTTCCTATGGGATTTTCCTTCATGGGCTGTCGTTTTATGCTTCAAGGAAGGTTGCATTTTGCTTCATCTTTTCCTTGTTAAACATTTTTGCTTCAATTTGCTTTAGAATCTTGTCTTTTTGGTCTCAAATATATATCAACATATCCAACCTAGCAGTCAACACAAATTAAACACAAATTAAGCAGTTTATCTTAAAAATAGGATTGAAATCACATGGAAATACATAAGAAAATATAAGATAATTCAATCCTATTAGATGTATTTGGGTAATGTAGCATAAAAGTTATCAAAGCTAGTGAAACAAGAAAAACATTTAATATAACATTCAGAAGAAAACAAACCAACATTCACTCACAATTGTGTACATCAACTATGATGAATATGAAAACTATATAATTCAAGCTCTCATACCGTAAACCACATAAAACATAAATCACTTAGAAAGGATCACTCATAAAAATTGATGATAATAATACATTGAAACTATAAGGAGTGAACCTTCTAAAACATCTATCTTATATATAACATACTCAAATCACCCATTCAATAGAACTTTAGAAGGAGAAATTAATCATGAATAAATTTTTCAAAAAAAATTTATTTCGTCTTAGGTACTTTTATTTAAACATATATTCTTTCTTTCTTTCTTTCTTTATTCTCTTTTTCTCTTTTTCTTTTCCTTTTTTTCCCTTTTCTTTTTTCTTTCTTTTTTCCTTTTTTCAAATTGATAGAAGCTACATCAACCTTAGCATTCGTCGACAAGATAAAAATGACATTTTGACGATTATAACCAACCCAAAAAATATGCACGCCCTATGTTTATAATTTTGTATAAACTCAACAATCAACAAATGTCCACTAGCTTTAAGGCTTAGGTGGGACATTTTGTTAGGTTTAAAGCAGGTAATGTAGTTAGCACCAAAAAGAAGAGGCAAATAAAGCTCAATGGGGCTTAACAAGGGAAAGATCATGTCAATAGGTGGGCTATTTAGCAAATGTAGCTTATGAAACAAAAGAATACCTATATCATTTTCATGTTAATGCTTGTGATAAAAATGTGGTCTTGAATAGAAAATCAAAACAAAGTTAGGATGTACATGTCATAAAGGTCACACATAAACAAAAGACAATGAGACTAATATGGATATGTCAGTCTAATAAGGCTCAAAATCTCACTAGCTTTTGTCTACCACTAGTCATTACTCTTCTAAAGTTAATGTATATTGACCAATCACAAAAGTAAAAGTACATGCTAAGTTTCCATAGATTCTTTTAGTTAATTCACTTTCTAATCATCACTATATAGTCCTATAAGTAATAAAACAAGATAAAATGTTTGTTTGATTCTCTCTCTTTTTGATTGAAAACATAAAAACACATAAGAAACAAACCAACTTTAAAACACATAAGCATCTAAAAAAGAGATGCAAAAATGTAAAGAAAAAGAAATAAATTCCCCTTGGGTTGCCTCCCAAGAAGCGCCTTTGTTTATTTTTGTTGGCTCGACTCCTTTTTCTCCTCATCACTTGATAAAATTATGGTCTTCGGGTGTCATAGTTTGAGCCTCCTCCACTTGAGTTTGTTCAGGATAGTGCCTTAGTTGATGAACTTTGATATTCAGCATCTTCCTTATCTTCAGAATCTCAATCTCGACTGAGTCCCCGCACTCTTGGAATATCTCAAATGTATTTTCAATATTTTCTTCCTTGTCTAATTCCTCCAACCTATTAGGTAAAGGTGAAGAGTTAGTCTCAACAATAATTATGGACTCAGGACTCACCTTCAAGCTAAATGATGCATCATTTTCTGCTTTGAGCTCTTTCTCCACTTCTTCTTCTTCACAAGCAATTCCTTAAGTAAGTCTCTTAAGATTATTAAGCTCCTCTTCACTCATGGGTTGTTTGGTTGGGGGTAATAGAATTCTTATTACTCACCTATTCCTTGTCATTAAACATTCATTTATTTGGTTAGCAAAAACTCGCGGAATAACTATTCCTAAACGTTAGCTATTCCGAACAGAGCAAAATAGTTAACAAACCCTCGCCCTCCGTCTTTACCTATTCCGCACAGATTGGGAATAGGTAAACACGACATCAATTTCTCTAGGAGAAGCTAACCCCTCAACCCAAAAAATTTCACTTACCCAGCAGAGCACTCCTCCTCTGGCAGTAGCACACGCTTCGTCTCTTCCCTATCGTCTGGATTAGTGGGCTTCTCTCGCTCTTCACGCAGGCGTCTCTTCCCTCTCGTCTCTGGGCTGCTCTCATCACTCTCATGCTCGTCTGGGTCAGTGGGTGTCTCTCACTCTCACGCTCGTCTGGATCAGGTAAGGACAATGCTTCTCCCAAAGATTTGTCAGTGTTTGGGATTGAATTAAATTTCATTTTTTCTTGTAAACCGAACTTCACCAAGTTTGTGTTTTGAAATTTATCTTCTTGTATGTTGATCAATTTCTGGAATTTTGACTCATTTGATGTGTTTCTTGGAATAAATTTGGAGTGGTCTCTATTGTAATATATGTTCTGATTATGTTAAAGTATGAACCAAAAACCCTAGACTAATTCTTATTACTGGCTCTGATGGATTTCTTATTTTTTTGTTTACTTATTGTGAAATTTTCTCTATATCCTCTATTTTAGCAATGCATTATTGGTTATTCTAATTGTAAATGAGAGGTTGAATATCTTGATTTTCCTACATTTGTAGTGAAATTTGAAAGAGTAGGCTTACACTATTTTGTGTTCTGTCATTCTTAATAAAAACTTCTACATTGATACCACTGATACGAGGGAATTTAGAATAAGAAGAGAATAGAATAAGGAAGGAACTAATTGGGAATAAAACTGCATATCTTTATTGAACTGTTTCAGACTACATATATGGCCATACAACGGGTAGTAAAATAACAATAATTCACAAGAATAAGAATGCTAAATAATAGGAGAAGGAATAGCAACCACTGTCCTCTCTTCTGGCTAAGTTATTCCTCTTCGTTCTCATGGGTAATGCGTTCATGTTGATGGGTTTCGATTAGGTGAGGGGTTTTGTTCAATTGGCTTGCTAATTTCTTGATTACAATTTGGGTAAAGATGATCCAAATATTACTTGTTCCTTTCAGTTCCTTTAACTTTTGATTGTTTTTGGATTTGTGGGTAACTTTAAGTTAGTGATGGCAATGAAAAAAGAGCTTACATAAGGTGGAATATGTTAATTCTTCTTATATGCTTTTAGTAGTGTATTGAAAGGAAAGGAAGGGAAGTGAAGGGAAGTTTAGGAACGTTTGGAACTTTTAGGTTTTTTCTTAATGGTATTCGGATAATTGGAGCATCAAGTGAAGTACGATTCAATGGAATATTTTTATTCATATTTGTACTTTGAAGGAAATAGAACTAAAGAATAATTTTGCATTCATTTTGTTGTTTTTTTGCTTGCTTTTTAGAGTTTAGGTTATAATCCTTTGGCCGAAGTTTGCTTAACCAAATTACTGCCCTAGTTGAGCCAATTAGCCTATATAAAACTAGCCAATCTCTTTAGAAAGAGATAGATAGCAAAACTAGTGTTTTGAAATTGCACTTTCTTTTAGTTAATTCAACTTGATGGTGCGCAGCTCTTTTTCACCGACTTAAGTTGCTTCAAGTCCTAGCTATTATTCTTTAACATGTGATCCAATGCTTACTACATTTCATTGTAATTGGGAACAGTTACATAGTTAGATAGAAAAACAAGAATGGTTTTTTGATTCTTGATACAACTCTTGATTTATTGTTAAATGGTGTATTTTTTAATATGCCTTGATGGGAAGATTTAAACGACGCATACTTTCAATGTCAATTGCTTGTTGTTGTAATAACCTTGTCCCAGTTACTAAATATTTTGCTTATGTTGCATCAAGAAATCTACTTTAATCACAATTACTAAATATAGTATGCTGATTTTCGATATCATATGAACTTTTAGCCTCAAATAGATTATACTAGTTTGTGTATTTGTCTGTACTGTTACAGAAGTGAGGTCACTGTATCTATTAGAATTTAATGACATTGAAGATTCGTGTTTTCTTAATATTCTTACACTTGGCACATTTTCTTAAGTGAGAATTCATTATTATTCAGGTTGAGCTGATAAGAGTCCTGGGTCTCCTTGGGGAATAACTATGCTCTGCGTGTTTAGGACCTGATTTGGAATGCTATGCTTTGCATGTTGAGGACCTGATTTGTTTAACCTAGTTAATCTTAGGAGAGTTCGTGTATTAAATCAGGTGCATTATTGTAGAATTAGAGGCAACTGGATGTGTTTAACAGAAAAAAGAGGTCCATTAAAAAGGTAAGAAGATGCCTGAAGTTGTTGCGGTAATGGTACAACTAAGGGGCAAGCTACATATCTTTAGATGCATGAAGTTGAGTTTGAACCTCATGAAAAAGATGCTCTTCCACTGCCGACAATCTGTTAGCAGTCTTCTGATTTATGTAGAATAGTTCTAATTCACACTTAATGCAAAATTTAATTGATCTACCATAGTAGCTCTCCCTACAAACAACTTAGAATCCTGAATTCACGCTACCACATTTTGTAGATTATGACAAGCGATCAATCAGAAAGAAATGTTAAGACTAATCTGATGCTAAAAATTTTATTGGAGCATGGAATATTTGGTTGCTGTATTACAGTAACAACTACTTTCACTACTAAAATGTTGCTAGTTTCTATTTAGTGCTGACTATTACTCTCTTCTCTTGTTGGATAAAAGCATTAATTCCATCAAAATTAAATGGAAAAAACTGATAAAGCCTACAGAGAAAGACTTTCTGCTAGTTCTGCTTCAGCAAAATGAAAGGGTCTTATCAATAAACTTCTAATCTAGAGTTCTTTGGTTCTTTAGTGCAGCGGTTTACAAGTTTAAGCCAAATGCCAAAACTGGTTTACACCCCTGTTGAAGTCCAACAGGTGCATCATGCACCTATATTTATTGATAGTAGAATTTATTTGAGTCCCTAGTATCCTTTATATTGTCAACTTGATATAAAAACAACCGTATATAAATAAGAGCCTATGTTTGCTTGATTATGAATTCAGCTGATGATTCTTAGAGAGGAGGAATCATATCATTTTACTTCTATCCTTAAACATTATAATTTGGAGTTCCTTATGATGTAATTGTTGTTATAAAAATCTAAATTTGTTTTAAACTTGTTATTTATGTACAACATTGCATCAAGAATTTTTTTTCACATAGATCCAGTTGATTCCAAACTTAATTCACCTTCCTTTCTTGTAACCCCTTGAATGTTTCTTGTTCTGAAGCATTTAGTGAGGATAGAATCAATCCTCAAGAAAAAAGTAACCACTATAAAATGTTGGAAAGTCATATAGTAAGAAGAAAATTAATAATAATAAGAAAATTAATAATAATAATAATAATAATAATAATAATAATAATAATAATAATAATAATAATAACAACAACAACAACAA
>JAOQMS010000179.1:17130246-17140926 GCA_027563885.1 Erythroxylum longipes
ACTACTATCATGATATGAAACTCATCATTCTCTTGAAGTAAACTCTTTTACTTACACGGAGATAAATCGCAACACTATAATCTAAACCATAATCAAGCGACCAACTTGATTACTCAACTGTGAATCCATTATTTTAGATTCTTATAATATACATATTTCCTATACATCTCTATGTATATGTATATTACTTACAAAAGAATCTCGGTACCTTATGACTAGATATATAATGTTCATAAAAACCAAATTGTTTTGTTTTATTAATAATAAATATTTTCATTGCAAAAGTAACTGGAAGAAAATTAAGTTATAAGTAAATACACTTACTTTCCAGGGCACTATATTTACATAACTCCAACAGTGCAGATGTAGTGCAAATGAACAAGTCATGCATGTTACCACTCCTACGACCCATTGCTAGCACTTGTTGATTAACACTATTCTTTATCACAAAAACATCAGTTATAAATTTAAATGCATATGGATATTTAAAGGTCATTAGGCTTATAGACAACATCTTGTTGATTTCAGGAATAACCAAAACATGATTCAGTTGCAGTTTGTTATTTTGAAAGTTAATAGTTCCATTCCAACATGTGTAATATCTAATGCATTCTTGCTCCCAATAAGTATTTTGACTTATAGACAACATCTTCTTGATTTCAGGAATGACCAAAACTTGATCCAGTTGCAATTTGTTATTTTGAAAGTTAATAGTTCCATTCCTAATATATGTAAGGGATGGCAATGGGCCACCTTATAGGTCAGCCCTGTCCATTTTTCAAAATTAAAAGTGTAAAATAATTTCTTTTTTTAATTAGGTACAGGCCTAAGCTGGCCAAGCCCAGGCCCACTTGAGGCCTAACTCTTCTAAGAAAAATGATTTCATTTTACTTAGAATAGTTGAGCCTCAGTTTAGTCTGGGCCTAGACCTAACCAATGGGCCAGCCTATTGAAATTACCTTAATCTAACCTCATAAGAGATCCCATTGCCATTATTCTAATGCATTCTTATTATCGATAAGTATTTTTGCCATGACCATGACATGAGGAAATAGAATGAAGCTTAAAACCATCAGCTATCATATGAGCACTTGCATTAGTATTAAGAAACTAGTTGTTGTCTTAACTATTTACAAAATTCAAGCAGCTAAGGCCTTGGCTGCCTCCTGTGGTTGATATGAGTGATTAAATTGATTTAACAATTCTTTGTAGTGTGCTTAGCCTTTTCATTGATTAGATAATGAATTTCGTTATCCTTAGCTTGGGGGCTAAGAGGAGGAGTACCATGGGGAGGGTAAGCACCTACTAGAGCATTAAAGTGATTATTTTGAAAGCCATTCTAAGTAAAACCATAACCTTTACAACTAAAGTCCTTATTGTTTTGACTTTGCTCACCTTGTTTGTGAAAATTATATTAGATATTTTCCTATAAAGGTGGACAACAATTAATTGCATTTTTCAGTTTTCCATTACTTATTAGTTAAGTTGCATAAAGTTAATATGAATAAAGATAATATGGTGTCCTGATAAATAATCTAAACTAATGGGTTAAAGCTTAGGAAGAAAATGGACCCCAATCAGTGTAGACTAGACCCATATTAAGCTTGTGATAGTGGAGACCTGACATAGAAGCTATATATAGACATTAAAGTCTCCAGTAGTTGCTAAAGTAATTTGTGAACGTAAAGTTACTCTGACTCATTTAGAGGTTCACGTTTTAAGAAAAATACAGAAAGACATTGACCACGTCTTAGTAAGTAGATCCTGTGAAGGTGTTAGTAGATTCGTGCTCATTTCGACCTCGAAAAGCTTATTGGATCATTATGGAACCGAAATAAGGTACTTCAGTATTTCTTCATTATTTCCCTTTCATGTTTGATCTGGGATACGTATTACGTGTTACACGTGGTATCAGAGTAGTTACGTGATCAGGTGGTTAAAAACCAAGTTTTTTTTGGTTTTTCTCTATAAGGGTTTCGGAGAATAACAATCTATCTTTTGATTTTTTTTCCTCATGTATGGATGAGTGAAAGTATGCTACATGTGGTTAGCATTTGAAAAATATGTTGAAAACGAGCTTCGGAGCTCAAAAAACTAGCCTGAAACTCATCAAAAATTGTCTAGATCGTTGTTCTCGAAGGAGATCGTTAGGCACGTGTGGTACATGCACCCGACACATACATTGTGCACGTAGGAGGGTGGTCAAGTTGGTGCGTGAATGATAAATGGATGGGCGACGCGTGACTAAGTGGATGATACATGCGCCGCATCAGGCACACTATCGAATCGGCGGCAACGGGACAATCGTGTGTGATGCATGTTCCAGCCACTTGTCTCGACCTATAATGCCCCGCAGGTGAGGACTCGTGTTTGGCGTGTTTGATGCATGTGCCAAACAGGTCAGGGGTGTCTATGCGTACGATACGTGCACCACACTCGCCATCAGGGTTAAGAGCATGTCAGGCATACGCCACTACATCCGAGGGCGCATCAAACGTGACGCATGCAGTACATGCTCACTCATGACGTTACGCTAATGTTAGCACAGAGTAAAATGCCAACGTCAACGCTACAATGACTACTATCATCATGCTGATGTCAGCACAGAAAAGAAACTCAAAAATTCCTGAATTCCTGTAAAGATTCCTCAGGTTGTTTTGGGTCATTTTTTAGTTCCAAGGAATTCATAAAGTGAGTTTTCTATTTTTTTTGGATTTATCACATTGATAATTTAAATTTATAAAAATTTATTAAGATATTCTAAAGTCATTTTTAGTGAATTTTTGTGCTTTGAACTTAAGATCAGGAAGATATTTGAGGTTTTTACGTCTCGTATGGTAGGTTCAGTGTTCTGTAATGCACGATAGTCACTTTGATTGAGATTTTTCATAAAAAATGTCTCAAATAAAGTTTACTGATAATGTCTTTAGCACTAGTATATGATAATTAGACTGTGTATTCAGATTTTACATTTATTAATGGTATATTTTTGCATAATATTTTACCATACAGAGTGTGAGGATAACATAATAGTGTATCCCTTGTGTTTGTGGACTTTTTTTAGTACTGATAAGATTGTAGTCACCATAGTGGCCTTTCAAGCAATAGTTAAATTATTCTACTTACATGTTGGGGGATGTTTCTAGCCTCATGTTTAGTTATTTTGATCATAAGTGTTGGCCTTACATGAGATTTTGAGATTGCATAGAGGCATTAGATGGAAAAAAGTCATTGCTTAAATGATTTATTGGCACAAAGGTGGTAGTATCATGAGAGTTGATGGTATATACTCGTATTGTTTTTATGTGGAGGTCTGGTTGAATGCATTATGTATTCTATCCAAAAGTTGTTTCATAATTTGTGTAATCGGATTCTCAATAAAGATAATATTTTAAGACTTTGAGTATCACTATTATCCTACATTTGTGTTGATCTTTGCATTGTCATTTTGCAATCACCTTTTTTGTCAACAACAGTTTCACCATTGAAACCTTGATCTGTTTCAATTTTAAGAATTGAAAAAAGGATATGGAGTTTTCCTTAGAGATGGAGAATATCAACATAGCCATGTTGATGGATAAACTATCTCCACTCATGTCCATCATCTTGGAAATTGATAAAAGAGTGTTTGTAAACTGGAAGCGGTCAAACAGGATGTGTTATTTGACCATTAAGAGGTCAATACTGGACTATCTACTGATTAGACTACTGAACACTAATGTAGGGAAGGAGTTTTTGGACAATGTTTCCCAGAGGTACATGGTCTCGTCCAATGTTGACATAAGTACCTTGTGTAAAGAATTATTTTCCATAAGGTATACTAGAGAAGGGGGAGTATAAGACTAAATCATTAGGATGGTCCATCTCCAAAGCAAGCTGAAGGTGCTAGAGATTCCAATTCATGATGCATTAATAGTGCACTAAACTTTAAATACATTTCCACACAGATTTTGCTATACTAGTCACTACTTATATCCTGCTTGATGAGGCCTGGGATATAAACGCCTTGATTGCTCGATGTGTTACAAAAGAGGAGAAACTAAAGAACACTCCTCATACAGCTTTGTTTGCAACTAAAGGAAAAGGAAAGGCCAAGTTCCAAAATTCAAAGGTAAGAAATCCAAAACCTCTCTGCATTTACAAACTATTCAGTCTAGTATTGCAAAGGTTCCATAAGATTTAAAGAATATAAGGTGCTTTTTCTATAAGAAGAAGGGCATAAGAAATCCAATCGCTAGAAATATAAAGTCTGGTAAGTCAAACAGGAACTATCAGGTAACTCCTTGGCTTATATGATTCATAAATCCAATTTTGCTATAGATACATCTAGTTTTTGGTGGCTAGATAGTGGAGCATTTAATCACGTTGCTTCCGCAATGCAGGGTTTCAGATCCAGGAGAAAGTCAATTAAAGGGGAGTAGAAATTGATGGTTGGCAATAATGAAGAAGTTAGTGTTTTGTATGTAGGAGATGTATGTTTAAACCTCGATATGAGGTCTGTACTTGTATTATTCGACACATTTTATATACCATATTTTATAGGGAATCTGATCTCTGTATCAATGTTAGATAAAGAGGGTTATTGTTTTGTCATTGATACTTCAGTTATACAGTTATCTTTCAACGCAAAACATATTGGAACTACCTTCTTTTCATATGGATTATATCGAATGGGTCTTACCCCTTATGAAACATTTGCTTCTTCATATATTACTAAGCCTGTCACTCGAAAGAGACCTCTAATTAAGGAAGCATCTAAATGTTGTGGCATAAACGCTTAGGCCACATTTCCAAAGATAGAGTTGAGAGATTAATAAAGGAAAACATTCTCCTAACTCTAGATTTTGGTGATCTGCAAACAGGTATTGACTAATATATAGGTAAGTTGACAAAAATAAAGAAAAAGGGTCAATTCAAACATCTGGCTTATTGAATCTCATATATATGGATATTAGTGGACTTTATACAACGACATTATGCAATTCTAGATATTTTTTGACATTTATTGATGATTATTCTTGATATGGTTATATGTTCTTGCTTAAGGAAAAGTCTAAAATTCTTGATAAATTCAAGATCTTTCATACTGAGGTTGAGAACTAATTAGGAAAAACCATTAAGATTGTCAGATCTAACTATGGGGAAGAGTATTATAGCAAACATGGGGTTTCAGGATAAGAAAAAGGTCTGTTTGCTAGATATGTGGAATCAGTTAGAATAGTGACTCAGTTCACTATGTCAAGTTGTCCTGAACAAAATGGTGTAGCCAAAAGGCATAACCACACCCTAAAGGGTATGATAAGGTCAATGCAGAGTAGGACCAAGCTACCTAATTATCTTTAGAGTGAAGCCATCAAGATCAAGACAGCATTGTATATACTAAACAGAGTCCCAAGCAAGTTAGTGCCAAAGACGCCTTTTGACGTCTAAAAAGGGTGGAAGCCTAGACTTTCACACATTCGTATATGGGACTGCCATACTGAGGTACGCTTGTATAATCCTTATGAAAGCAAATTGAATGCTCGTTTTACTCGTTAATATTTAGTTGGATATCCTGATCATTCTAAAGGTTATAGATTTTACTATAAAGAAGAGGGGTTAGAATAGTTAAATCACAAATAGCTAAGATTCTAGAATATGATGTCTATGATGAGGGTGGCTTTCTCACCCTTAAGGTGACAACAGGATGGATACCATAATTATTTTGTATCTGCCACTCATAAAGTTAGGTCCAGTGGATCAAGGTCTTAGTACTGTACCTGTACAAGAATAGGATCTCATACCTGTATAAAAGAGGTTCTTGAGGTACAAGAATTGATACTTATAGGTTGCATGATGTTTTTGTAGGCAATTTACTATGTTTTAGTGGTCAATAAATTAATTCAGGCATGTTTAGGGTTAAAATTGTGTTAATTGATGAGATATTTATCTTTTGAGTGTTTTGTGGGTTAGAGCACGCTATTGAGCTTTAATATTATGCGTTTAAGGTGTCTTAATATGTTTATTAGTGTTTCAGATCAAATATCAAAGAATGGAGAGAATTCGGAGGAAACCCGGAGCAAGACCCAAGGCCACGATACAGAAGCTTGGTAGGTCTACCACGATCTTGGTAGACAGGGCCACGATCGTGATAGAGAGCAAAATAAATTACATGATTGTGGTCTGTACAACAGCAGATATGAGTCAGCTTTTAAAATGTTACTTTTCAAAGGATATTTTGGACTTTTGGGCCCCAATAAACCTTAATGTTTGTCCTAAACGGAAAACATATAAATAGAAGATAAAGAACCTTAGAAAAGAGAGCTCCTGTTTCTTCCACTTTGACAAAGATCCAAGGAGAGAGGAAGAAGAAGAAGGGAGGAGAAAGGAAGAAGGAGAAGAAGGGTTGTAGTGCTGCTATCTTCCCGATCTATTCCGACCCTTACAAGTGACATTTCATTTCATCTTCATTGTTCTTTCTTTTGAATGTATAAAATGGATTTGATACTGATGGATTTGGGTTTGATGATGATGTTATAAACTTCTTAGGGATTTATTCTTGAATTAATGTTAATGTGATTTCTTTTGAAGTTAATACATTGGGTATTGTGATTATTTATTGTATGTGCATGCTTTGGTAGCAAATCAAGAGAGTGAACCGATAGCAACACGATTAGATTAGGTAATGAGAGTTAAACCATCTAATAGATCACGTAAATATTCAAATCAGAAATTTATACGAAGAGAGATATCATGTGAGGACCTGATTGTCTATTAGAGGGTGATACATGTTTAATTTAATCATTTACACATAGCAATTATTAACATGAAATTGCTTAAGATACTCACTTTAATTCATGTATGATTTTAGGTACAATTTGGAAGCAAAGAAATTAAAGTGAGTCAAAAGCACTACATTTGGGTCGTTTTTCAAAGATCAATTTTTACTTGTCTTTATAGAGTAAGAAGGAGAAAATTACACGGTAAGAAAAAAATTCAAAATACAAAGAAGAAGAATTAAAAGTGATTGCTGGAAAAATGAAAAAAAAAATCAATGACTGCAAGAAGAAGAAAATGCCACAGCTAAGGGAATGAAAGGTATACGCATAATCAGCAGCTCAACAGATGGGAAGCACGCCAAAACGCAGCGTAGGAGGAGCAACCAGGAGATAAAACATAGATGACGTTTGCATTTTAGCGTTTGTACTTAACGCAAATGCTATCGTTCATGCTAATAGGAGAAGTCTGTAGGTTATAAAAAGACGAACAATTACGGTGGACCAGGAATTAGAGAAGTTTATTTGTCAAATCAGGCTACAATGCTAAAGGTGTGGTGATAGAAATAAAAGAGAGGAGTGGCATGAAGAGAAAAGAAAGGCGATAGAAACAAGGAATGTGAATAGTATAAGTGGACATTAATCTTTATTTGTCAAATCAATGAATAGGAACAGGAATGTGGAGAAGAGAAGCTTGTCGTGAGTGAAAGAACAAGGGAGTTTTCGGTAGGGATATTAATGAAGGCTGACACATTTTTTTAGGAGAGACTCATAGAGGTCTAAACATCCTGATACCGTTTGGGATGCGACGCCGACGCCGACGACTGGGGTTAAGCATTTTTATGATTTTTTTTGTTTCTTTCTCTCATTAGGAATTGATTATGTTATCTTGTGTTTATTGGATAAGGTATTGAATGATGATGAATTTAATGCTCTATTGAATCGTTTTTCATGAAAATCCATTGCTAAAATCAAATGCAATATGTAATAATTGTATTTCCGATTCATGTGTATCGATTAATAGTTCTGAATCATTAGAGATAACATAACATAGGTTAAATAATCCGTGCTTGTGTGATTATTGCCTAGATTGGTTTATTTTTCTTATTCATAATGTGATTTTCTAAATAAACTTAGAGAGCTTATTCTAGGTTTCCCGATAGCTAGGGTCAATTAATGAGCGCTTCGTGATTAACTAGGATCTAGGGAAAAATCATGATTAACAGAGCTTGTTGTTAACCTAAGACCGATAATTGCTAAGAGAGATAAAAGAACAACAAATCAATGAATTTTGCTTAATTAGAATGTAAGTCGAGATTTAACCAAAGAACCAGATCCCTACTGAATTCCCCAATTTTATCATTTTTTGCATCTTTTCTTTAATTTTTTTTAGTTAGTTTCATTTTATTTTCTTACTACAAAATCCAAACCCCCAACTGATTAATTTCATTTCAACAACTTTTCACAGACTCCCTATGGGATCGACCTAGACTCACCACTTCTATAGTAGTAGTAGTCTAGTTATTTTATTTTCACTAGCATTACCATGTGCCAGTCAGAAGGCTTAAGATCTGATTGGATTTATGGGTCTTTTGTTAATTGAGATATTGTAAATTTCATAATTCAATTAGGGTTTAATGATTATAACTCGAAAGAGAGTCATCCACCTTTCATAAGTATAGGACCAATACTGTATTAACCCAAAAGTAATCATGTTAGCATTTGATGATTGGATAAATCCCCCTTCTCATAATTGGCTACTCTTCTTTGTGTGATTTTCTTTGTTAATTTGGTGGTGCTCAATTTGATTCCTTGTGAGTTAATTTACATTTTAATTTTAATCAATCCATATTCACAAATTTATTTTTCTATTTAGTTTTTATCTTCTTTTTAATAATCCTTTTAGGCCTTAGATAACTTAGAATTAGATTAGCTCAACTCCTCATAGGATTGACACCTTTAATACTACAAATTTACGACCTGTGTACTTACAGATAATGAGGGTTTTATTAAAAGTAAAACTTGCTCAATAAGTTTTTGGTGCTATTACCAGGGAGTTATTAGGATTAGTTGAATTCTTTTGGCCTAAGAAATTTTCACCATCTCTAGTGATTATGGTATCCAATCACAAAAAAATTAATTAAAAATGAAAGAAAAAGAAAAAAAAAGAAGAGAAGGAATTTTGGACGCAAAGTAAAAGACACAGCAATTTGGACATCACAAGGCAACAATGAGGAAT
Organism: Erythroxylum longipes; assembly: GCA_027563885.1. Classification (NCBI taxonomy): domain Eukaryota; kingdom Viridiplantae; phylum Streptophyta; class Magnoliopsida; order Malpighiales; family Erythroxylaceae; genus Erythroxylum; species Erythroxylum longipes. The sequence goes on from JAOQMS010000179.1 coordinate 17,139,241, forward strand.
TTACAAAAATTGAAAGTAAAGAAGAGATAGAAAGAACGATGATGGAGGAAACACATTATAGGGAGCAAAGGACTTTTGTAGACTTCAATGAGGCACAATTTGGTTGGGGAAGTAATCATCCTTATTTGAACATGTACAATCTGGGTTGGCAAAACTACCTAAATTTCTATTGGTCTAATAATGTAAGGACTTACATGAGACATCAAGACCTATTAGGATTTCAGCAAGATGAGTCCAGTTTATAGGATTCTAAATTGGACATGCCTCTTTTATTTACAACCTAGAGCCTCAAATGAGACAACTTTCTTGTGAATATTTTAAGATAAGTGTAGAAAACTATTTGAGCAACAATGAAGTACATCCAAGAGAGCAGTGTAAGGTTATCACACTTAGGAATGGGAAAGAGCAAGAAGCACCAGTGAAAAAACAAGCTGAATCCCACCTTGTAAAATACTAAGAGAAGAAGAACAAGGGGGACTCATTCAGGAAAATTGATGCGGTCAAATCTTTAAAAATACAAGAAGAAGAAGAACAGATGACAATGGACATAAAGCTTGAAGTAGATATGAAAGTCTCTGTTCATAAAATGAAAGCAAAAGAGGAGACGAAGGTGATTGACGAAGAAATAGAGCAACTTACCTTCTTACAGGAAAAACTGTTTGATTCCACTAAAGATTCGTGGGATTTCATCATTCCCGATTATATTGACAGTTTGTTAGTAAGAAGGACATTACTGAACTTAATTGGTTTTCTTAATTTTATCAATATTGCCCTCTTATTTATCTTCCAATATAAGCTTATTTACAAGCTACAAAACTAAAATTGGGTAACAAGGGTGGAAGCAAGCCACTCATAATTGATCCCCGTTAAGTTTCAAAGGATACAAAGTCAAGCTAATGACCATAACTTAGCACGTTCAGTAGTTAGAATAAAATTGTTGTGTAGTTAGATTTATTTTTAAATTTTAAAAATAAGTAATGAATGGTTTTGAATGGTTTGGATTGCTAATTCTTTTTATTTTCTTTGAATTAATTATAAGATAAGGCACCAATTATAGGCATCAAGTGCATTTGCTTTCAGACTCCAACACCATCACCACTTTAATCTCCATGACTGATTTTATGCTCTATCCCTTGTCTTTTTATTTTTATTTTTTTCTTATTTTTTCTTGCTATTTGTTGTGATTCTCACCTTTTATGTTATTTTTCCTTCTCACATTAAGGAAAATATGTTGTCCAAGTATGGGGAGGGCTGAATTACATGCAATGTTTTATTTTGAGTGTGAATTTTTCATATTATATATTAGTTTTGTTTCAATTTGCATGATGTGAATCATGTGAATGTGTCAATAGCTAGGACTTAACGGAATCGATTTAGCTTTAAACATAGTCTTTTAAGTTGCTAAGATTTATTAGCTTATGAATTTAGTGTTCTTGGTTGCTTCGGTTAAATATGCATATTAATTAGGATACGATGTTATTTCATTCACTTTAGGAATTTACCACATTCATTTATAATTTTAAGTCAATCGAGTAAGTAGCATCATTAGTATCTTTTCATGAGAATGATTAGCTTAAGATATAAGGTAGGCAAGAATATATGTGTGTGTGTGTGTGTGTGTGTGTGTGTGTGTGTATGTGTGTGTGTGTGTGTGTGTGTGTGTGTGTGTGTGTGTGTGTGTGTGTG
>JAOQMS010000179.1:17150598-17164201 GCA_027563885.1 Erythroxylum longipes
TTAACACAATTGAAACCTAAATACACACTAAACACTCAAATTAACACTAAATACCTAACAAATTGAACCCTAAAACACCAAGCAAATCACAACTATCATTTACTTTGAGTCAAAAGGCTAGGTTCATTTTAATGAAAATTAACAAAAATAGTGCGTTGTTTAATAAATCCTACCGATCTTTATGAATAGCTGGAATTTTTATGAAAAGCTACTTAGCGATAGTCACAATTTTGATTGATCAAATAATTATCAATGTGTATGTGCAAGTGATGAGAGTGAATGAGTTTGACATCAAAGTCTTGATTGGTATGTATATTTAGTTCGAAGTGCCTAGACACAGATTTGATAGGTTAACAAGTTAGAGCAACTTGAAGTATTGCGTTTGTAGTTAAATTTATTTCGTAAATTTCAACATCATTAAACCATTATTACATATGTGTGTATTATGATTTAGTGTACTTCTGTTTTGATTGTTTTGTTTTTGCTTGAGGACAAGCAAAATTTTAAGTGTGGGGATGTGATAGTTGTAGGTTGCATGATGTTTCAGTAGGAATTTTAGTTTGTTTTTAGTGGTCAATAAATTAATTCATGCATGTTTAGGGTTAGACTTGTGTTAGTTGGTTAGATATTGGTGTTTTGAGTGTTTTGTAGGTTAGAGCATGCTATCGAAATTTAATATTATATGTTTCAGGTGCCTTGATGTGTTTGTTAGTGTTTCAGAACAAATATCAAAGAACGAAGAGAATTCAGAGGAAATCCATAATAAGACCCAAGTCCACGATCATGGCACATAGGCTACAATCATAACAGACCCGTCGTGGCCCCATTTGGCACTATCATAATAGAGAGTAAAATTAATTACCATGATCGGGGCACTATGGGTTATGATCGTGGCCTACACGACAGCAAATGCGAACTGACTTCTAAAAAACTACTTTTTAAAGGATATTTTGGACTTTTGGGGTCAGGTAAACCCTAATGTTTGCCCTAAATGGAAACAATATAAATAGAAGATAAAGAATCCTAGAAAAGGGAGCTCCCTTTTCTAGGATTCTTTATCTTCTATTTATATTGTTTCAGCTCCATTTTCTACCACTTTGAGAAAGATCCAAGGAAAAAGGAAGAAAAAGAGAGAAGGAGGAGAAGGGAAGAAGGAGAAGAAGGGTTGCAGTGCTAATATCTTTCCGATATATTCCGACCATTCCAAGTGACATGTCATATCATCTTTATTGTTCTTTCTTTTGAAGGTATAAGATGGATTTGATAGTGATGGATTTAGGTTTAATGATGATGTTCTAAACTTCTTAGGGATTTATTTTTTAATCAATGTTAATATGTCTACTTCGGTAACAAATCGAAAGAGTGAACTGATAGAAAAATGATCAGATTGTGTAATAAGAGTTAAACAATCTAATAGATCACGCAAATAATCAAATTGGGATTTTATACAAAGAGAGATCTCGTGTGATAGTCTATTAGAGGGCTTAAGATCTAGTTAGATTTATGGGCTTTTTATTAATTGAGAGATTGCAATTTTCATAATTCAATTAGGGGTTATGATTTAGGGTTTAATGATTAGAACTGATACCATATTAACTCAAAAGTAATCATGTTAGCATTTGATGAAAGGATAAATCCCCCTTCTCATAACCAACTAATCTTCCTTGTGTGATTTCCCTTGTTAATTTAGTGGTGCATAATTTGATTCCTTGTGTATTAATTTTACATTTTAATTTCGATCAATCCATTTTCACGAATTTACTTTTCTATTTAATTTTTATCTTCTTTTCAATAATCTTTTTAGGCCTTCAATAACTTCGAATTAGATTAGTTCGCCAAATCCTAGAGGGATCAACACCTTTAATACTACAAGTTTACGATTCCTATACTTGCATATATTAGGGCTTTTATTAGAAGTAAAACTTGCTCAATAATGTAGTTGCAAAGATCCACTAGAGTAAGATGACATACTATGCCATGTGATTGTATAGTCTATTTGAGTAATCAAGACTATGATATTAGACATGTTGTGGATCCAGTTACTTTTACAAAAGTTGTTTCTAGACCCCATGCAGATTTATAGTTGGATGCAATGAAGGACAGGATGCAATCTAGGAAGCATAACAAGGTATGGGAGGTTGTTTATTTGCCTCACCATTGCAAACCCGTCAGTTGTAAATGACTGCTTAAGACTTGGTTGGTTGCCAAAGGGTTCACTCAAAGAAAAGGGTTGACTTTAATGTTACCTTCTTTCCAGTATCCTCTAAGAATGCATTCAGAATGATTATAGTAATAATAGCTCATTATGATATGGAGCTACAGCAAATGGGTGTCAAAACCGCTTTCCTGAATGAGGACCTTTATGAAAAGGTCTACATGGATCAACCTGAAGGATTTCAGGATCAAAAAGAGACTGACAAAGTTTGCAAATTGAGAAAATCGATATTAAGGTGGAGCATTTGAGGATTGAGGAGAAGTTTGTTGATCCTTTAACTAAAGGACTTTGCCCACTTATTTTTTGAAAGACATGTACACAACATAGGTGTATTGAAATCTTTTGACACTGTTAGTTAAGGAACATTATCTTTGCTCCTTATACATTTATATATTTTGATGTATCATGACCGTATGGTTGTTTATTAATAAAAATGATCTTCTTTTTATCCTCAATAATACGTGTTATTATACATTGTTATAATACATGTGAAAGTCTTAAGTTTTGTGTCGATCTTAAGTATTTTAAAAGTCATTGGACATATATACAAATTGACCTTGAGCCTATATCATTAGGACATATACAGTTTAATATGTATATCTATGGATTTTAATATGACAGAGGGGGATATAATTGTTTAATCTTATAAAGGTATTCTCTAATGTTGTTTAACATTCAGTAAGAGAGCATAAAGGTGTTCTTTTCTAATGCAATTTAGCATTCAGTAAGAGAGCACAAGGGTGTTCTCTAACACAGTTTAGCATTCAGTGAAAGAACAAAAAGGTTTTTTTTAATGCAATTTAGCATTCGATGAGAAAAAACAAGATTTCTCTTGTGCAGTTTCGCATATGCAGTTTAGCATAAAGTTTAGAGAAATCAAGACCTACAAACGAAAAGATAATACATATCATATCATTTAGGTATCATCCGAGTTTGCCACACTCTATTTTCTGATTCATGTTAGTGAGGTATTTTCTCATTCATGTTAATGAGGTATTAGAAATGAAGGGAGGCATGGCAGGTCTCAAAGAGAGACTATGTTAAAAGATTGCGAGGAACAGATTAGAACAGGATTATTAGAACAGAACAGAGAATGTTTTTCCGATTTAACACAGGTGCTAAGCTCTAATATCATATAGACAAAAGAGAAATTTAAGAAGAATAATTTTTTCTTATTTATTTTCTCAATAATGAATACAATACAAGGGGACTAACACTTATATTAGAACACTATAATACAAGGTAGAAATTAAGGATTAAATTAGCTTAAGTGATTTTGGTCAAAATCAGTGTGATAAATATGGCCTAATTGTCCGGAAAATCTTTTGGGTATCCAGATTTTGGGCAAATTGAAGATTCATGAGATTTTGACGCTTCTAACAAACTGTGGCATAAGTTCATCCGACAACAAAGATTGGCTCTCAGAGGGGTTTGATTTTTGACAAGTGCACAAAGGTTTTAGTGGGTGCAGAAGATCTGCATGAGTTACAATTACTGCACAGATTACACAGATCTCCATAAGCTCTTCTTCCTCTTAGATTATTTAAGATAAATTTCCATACCAAACAAATAATTGTTATAGCCTCCTTCATTATCTATTATAGTAGTTTATATATAGTATTATAGTATTAGAATTTAGAATAGTATTAGAATCTATAAGTAATTTTTTTTGATATATCAATCTAAATCTAACTTAATCTAAATAAAATTTTAAATAATATATATAAATCTCATAAAGACAAATAAATGTCCATTCATCTTCTTTAAACTCATGCCCAGTAATGAGCCTTTTAATCAAATAGTTAGATTACTTCAAAATACTCTCCCCAAAGAGGCCTAATGCTCACAAGACGCTTAACTCTAGATTCCAAATATGTGTTTAGACAACCAAACATTATTACCCAGTATTTTTAAACTGGACCGAAAGGTAAATATTATTATTTTTACTTATCGAAAATTTTGAAGTGTAACTGAAAAAAGAGATTATTAATTAAAAATTAATTGATTTATTTTAGTTTATAAGAAGTTATTAATTTACGAGAATTGACCGATTAATTAATAAACTATTCAGTTTTTAACATTAAGAGTTATTAAAATTTTAAAAAAAACTGAAAACTTAAAATCAGACTAAAAGATTAGACAATTTGAGTTTTTTACGGTTGAACTGATTGCACTAGTTAAGTTTTATAATTGTTGATATTACTGATCTAAAAAGATGGTTTCAACTTTTAATCTGATCAAGCTGAATCCATCACATAGAAGGGTAATATTATTATTATGAACTTGATGGAAGTATAACCAACAATGTAAAGATAAACTATCGCTTGAAAGGTATAAATTAACTTGACACAATCCTGACAGCTTTATTGCCATATCCAAACTGCCGTTGTTTCTCGCAGCCTAATCCGCATGCCATCTCGTCATGAGATAACACTGCACATGGGAACAAGAAACAAAGATACCTTCTTCCTCTTTAGACTAGAAGCAAGCAAACAAACATAACTATTATTTAACAAGTAAACAGATCATTCGTTAGCTTTCGTTAAAAAGTCCAAAAAACGAACACAGAAGAGCGTATAACGTTACTCTTGTACAGGGTATTATGTTTATTTAATTATAAGGTAGTATTCGGACCAATTTTATGTGATTTAATTAGTTCTGTCTTCACTACAGTAATGCTAAGACAATTAATATTTCTTTTTAAAGCATTTCTGGCATTTGAACTCGAGAATTGCAAATTTGGCTTACGATTTGTTGGTCATTACCAAACAAATCGAAAAAGCTGGCAAATGGGAAAATTTGTTCGTCTATATATGTTTTGGAATAGACTCGTGAATGAAACGGCTTAATTAATAACTAAAGATGGTTTACATTTTTGTCATTTTCAAGTAACATTACCACCTAGAAAGACAAATTCCTTGATGAAGAATCACTTGGAGACTTGCTTTTCACTCATTAGAAGCTCCAACTTCGGACACTTGATCATGGATCTATTAGTAGGGCATACTACCTCAAGTAGATCCAAATAGTTTCTGAATTATTTTCCTTTTTATATATTAGATAAAATTTTTAATTCAAATAAATTATTTAAAAATTTAATAAAATCCATGAAAATAAAGTTATTATTTTAAAATGTTACAGATTTGCGGTACAAGTTAATGTTGTAAAGGGGAAACTAAGGTTGTTTACCGTGTTTTCCACTCAGTGAAAGTCGATGATTAAGACATTTTAAGTCGACATATGTAATCTATATTCTACTCCACACGATTGTCAGTGCGTCCTTGGGTTGCTCTGCGTACAAAAGGGTATGACCAAGTTTTCTGGTTTTTAGTTCGTAAGTCGAATGATTTTATCATTTTGTACGTTATACTTTTGGTTTCAAAATCGAAATCGACCACTATTTACTGGCCAAATCAAAACCTAAAAACAAGAAGTATGAAGAAAGAGATTCTCTGTCACAGTTCACATCTAATAAAAAAGAAGTGGCGTTCAGGGACACGAGCTCGGGGGCCGTAGCATCACATATATATATATATATATATATGTGTGTGTGTGTATGTGTGAGACGAAGCAGAGTAGAGAGTGTGTTTTGAGGCAAACTTCCATTTCCGTTTCGGAAATGGTTACGTAACCCGAAACGAGCCCTCTAAGAAGCTCTCTTTAGATGTCCAAAAACAGATTATATTGAAGAAATATGAATTTCTGTCTCTTGAAAGAGCTCCAAGTCGTTCGTTCCCGTAGGATCACCGGCAAAATCTTAAGAGCCAACAGGTCCACGTTAGCTGTGGAGAGCCTTGCCCTAATAGGAACCCAAAAAAGAAAGAAACCGAGACGATGCCTGCATCTGTAGGCTAATGAGATGGCATTAACCTTTTTTTCTGTTTCATCGGGATTTTCTGAAGCAGAGTCGGGAAAACATTGTTGTATGCTGAAGCCTTAATGGGCCTTTCCTTATTTCTTGGAGCTTCATAGCAAAGGTACTAAAAAGTTCCGGAATGGAATGATGTGAAATGCAACACTTGAAGACTACATTCATTCATACTACATCCTTTTCCTTTTCGTTTCGTTTCTTTGCCCACAGGAGTTTTCTCACTTTAGACAAGTTCAGTACAACCATAAAACAAGTGTTAAAAATGTCGACTTGCTTGTTGATCAAGTGATCAGTAAATCTAGTGCTTATGTTTTAGGATTTTATTTTGTTTTCGAAGTAGATAAAGCCAACAAGAAGTCAACAGAAGCGAGAAGAAAGCAAACAAGTCATCCTCGTACAAGTAACTGAATGGTGAACATCCTAACAAGATAAATAGAACGAATTGGAAAACATGCTCTCCGCAGGAATCCAAAAGTATATATCCTACACAAACCAATGCTACAAACGAGTAGAGGCTTATCTTGCTAGAGTGGTAGGGGCAACAGCAAAACAACTTACCAATGCTACAGAAGATTAGAGGCTCATCTTGCTAGAGTGGTAGGTGCAACAGAAAGACAACTGTACAGGTAGCTGTACAAGAGGACAAGCTGAATGCCAGAAACCCTCTGAGGCTCCTAGAATAAACTACGTGATGCTGTCTTAAAATCTCACGATTTCAGCTTGGATTGGCACAGAGTTTAAGTTCTTCCATAACATCCATACCATCGACCATAGGTTATGAAAAACTATTCATCTTCCAACTCAACAAGTTGAGCCCGTCTCTCAGCTGCTTTCTTTCTGATAAAGAACCCCCACCTCATTGCTGCTTTGATCTTCAGCCAGCCAACAACAGCTTTACCAGGACGCCCGCGATCCTCATCATAGCTTGGCATTGGTGATGCCATGTAAGGTGGGAAACCATACCCATCTTCAGGTACATTAAAAGAGGTATGCCCTCCCATGCTGAAAAGCCGGAGCAAATGTTGCATATCCACCTCATTCTCAAGCATCTCATGGCTTCGAAGACGAATCTCATCCTCTGACAAAAACTGATCAACTCCTTTGTCCCTAGTGTTGCTCCAGTCATCAAACGGATTAACATTAGATGGCTGAATGGAAGACCCTAGGGAGTGGAAGACTGAAGTAGATGACTGAGGTAGACAAAGGGCTAGGCCCACAGCACTGCCATCACTTCTTATGGCTTGTGAGTCATGAGGATTACCAAACATGTGTCCCTGATATGTAAATGAGGTAGTGTCAAACTGAGTTCGTGAATTTGGACTTCCAATCTGGGACTGAGAAGAGAACTTACTCCCCATATCATTGTTATACCCTAAAATCAGAAAAGTAAACCCAAGAAGAATAAGATGGTAAGCAATGTCATGCCTGCTTTAAAAACTTTCTTACATGATATTTGTCAATAATAACTACCTGCAACTTGCAAACCTGAATGTCCAGAAGACTGCTCAGTAGGTACTGAAGCTGGCAGAGGTGGAAGTTGGGTTTGATTGCCCAAAGCATTAGAATATCCTATATGGCCTATGCTAAGTTCATTTCTAGAAGTACTTGACTTCTTATTTTGCTTGAAGCTCAACAATGACTTCCCATCATATTCTCTGACTTGATTCCAGTTGTCATATGCCTTTTCAACTAATGTATCTACAAAGACCTGCATAGACAGTCGACAATCAGAAAACAGCTCCGGGCCACCCTATTCAAACAATATTAAAAGTGAAAGCAGAAAACATCATGGTCTAAATCATGAATATTGTAAAGTCACTTCCTTGCAGAAAACCGAGTTCATTTGTTCACTAATTTCATAAGTATCTTATAATATTAAATTAAATTTACATTAAAAAGACAATATCATGGTCTAAATCAAACTGCCGAATGAAACTGAAAAATGATCTGCATAGTTAAAATCTAATTACATATAAGATTTTATACGCCATATATCAATTTTAAGTCAGTGACTCATTTAAACCTAAACATCATCTTAGAAATTCTGTTTTAGCTTTGAGTAATAATTTGGAAAAACTAAACATGTACCAACCTTCTGTTCGTCAGAAAGGAAATCAACTGAGTAATATTGTTCCCCTGAAATAAAGCCAGTCAGCTCATATATATTGTTGAATATAACACCAACATTTTTTGAATCTTCAGGATAGTACACATAAAGCTTTCCACCAAGCCCACAAGTCTTAGCATGTTCTAGAAGAGCACCCCACATCTTATTTGACATGCCGCTTCCCAGAATCTAAAACCACCAGCATGCCACATCAGAATATAAGTACAAAGCATAAGCCTGCTAACTAGATAACCAAATCTAACACCTACATTCCGTAACTTCTGCAGATCTCTGACAACAAGTCGCAGAAAATCTTCAACTGTAAATATTCCATGAATATTTAGCCTCTTGTGAAACGAACCATCCTTGCCAATTTTCTCCAATCTCCAAACCTCATCATGTAATGCAGGTGGATAGTGTTTCTTGTACACTGTCAAAGAAGATGATGGACTGTTGATGATTCTTAAAAGAAAAAAGAATTATAGGACAAAAAAATACATTAAATAATATGAACTCACATTCCCCTCTATGATCTTTAACAGTAAATGCCTCTGTTTTTGCCTCATGAATGTGTATGCCATTGCAATATCCAGAGGCAACCTTCAAGCCAAGCCTGAACTTTCTACTCCTTATCCAACTTGAGTTATCAGTAAAGGTGAGCTCCCCCAACGTCCCGACACCTTCCTTGAGGGTCACTTGCAGGTCACCAGTCAACAAAGGTCGCTTTCCTTCACGCTCCTTCACTATGTGGCTTTCAAATTCTTCTTGTGCCCAGCCTTCATCATCTTCATTGTTGAAATCACCTTCAAGCACTACAACATCTAGTTTCACAGAGGACTCAGGTCCAGAAGTAACAACATGGCCACTATTAGCATCAAAAACAACAATATGGACAGCAGCACCCTGTTCCCCCTCCACTTTTCCTCCTGTGAAAATAGGAAGAGACAACCTTGATCTAAATTGCAACTGTAAGTTTCTCCCATCTGGGCCTTCTATACGTTTTGGAGAAGAACTGAGACATGAAAAAGTTGGTTAACTGTCAAAAATTTTACATCAAAACCTCTGTGACATGATGCACCTATTTTATTAAAGAAAGCAAATTTTCAGATTAGTTTCATTAATATGTCTAATTGAGGGTCCTAGTTTTGGATGTCTCTTCAGCCAAATGTTACAACGCACATGGATGAAGAACAAAATAACCGTCAAATTCTGGTTCCTTTCATTTAGACCAACTAAAGAAAATAGAATAAAACAAATTGTAATCATACACTAATAAGGAATATAGCTACCTTGCATTGAGTCTAGCGGGACCTAGTTTTGCTAGCGCACGTTCCACTTCCTCACTTACCTGTCACAATTAGCTACTGAATCAGTAACATTTAAATGAGATATAAATGCTTTCCTCCTAAACTACTAAGATTCAAAACAGTGATTAAGTTTCAGTAAACATTTTCTGGATTATTTGGTGAGGTTAAAAGGCCTTCTTTCTTTCTTTTTTCCTGGATCATTTAGTGAGTTATGTGGCCTTATTTCATTCTTTTTCATCAAGTAATCATTAGTTTCACCTCCAACGAACTCCATCGTGATGCCAGAAACTACTTCACTTTAACAAAATCCAGAATCAGCTTCTAGCCATGGCATCAATTTTTTTTCAAGTTTATCTACTTTCTCAGAAATTCGATCAGACACTAATCATACCAGATGCTTATTCCTTTTTATCTCAACTTTCATATTCATTTGGTTCTCTTGTTCACTTCCATTCTTGTTTGACATTGATTTCATACTTGTGTCTCAACTTCTCTGTAAAATCTTCATTGCTAGATCTATGCTCCATGTGAAATCTTCTATTAACCAAAAAACAAATGACTATGAATTGGGAATGTTGAGAAACAAATAGGCAAATAAATCTTACAACTCTGCGGAGGATAGGTTCCATAGATGAAAAGAGCTTCTGCAAACTGTCAACCTTGAGGGCTTCAACTATAACACTGCACAAAGCAAGGAATATACATCAAAATGTGTTTTACGCAAACACTATCCAATGGATAAACATAACAATTACAGTAAATCATCGGTATTTAGTGCACAGGAAACAACAACAACAGCACACATAAGCGCCACATTGCCCTTTAAATTAAAAGTTTGACCAAAGCATAACGCATCAATCTGTTACTTGCAGCCAGACCAATGCACAACACCCATATTTTTTAACCTTTCCCGCTATTTCCTTCTTTCTTTATCAGTGAATCAGTTCCTACCACTTGTACTTAACATCCAAACAAAAATCAACCAAATATAACTCACGTAGCAATACACTACTGTGACAAATAAAAAACTAATCAAAATAAAAATATACAGAGCGGCGAAGTCAAAGTCAACGAAAAACACACCTAGCTAGAGCAGGACGCTTACGCACGGGTTGCTGTTCCTCATCCGCTTCTTCTAAGGTCCGCTTCCCTCTAGCCATACTATTAGTCCTCGTCATATACCTTGTCTGCATCTTTCACCTAATTTAAGAAAACCTAAATTTCCAGATCTGCAACATAAACTCCAACTATCAAAAACTTCACCTTTCTCAACAAAGTGAATAATCTTAATCAATCGAACAAATTGAGGTGGAGAAAAAGTGGAATTAAGTAAAAAAAAGAATAAATTAGAACCTGATTGAGAAATGAAAGAAGGGCTTCGTATGAAGAATCAGAGTGTGCTTGGTGAGAAAGAAAATACAGAGAAACAGTGAGAAAGTCGTAAAACTGTCGGATTTTTATTATCAAACCTCTTTGCCTTCGGAGCGGGTCCACTATGGCTGTCTGAAGAGTCTTTCGCTCTGAAGTGGAAGGATATAATCACCAGCTAACCGGTCCACAAGTTTGACGTCACATATTTGTTTGACTTTGTGTTGGCTGTTGACAGTGAAGAAACTATAGCATGATGAGGTCGATCCTGGCCGTTGATCTCGTCCTAGGAGTTTGTGAAATTTGAAGTATCCTGCGCTGCATCAATTTCACAGTCTATGATTGGCTTACGTCAGTAACGGATCGTCACTTCTTTCTTAAGAAATTATTTTATTGAAAAAAGACAAAACAATTAAAATTTCTCAAATCATGTCGTTTTAGTAAAATTCAAATTAAACTCTATGTTAACCAAAGTTGTGAATACCGTCTTGGATTTGGTACAGAATTAGGTTTTGATACATACTATACCAGTACCTGTCAATACTGGGTACTGTTTCGAGTAATTTTTTAAATATATGAAATAGTCTCTGAAATTTTATATATTTTGCAAAATAGTTCATTGGTATATTGTACAGTTATAAACTGTATACTTTACAAGTTTACATCAACCCTATTTCTAAAAATCATAATAATAAATAATAATCACAATTAATAATTTAATATGAAATAATAATAATTTTTAAATATTTCACATATAAATAATAATCACAATTAATAAAAAAGACAATCATCATAATACAAATATAAAAATAAGAATAATACAAAGTATTTAAAATATCACAATAATACAATTCATCATTTTAATAAATAATAATTACATCAAAACATCCAATAAAAAGAGCAATAAATATCTTTAACTATTATAATTTCATCATGATGAGAAAATAATCAAGTTGAAGTTAAACTTGAAACAAAAACATTTACAATTACATCATATATGTAGAATTTAACATAAACTAATAAACATCAAATATAAGTAAAATTAAAAAAAGAGGGAAAAAAAACCTAGAACGAAATTTAATCGTCAACGAGAGGATACCCACTATAACTGCACTGACACCAGTTATCATTCGGTACAAAATCGTCATCATTGAGAGGAGCTTCATCATCATTATTATTCAAATTTAATGCAACAAATGACATGTCAATGCTTTCCCATCCAAGATTACCTTTCAAGTCATTGACATATACTAAAGTTGGTTCTTCAGAAACTCAATCCGCTAAAAGATTGATGTTATCAATGAAAATTAGATCAGTTGAACTACCTGTACTATTAAGACTCCTAGTAAACAACAAAATTTAATTATTAGAAAATTATAAGAAATTATATCAAAAATAATAATGATAATAACATATCTTTCCTGACAATTTCCAACAATTTCCATTTCCAACAATCACAAAACATTCATATAACAATTTCTATTTCCAACAATTCCCAACAATTCTCATTTCCAACAATCAAAAAACATTCATAAAACAATTTCCAATTCCGAACAATTTTCATTTCCAACAATCACAAAATATTCATAAAACAATTTCCAATTCCAAAAAATTCTCAACAATTCTCATTTCCAACAATCACAAAACATTCATAAAACAATTTCCAATTCCAACAATCCCAATAATTCACATTTCCAACAATCACAAAATGTTATATAATTTAATTATTAGAAAATTATAAGAAATTATATCGAAATTAATAATGATAATAACATAACTTTCCCGAAGTTTTAAATTGTATCGATCAAAAACCAAGTCATTCAACCTCTTATACTCTAATCTATTCCTTTTTTTAGAGTAGATAAATTCAAGTGTGCTCCAGTTTCGTTCACAGCCTGTTGCACTCGCACATTGACTTGAAATTCGAATTGCAAACCTTTTCAATTCTGGAACACCATTTTCGATTTGATCCCACCAAGAAACTGTAAGTTATAAGATAACAAAAGTGGCATTATAAACAAATTAATGTGATAATTAATTTTCAACAAATAATAAAAAGGAAATAACTAATACCTGGAAAAAGTTTTCCTCTTTGTCGAATAGCATTCGGCATTCCAAAATCCCCATAATACAACTTATAAAGCTCCATTTGTGAACTTAACAGATCTTGCATCGTGTCAATGTTAACAATTGTTGTAATAGTTAAAAGCATTCCTCTATTAATTTCAGCTTGCTTACTAAGATCCAATCTAAAATAAACACTAGGATTCAAAAATGCCCTAGCTGCAAACAATAGAGAAGAAAGTTGTCTTTCCCTTCTCTCATTAATTATTGAAAGATATGGTGTGTACAAAGAAGACCTATGTTTCAAATTGGCCTTGATTGCTTCCGTCGCTTTCTCCATGGCATCAAAAATATAACCCATTGTTAGTTTTTCTTCACTATCAGCCAACCGAAGCACCCTCACCAAAGGCCCACAAACTCGGATAACAAATTAACATTGAGACCAAAATTCTTTATCATCTAGTATAATATTATAAACCTCCACTCCAACATTAAACCTAGCATGCTGAGATTCAATCCACTTATCACTTGTAAACATTTGTCTTAACTCTTTCTTCATTGAAACGAAAGAATGAAGTGATAAGAAATTTTTTGCAAATCTTGTCACAGTAGGACGACACAAATTCCTACTATTGGTAAATTCCTTTCTCATCAAATTCAATACCCATGCA
>JAOQMS010000179.1:17179551-17208604 GCA_027563885.1 Erythroxylum longipes
AAACTGTAACTGAAGAAGATTAAGGTACATGTAAATACACTTGCTTTCCAGGGCACTATATTTACATAACTCCAACAATACCTTGTTATTACCTGCTTCATACCTTGTCGATCATAATGCACTTTCAAGGTATGATGCCTTTTTATGTTCCTCAGATGCATAGCACACACTGGTGAGTGACTTAATCTAGAATTTCTTTCTTAAGTGCAGCTATGATTAGTATCTACAATTCCTGACCTAGCATCAACTTACCGTTACCTCTCAATAAAATACCAACAGAATTTGCAACTTATCTTCACATGAAACTATTTTTGCTAAATCATTGCTTCCATTTCTCACTAACCATCAGTTGATTCACAACTTTACTAACTTAACCATACACTAAACCATCCATTTAACACTATCACGATTCACATTTACCTAGATTACTATTACTGAAAATTTTGATTGGGGTTCTAATAAAACAATTGTTCTCATATACTTCTAAATAATAAACATCTGCTTTCTCATTGTCTCTAATTATAAACAAAACTCAATAATATTTTTCATGTATTTCTTATGCCTCACATGGACTTCTTAGCTTTCGAAGCTCAAATCCATAATCACTAGTGAATTATATATTATACTTTTGTCATTTCCCATCATACTCTTTGGAAGCAAATCAATCATTTAAGATCATATCTTAAGACACTAACATAATGTCCTATTCATATAAAAACCATTCAATTACCTCAAAGTTCAAATTTTACTAACTTATAAGGAAATTTTGAGCCTATTAAACCTAAATCTCTCCAAATAGGGAGTATACCACACACTTCCACCGCACAACTATGATGCTTAATAAAGATATCTTTACTTGTCCATTTCTAATACCACAAAACACTTATGTGATTTCAGGTAGCTCAAAACTCAATATGGGACTTTATTAGTTACTAAAATTCTTTTAACCATCTAAAATCTCAATATCATACCTGTTCAAAGGTCTTATACATAATTCTTATCATTCTCCCAATCATCAGTTATAATTATCTGTAAAATAATAGCTTTAAATTCTAATGAGAAAATTCTCCATTATGGATCAAAACTTATCACTCATATTTCCTTAAAAAATTTACCACCATTTTCACTCATTTGATTTTCAAAAAATAAAACAATTGACTTACATAAAAAGAAACTTAAAATAATGAATGTTTAATACTTAGAATCGATATACAAATATATGCACAATTTAAAGCTTACATCAAACTGATCATTGCTCCCAAAAATATTGTTTAATCATTGGTCTTTATTAAAGACTACATCACAATATCATCTATAACATTACTCTATACAAATCCACAAATCGCGTTACATTCAAAAATCGAATTGAACTTAAACACAAAAATTTTATTCTAAATTTTTGTTAAGAGATGGGAGCATTCTACATTTCCAGCTAAATACTATATCTAACTTCTTGGTACTGTTGTCGCTTGCAACTAAATTAAAAAGAAACCAACTTTCGCTAATACAAATTAATGTAGTAGTGGAAAGTGGGTATCGTTCCTATGAGGAATTTTAACGGTAAAGAGTTACGAGTTCAAAACTAAAAGTAACAAAAGGGGGGATTTCAATTTTCGTAAAATTAAAAGGGTAGAAATAGCAAAAATCAGAAATTGACAAAAGTAATTAGATATGAAAATTTAATATACAAACCTTAGTTTCGGGTCACCGATGTTATCACACTAAAATGAATCCTTGACATAAAATTCAGTTCATCAATAAACATTCATTGGGGGATGTTTTCTCTTAAGTATAAATGAATAGAAACATGTATTCTATGCATTCTTATTAATCAACAACCTAGATACGACCGTAGGTTCAATTGAATAATATCTTTAAGAACCAAGAAAGCAATGAACAAGATAACACATGTACGACATGCAATTAATCTTGCTGAACATCTTCTTAGAATTTCCAACTCTAACGTAAATTAGGTAATCCTAATTGCTACTTGTGATTAATAAAACTGAACGTCATATTTTATTAATCTAGCTATTAAACGAATCAATTCCTAATTGCGCACCTAGAAACCAATCAATTCAATTAGAAAAAGTAATTTGGAAGACACTCAATGTTCATCAACAAAATAAACTTTACTGAAACATCTTACAAATAATATATGATAACATGGTTCCCCTCAACCAAGAAAAGGAATTTAGCTACTCATAACAACCATCCCTGGTCTTTCCCAGAAAATTCGAAAACTCCTAGAGAAATACTGCATAAAATTAAAGACCTAACTAAGGCTATCGAAAAGCAAGAAGAAAAATTGTAGAAAATGAAAACTATTCCTAAAGTGTTGTTTGAACAGTGTAAGTGAACAATACACGTGACTCTCTTTTTATGCCTTTTTCCGATTTCTTCACTTGCCCTCTTGTGATCTTTAGCAGATAATCCTTATCCCCACTTCAAGTTGCTGATCCCATTGATAATATGGGAATCTGATCTTTAAAGATTTGTGAAAATTTCGAATTTGAACTTGAACATAGATTCTGCAGAATCTGTTCCAATCCTTACGCGTGGCCACGTCTAGTCATAAATTTGCTGCCAATTGGGAATTTCGGATTTCTTTGTTTCTTTTGCATCTTTTTAACTCAATTTCATCTCCCACGTGTTGAAAATCATCTGAAAACAATTAAGACACAAATCCATAAATTTTAAATAATAGTTTCAACATATGAGAGAGATTTATATATCAAATAAGTGCAAAATGACAACTTAACAAATTCCCCCACACCAAACCTTTGCTCGCCCTTGAGCAAACATGCCAAACCACTACACTTTACCAATTCATCCTTCATAAGATTAAGTGCAAACATTTCGTTAACTTGGGCCAGCAAAACTTAGGTTGCAACATACATCATAATCACTTTTCACCGATATACATAAACCAAGTCAAAATAAGACATCTTTGTTCAAAAAGCAAGTATGAAACCAAAGTGAATTCTTCTTACAGATTTCTCTCTTACACTCAAGTGTTGGAGGTCAAAGTGTTTCTCTCAAATCTCCCTCTAGCAGATTGCACTACCATAGGCTTGCAAATTTACTGGTTATCATTCATTCGAATTACATGAGCTCATAGATCATAAGGACTTTATTATGAGTTGTAATAGGGCTAGGTTCAAAGGTAAGGTAAAAATGGCAAAAGTTAATCACAAGAATTCACAAAGTATCAAGTAAAAGGGACACTCACATTCAAAATTTGAGACAAACACATGAATACTAAGGATTACGACTACTCATTACCAACTAATGCTACTAAGCTTATTCTTTTTCTTTTTCTTCTCTTCTTTTTCCTTCTTTTTCTTCCTTTTTTCTTTCTTTTTTTACTAAGAACAAGAGAATAATAAAAACAAGAGAAAATAATAGCTGCCTAATTTAATAAACATATGAGTAGAAGTGCCTATAAAAATATCTCAGAACATAATACAGCACAAAAGTCCCAAAATCAAATGCTTACTCAATACTTCATTCAACTTGTGATAGGGTAAGGCTAAAGGGGTTTTTGGGTTTTAATGTAAGGTGATTAAATGAAAAACAACAAGGTTAAAGGCTCAAAAGTGTTTGCAAAGGGAAAATAACTAGTTGGGTCATTTTTAAGCTAAAGAGTGTAAAAACAAAGAAGGCCTTAATCATTTCTATAAACCATGTAATCAAACAAATTCAATCTGGTTCAATGCAAGTTCTGAAGGCAAACCTGATTAGAGGAGCATCACACAATACAAAGAAATAGAATGACATAAAGATGATGTCATTAAAGCTCAAATCCTCTCACAAGTTTAATTCAAGAATTCACCTTAATTCCATAATTATCTCATCACTCAAATGTCAAAATTTTGACTAAGTTTACAAGATCGGTTATTGCAATCAATCTGCATGATTCACTTTAGACTCACGTAGCCCAATTCAATTTTATGCATACATTTAATCTCATCCAAACTAATATGATAAAGCTTGATGGCTTAACATGCATAACCAACATGCAAAACTTGAAAAAAAATCACACACAAAAATCAAAAACAAAGGCGCACACGAACACATATAATCCAATTCCTTCCCCCACACCTAGACCAACATTGTCCTCAATCTTAGGACATAAAATGAAAGAAGCAAAATATAAAAGAAAGAGAAAAGAAGGCTTCTCTGTTTGGAATTGCGAAATCATGGTGTTGGCGGATGTGGATCCCGGTGGAAGTGAAACATTGACAAAAGACCGAATTGGGGAGGCCAACCTATGTGATTCACTTTTTCTCCTTGGTATTGTGTGAACTCCGTGAAAACACAGGCCTGAAAGTTGCAAAAGAAAGAACATTAACACCAGTAAAATCGTGAGTTGGTGATGGGTTAGGTATGATGAATGACAAATCAAAAGAGTGGATGTTGTATGGAATGGTTGTTTAATGTTCACGATGTGGGCAATGCTGTGTGAAATCTGCAGTGAATAATACTAGTGAGAAAAAAAACTAAGTGAAAGAACAAGAGGGAAAAGATGGGAAAGAACATCAGAATTTTTTTCGTTTTTCTTTTTTTCGTTTTTTTAAAAGATAAAAATTAAAATTATAGATTTTGTAATGCTAAATTAAATTCCTAACTAAAATGAAATAAACCTAATAAAAATTGGAAATAAAAACTGCTGAAAGATAAAAAACATAAACAAACTTGAAAATTTTACGGGATTCCCCGAATGTGCTTCTTTAAAGTCTTTAGTTGGACATATTTCCTCAAATACCTGATTAGAAATAGATTGGAAGAACCAACTCTATTTCTTCCACTCGCTCCACCAAAAATTTCTCATATTATGGCTTCAAGTGGTGACAGTTAACTTTAAATACCTTAGAGGTATCTAAACTTTGAATTTCTACCGCACCATGAGAAAAAACGTTAGTAACAATGAACGGTCTAAGCCAAAGAGATCGTAATTTTCCTGGAAATAACTTAAGCTTTGAACGATAAAAAAGAACTTTTTGTCCGATTGAAATTTGTTTCCTAGAAATCATTTTATCATGAAAAGCTTTATTTTTATCCTTATAAATTTTCACATTTTCATAAGCTTCATTACGAATCTCCTCTAACTATTGTAGTTGCAGTTTCCTATTGCTACCAACTTCCATCTGATCCATGTTCAGCTGTTTCATAGCCCAATAAGCTCTATGTTCTATTTCCACAAGTAAATGACAAGGCTTACCAAAAACTAACCTGTAAGGTGATATGCCTATTGGAGTTTTGTAGGCAGTTCGGTACACCCACAAAGCATCGTCCAATCGTAAGCTCCAATCCTTTCAGTTTGGATTCACCACTTTTTTTAGTATGGATTTGATCTCCCTGTTGGACACTTCAACTTGTCCACTTGTTTACGGATGATAGGCTATAGAGACTTGGTGTGTGATACCACATTTCTTCATCAAAGCTTCAAAAATCTTGTTGCAAAAATAGGTTCTTCGATCGCTAATGATAGCTCGAGGCATTTCGAACCTGAAAAAAATATTAGATTTAACAAAATCTATAACAATTTTAGCATCGTCAGATAAAATAGCCGTAGCTTATACCCATTTCGAAACATAATCCACAATTAGCAAAATGTAGTTCTTACCAAAGGAAGAAGGAAAAGGACCTGTAAAGTCTATTCCCCAAACATAAAAAATCTCACATACTAGGATATTCATAAGTGGCATTTGATTTCTTGATCCCAAGTTACCTGTGCTTTGACAACAATCGCAATACTTGTAAAACATGTAAGAGTCATAAAACAACTTAGACCAAAACAGTCCACATTCAAGAATTTTTCGGGTAGTCCTTTTGGGACCAAAATATCCCCCACACACAGATGAATGACAAAAATGTAAAATAGGGGGAATTTCATCATCTGTGACACATCTCATAACAATCTGATCAGAACAAAATTTCCATAAATGAGGTTCATCCCAAATGTAATATTTAGCCTCTTGCTTAATTTTATCTCTTTCAGCTCTAGATAAATCGCTAGGTAAAGACTTAGTCACCAAAAAGTTTACTATGTCCGCATACTATAGAATTACCTGTTGAATTGCAAAGAGGCTTTTGTCTAGAAATTTGTCGTGAAGAACATCAGATGTGGTATTAGGAGTGATCCTACTTAGGTGATCGGCCACCAAATTTTCAACTCCTTTCTTGTCACGAATTTCCAAATCAAATTCTTGAAGTAGTAGAATCCATCGAATCAATCTTGGCTTGGCTTCTTTCTTATTCACCAAATATTTCAGAGCTGCATGATCTGAATAGATGATCACCTTTGTCCCCAACAGGTATGACCGAAACTTTTCCAATCCAAAGACGATCGCTAAAAACTCCTTCTTCGTCATAGAATAATTTTTCTGGGCATCATTAAGTATCATGGACACATAGTAAATAACATGAGATACCTTGTCCACTTTTGGGCCTAGCACGACGCCAACTGCATAATTTGAAGCATCGTACATCAGCTAGAAGGGCATGTCCCATTTTGGTGGCTGAATAATCAGCTCTGTAGTCAGTCGCTCCTTGAGTTCATCAAACGCACTTTTGCATGGCTCGTCGAAATCAAACTTCACGTCTTTTTGGAGCAATCTGCACATGTGTTGCACAATTTTAGAGAAGTCTTTGATGAATTGCCAATAGAATCCTGTATGTCCAAGAAAAGAACAAACTTCTTGCACAGTCATGGGGTAAGATAAAGATCGAATAACATCTATCTTAGCCCTATCGACTTCAATTCCTTAGAAGAAACAATATGACCCAAAATTATGCCCTGATCAACCATGAAATGACATTTTTCATAATTTAGAACCAAATTAGTTTCAATGCAACGTTTAAGCACTTTTTCAAGATTGACAATGCATGTTTCAAAAGACTCTCCATAGACCGTGAAATCATCCATAAAAATTTCCATGCAATTTTCCACAAGATTAGAGAAGATACTTACCATACACCTTTGAAATGTCGCGGGTGCATTACATAAATAGCATTCTTCGGTAAGCAAAGGTGCCCAATGGACATGTAAAGGTTGTTTTCTCTTGATCCTTGGGTGCTACCAAAATCTGGTGGTATCCCGAGTAGCCATCTAAACAACAATAGTGAGATTTACCTACAAGTCTTTCAAGCATTTGATCAATAAATGGAAGCGAAAAATGATCTTTTCTAGTAATTGAATTAAGCTTCCTATAATCTATGCATACCCTCCAACCATTTTGAACACGAGTTGGTATTAACTCACCATTGTTATTTTCAATCACAGTCACTCCAGTTTTCTTCAGAACTACCTGGACCGAACTTACCCAATTGTTATCCGAGATTGGATAAATAATGCTAGCATCAAGAAGCTTCAAAATTTCTTTCTTCACCACTTCCATAATGGATGGATTTAGATGACATTGGGGTTGCCTCACTTCCTTCCCTTCATCTTCTATCAAAATTCAGTGTATGCAAATAGTGGGACTAATACCTTTCAAATCAGCCACTATCCAACTGAAAGCTTTTTTATTCTCCTTTAACACGTGAATCAACTGGCTTTCCTGCAAAATTGTAAGTTGGTTAGATATAATAAGAGGCAACGTATTTTGCTGACCAAAAAAAAATGTACTTCAAATGGCTAGGCAAGCTCTTCAACTCCAACTTTGGTGGCTAGACTAACGACGGCAACAACTTGGCATTATTTCTGGACATCTCCACGTACGTCAACTACTAGAGTAATGGTCCAGTTGTCTCCATACACACTAACGTCTTCCTTTGATCAACCGATTCTTTACTTCCTTGCCACTGTGATGTATTTTCCACTTTCAAGATTATTTCAAGCTCATATTTATCCTTCAAAATTAAATTTTCCTGCACCCATGTGTCAACAAAATCCACAGAAACAATAGATTGTTCATCATCCAAAATTTTCGTAGTATTATATATATTGAAGTTAATTAATTCACCATTAAATTCCATAGTTAAAGATCCCTCATAAACATCTATTTTTGTTCTAGTCGTTTTCAATAACGGTGTTTCGAATAAAATCATAGTGGAAGAAGATGTATCATCGGTGCCCATTTGTAAAATATAAAAATCAGCCGGAAAAAGCATATTTCCTATTTGAACCAAAATGTCTTCTAACATACCTTTCAGGTAAGCATTTGATCGATCCGCTAATTGAATCACTACATTAGTTTCTTTAAGAGGTCCAATAGTTAAGGATTTATAAACTTCATATGGCATGACATTAATGGACGTACCTAAGTCTAACATAGCTCTTTCAATTCGCAAATCACCAATTTGACATGGGATAGTGAACATACCTGGATCTTAACGTTTGGGTGGAAGCTTTTTCCTTTGTAACATAGCGGAAACGTTGTCGTCCAATTGCACTTTCTCATCAAATTTTAATTTTCTCTTTGAAGTGCAAAGCTCCTTAAGGAATTTAGCATACCGTGGAATCTGTTTATTTGCATCAAGGAGAGGAATATTTACCTGAACTTTTCATAAAGTCTCCCAGATTTCCTTCTCTTGTTCTTCCTTTTTCGCTTTGGCAAATCGGCTCGGAAAAGGAGGCGGAATCACCATATTCTTTAGCTTGTTTTGTGTCATCTCTGGTTGTGAGGGTGCCTTTTGTGTGATTTCTTCTTCTACTTCTCTTCTAGAATTCTTCGGAAGTGGGTCCTGTAATTCCTTACCACTCCGCAGCGTGATAGCCTTCGCACTTTATTTAGGATTGATCACTGGTTGTGCTGGAAAATTTCCAAAGGTTCGCTCTTCCAATCGATTTATGGCAGTTTCCATTTGGCTTATTTGATTTTCGATGTTCTGTTGTTGATTCTCAATATTTCAGATACTTGCTTCAGTACTCCACTAAAACATCAAAGTGTTAGTAGCCAAAGTTTGCACTATATCTTCTAAAGAAGACTTACCTTCGGAATTGGATGTTGTATTTTGATTTTGCTGAGGCATACACGGTTGTCTATACTGCTGGAAATTTATGGTTGTTTTCTGTCCTTGAGGATTCCCATATCTCAAATTCGGGTAATCGCGTCATCCCGGATTGTAGGTGTTGGAATATGGGTCATACTTCCTTTGACTTGGTCCAGCAAAACTTCCCACGACATTCACATGTTCTGCGTTTTCATCCTGCAAAACCGGACATGCATTAGTAGAATGTCCTAACATTGAACATATTCCGCATACCTTTGCTTCTTCTTTCTTTGTAACCGCTATTTGTCGCACCAAAGAAGTAAGGTCATCTAATCTTTTCTATAACATGGCCACGTTCACCTCATTCACGGCTTTTGTTACATGCCCAGTACGTATGCCGAATTGTTGGGTATTGGAAGCCATGTTCGCGATCAAATTCTTTGCAGCTGTCGGTGTTTTGTCAACTAAGGCGCCACCGCTTGCAACGTTAATCATACTCCTATCTGTGAGCGAAAAACCTTCATAAAAATATTGAATTAGCAATTGGTTAGTAGATGGGGACAACTAGCACAAAGTTTTTTAAATCTTTCCCAATATTCGTAGAGTGTTTCTCCCGTATGTTGTTGAATTCTGCAAATTTCCTTTCGGATATTGGCTATTCTTTATGCTGGAAAATATTTTTCAAAGAAAAGATTTTTTCATTTCAGCCCATGTTTGCACGTTTTCTCTGGCTGAATAGTACAACCAATCTTGAGCATCATCCTTGAGAGAGAATAGGAAGGCTCTTAACTTAATTTGCTCTTCCGTAACATTCGTCAGCATCATTTCTATGTAAACTACATTGAATTCCTTCAAATATTTGTACGAATATTCTCCCGGTAGACCCTGAAAATAGCTAATAAATGAATCAGCCCAGATTTTTATTCAAAAGTATTATTATCACCTAAATTTAGAAAATTAATGCATTGGGGATGTTGAGCATCTGTGGGAGCGGATAGTTCTTGAAAGGTGCGGTTTGCTGCAATCCGTTCCATTTTCTGCACTTGTCACTGCTGTTTTGTCTGTTTCTGTAGCATTTTGGCTATCTTCTCAATTTCAGGATTGTACTGCAAATTGACAATTTGCAATACAATCCTATTTGCAGTACAATCCTGAAATTTTGATTCGAACACGTAACGCACATACACTGTCAAAAATTCCCCGACAACGGCACCAAAATTTGGTAGTGTTGTCGCCTGCAACCAAATTAAAAAGAAACCAACTTTCGTTAATACAAATTAATGTAGTAGTGGAAAGTGGGTATCGTTCCTATGAGAAATTTTAACGGTAAAGAGTTACGAGTTCAAAAATAAAATAAAGTAACGAAAGGGGGGATTTCAATTTTTGTAAAATTAAAAGAGTAGAAATAACAAAAATCAGAAATTGACAAAAGTAATAAGATCTAAAAATTTAATAGACAAACTTTGGTTTCGGGTTACCAATGTTATCTCACTAAAATAGATCCTTGATATAAAATTCAGTTCATCAATAAACATTCATTGGGGGATGTTTTCTCTTAAGTGTAAATGAATAGAAACATGTATTCTACGCATTCTTATTAATTAACAACCTAGAAACGATCGTAGATTCAATTGAATAATAGCTTTAAGAACCAAGAAAGCAATGAACAAGATAACACATGTACGACATGCAATTAATCTAGCTAATCGTCTTCTTAGAATTTCTAACTCTAACGTAAAGAAGGTAATCCTAATTGCTACTTATGATTAATAAAACTGAACGTCATATTTTATTAATCTAGCTATTAAACGAATCAACTCCTAGTTGCGCACCTAGAAATCAATCGATTCAATTAGAAAAATTAATTCGGAAGACACTCAATGTTCATCAACAAAATAAACTTTACTAAAACATCTCACAAATAATAGATGATAACATGGTTCCCCTCAACCAAGAAAAGGAATTTAGCTACTTATAACGAAAGTGAAAAACAAAGAAATAACCAAACGTAAAGTCTCCATCCCTAGTCTTTCGTAGAAAATTCGAGAAAAATCTTAGAGAAATACTACAGAAAATGAAAGACCTAACTAAGGCTATCGAAAAGCAAGAAGAAAAACTGCAGAAAATGAAAACTATTCCTAAAGTGTTATTTGAACAGTGTATGTGAATAGTACACGTGACTCTCTTTTTATGCCTTTTTTCGATTTCTTCACTTGCCCTCTTGTGATCTTTAGCAAATAATCCTTATCCCCACTTTAAGTTGTTGATCCCGTTGATAAGATGGCAATATGATCTTTAAACATTTTTTAAATTTTCAAATTTGGACTTGAACACAGATTCTGCAGAATCTGTTCCAATCCTTGCACATGGCCACGTCTAGTCATGAATTTGCTACCAATTTAGAATTTCTGATTTCTTTGTTTCTTTTGCATCTTTTTAACTCAATTTCATCTCCCAAGTGTTGAAAATCATCTAAAAACAATTAAGACACAAATCCATAAATTTTGAATAATAATTTCAATATATGAGAGAGATTTATATATCAAATAAGTGCAAAATGGCAACTTAACACTTCCCTTGTGTACCAATCCTAACTTCTTTGAAAAGCAATCCACATCAACAGAATGTACTATTAGTCAATTTCCTTCCTAGTATGACTTCATAGTCATGGATATCTAATAACATCAACTCATTATAGAGCTTCTAAATCTAATTACTATGTAACTACCTCTATGAACATTCTACGTTATTGGTGTAGTTTTATTGAAAGTAGTTATTATCAAATGACACTCTAAAAGCTCCAACTTCACACTAATCTATTTAATGAATTATTTTAGCATATTACAGTGCATAGTTCTAGGATCAATCTCAATATATTCATCACTAACAGTATCTATCACCATACTGTTTGTATCCTCAACATGCTATTGGGTTACTGCAATTACCTTAGCCTATGCAGGTGGTCTCTTTCCACATTAACAACACCTCGGTATTGAGCTCCTAGTGTTTCAGGAGTCTCGTGGTCTAGCTGACCTCTGACTAGATGATATTCATCGTCTCATCCTTCTATCACCAAACCATTAAATTTATTATTCTTATCCCGATCCAGCCGAATTAGGGCACTTTCAGGGTCTATACTCCCATTGGACAGTGCTTAACTTACAAATATACTCGATCAATCTCCTTGACACTACTAGGGCCTCCTGTGGCTGATGCATTGTCATTGCCTATATTTGTATTGTTCACTCAAGGTAAAAACAAAATTCTACCAGCGGTTTTGCCAGTCTTAAATGTTCTGAACGGGGTTGATTCATAAAGAAAAACATATTGAACCATCCCTATGCTCGACCTCCCGAGCTAAAGATACTTTAAGTGCTAGAGCCCCTAGTGTGGCTTTGGGACCCCTAAGGTTTCTTCAGCGCATTACGCTATGAACTCAACGATAAACTACATAAAACTGGAGATTTTTTTATAAACTCAAATGCATGGAAAATAACAAAAAAATTTGGGTTGCTCAATTAATAAAAACCATATAAAATCACATTATGAAATCAAATCACATATAGAGACAACTACATTTCAAAAAAGGCTCTGATACCCCATAAAAGGACCTTTCCCAGAGTTTCCCTTCCAAAACTCGAATGGACGGAGACCCCACGGTAGCCCTCCAATAGATATCTAACTCAATCAAAAGTTTCCATAAAGCCAAGTCATTCAACTGTTAAAAACCTTTTATATTTTAAAAGTTAAAAGCATGGAAAATAGTGGGAATTTTTTTAAATATCATTTTATTAATAATTTCACTAGTACAACGACTGCATTTTGACATTCCCAAAATTTTCAAAAGTCTTGTAAGATTTCAAAACACCTCCATATTCACACCAATTTCTAAACTACAAATTTTGGACTTCAAGTCCACTCATAAGCAACCCCAAACAAATAATTCTCAATAATCACTAAAATAAAATTTAAAAAGCTAAAACATATTCATGCATTTCATTTAAAAGCCTTTATAAACATCCATTCTTTACACAAATGTACATATCAAAATGACACAAGCACATCAGTACCTGATGATACTACTAATCCTTCAGCAAAGTCCTAATTACTACAACACCTGTATGTATAACTATGGTGGTTTGTTTAAAAACATAAAAATAAGGGTGAGCTAAACGAGCTCAGTGAGTGTATTCAGTTCACTAAAAAATTGAAATTTTCATAACAACATAGCTACAATATTCCCATACAATGATAAAGCTCATGGTAAAGAATTTCCCATACCAATTTATTTGTGCATCATCAAATTTAGTAATATCATAACATTTCTTAAAACACAATTTCAATTTTTTTGAAATACTATTCCAAAATGCTTTTTGACATTAAACTTATAATATACAATTTTCCATTTTCTTTTTTTTTTTGAACAATAAGCAGAGGTGGTAATAATTTTTCTGAAAACTTTTATACTGAAACTAAGCCAACCACTAGAATTGGTACTATATGGTACCTCTCAAATCACTTTTAAAAATAAATAGTGGCAGCATTATTATTACATGACTTTTCTTACTTAACATAGCCCACCACTAGTTTCTTTACCATACGGTACACTAAGCCTAAAGACAGAGCTGATTCTGCGTCACTTACCTACTACCGGTTAACTACTATAAATCGATAGTTTCGGAGCTAGTTCTGCATCGTTTACCTGTAACAAGTCATGGAGCTAGTTTTACATTGCTTACCCGTGACTAGTTAGCCATTATTTACGGAGCTGGTTCTGCATCACTTACCTGTAATCAGTTAACCACTATAAATATACAAGTATAATAGCATGTATAAAGCCTAGCGATATACGATAGGCAAAAGCAACTCTTATATTTACAGCTAAATCTTATGTTCCAAATCAAGTATGGTAGGATTCATAATTGAATTATTTCAATGTAACTCCCAATCATATAAAATTTAACTTTCAAATTAGAACTCATATATCGCCAAAGCATACACTTAATCTAGCAATATTCACTTGTAAAATATCATTTGCATAAAACTCAGCATAAATATTCGTTTCATGATCAAATGAAAACCATTTGCATAAACTCAATTTAAAGTACACTCACATGTCATCAATTTTTTTGCAAAGAATTTAGTCATCTAAAACAATTAAAATACACTCACAACTTGCTAGTTTCCTTTTCACTACTTTGAAATCCTTCAGTTGGTTTCATTTTTTGATTCGAAAACCTTTGACCAAGTTTGACCAAAGCTTTACAAATTAGGTTTTCTTGATTTTCTTCTCCCAATTGCTTCCAATGTAATAAAACATACCGATTTTCTTCTTGCTCTTCACTTGGATGGCTATGGAACCTTATTGGATGCTTGATTGAAGGTAGAAGAGCATAAAAAATGCTTTGGATCACTTCTCTATAGCCATAGCCGAACCTCTTTTCTCCTTTCTCTTTTCTTTTCTTTTTTTCTCTTCCTTCCTTTCTCTCATCAATGGCCATAACTCACTTTTCTCTCTCTTCTTTTTTTCTTCTTTTGTCCACTCTCACATGCACTCTCCATTCACTCTCATAACAATGCTAAAAAATGAAGCAAAATGTTGCTTTTATACCCATTCAATGGATTACAAATGTCACCTTCTTATTTGTCATCACTAATGACTCATCTCAAACATATTATTTTTTCATTGGTCATCTCTAATGACTCATAAATCCACTAATATCATGTAAAAAGAAAAATTACCCTTATTAGTACAAAAAGAACAAATTGCCCTTTAATGCATTTAATTCACCAACTAATTGAATTAAATCCCAAAAAATTTCACAATTGTCTTATCTTCAAATTGACCGTGAAATACTCTAATTAGGGTCAATACTTATTGATTAGATACTTTTAAAAATTTTGAATGGGTTTAAAATCATCAATACCCATTATTTCCCAAAAGGGCATTTTAGTCCAATAATTTTGGATTATCCTAATTCTATTCAAACAACCTCCGTTTTGACTAGTTTCAGTTCCTTTAGACTCCAATCCTAATTTAGGAGCTTTTCATAGTATTTTGAAATTATTCGATAACTTTTCAGGTTCTCGGAAGAATTTTCAGATTGAATCTCGAAATTACTAAATGTCACTGAAATCGTTCAGATTTCATTCAAAAGTGTCACCTAAATCTCCAAAGCACATTTTGAGGCTTTTAAAGCTTATTCGGATTCATTCCATAGCTTTTCGTTGTTTTCGAAAAAAATTTGAGAAATTTCAAGTCGACTCTGGAACCATCTTTGGTATATCCTTGATCTCTGTTATAATCTCAATAATACATTTAAATGGTTAAATTACTCTAGTATACCATAAATAGAGCGTACTTTATAAAATGCATTTACAGCATAGTACAACAGTATAATAATCGAGCTAGGATATTACAACTATTGATTCAAATTTGGTACAGTTAACTCCGTCAATGTTCTATCATTAGGATCTACCATATTCTCTTCAACTTCTTGGAAAATAAAGTCTCCACCAATTATTAAATCTATCTTTACTTTCACCTTTGGAGACAAATTCCTTTTTCTTTGCTTAGTCTGTTAAATCTCTTCCTTTAAACGATGCACTTTCTTCTTAATCTCTGGATTATATTACAACTCACCTGTCTAAGAAGGAAGAGTCATACAAGATAAAGAAACAAAGAAACAAAAATATTTCCTCAATTACTGTATCAAAATTTTGAACAGATTATCAAAGCCCTCAAAATTAATCTCCGATTTACTAAAATATTTTAATAGCCATAAAATCAGGTCAAATCATAAGAGAACTAAATGTTATTTTCTTACTTTCAATTGAAAAAATAGAATATTAGGTATGATTAATTAACTACTAAACTAAAACTAATAAGAAATAAAAATGAATCAACTAAGTATAAAAGGAAGAAATTTAATTTTACCTAATTCTAATTCAAGAAAAGGATCTCATCCAATTGTTTATCTAATCATTAGTCTAAAAAGAATAAATTTTCACTTTAAGCATTTAGTCTAAAACCTATTAAGATAGTCATAATAAGTCTCAATTTTCCCATATTAATTGATTCAAATCTAACATTCAAATCAAAACTTATCATTAATTGATTTAGTATGGTAGCATTGTATATCAATTAAATGTCAGCAATAAGCTTCATAAATTGACTAAACCCTAAACTAAATAATTAAGATAGCTACAACTCTTTAATTTAGTTTTTTTCCTCATAAGTTAGATATGCAAATATATAAATAACCTACTTACTCTATATACTGATCATTCATGACAATTATGGATCATTATACTTATGGATAGCAATAGAATAATCAGCATCGAATTAATTTGTCAGATAAATAAATATTAAGTACTCATGAATTTAAGAACAAGAAATAAGAAATACTTTAATTAAAATAAAATTAAGGTTTAGATCAAAACCTTCCAAAGTTACAAATAGATTAATTCTCTTTTAATCTAAAAATTTAGATTTAGCTAGGCTATCTTTCTAAAATAAAATAAAGGAAATAAGAGAAAAGAAGTGAGAATAAACATATTCTTCTCTCTCCAAAATTGTAGTCTACAAATATTCTAGCTATAATGATTGAAACAAATTGGAATCCCTGTATAATATGGATGAAATAAAGCTTCTTAATTAGAACTTCTTAAAGTGGGTATGACTCTTAGACATAATTTTATCTTATAAGTTTTAGCAATTTGCCATCTTTTAGTACTCCAACTACCCAAATTTTGTTGCTTTGACAAATAATACTCTAATTAGATATTTTTAATCAAATTTGGTCTGATCTTAACTCATCATCTCCTAAAACAAAATAAATATCAATTTTACCTATTAAACACCAAAATCAAACTAAAATAAAAGAAATAAGTCAAATTAATATGATCTAATCACATTTTATTGGGGAAGGCATGGACTATTAATTCTCTGCCATGTCATATTAGAGTAGGGCAATTAGTGAAACCTGATCAAGTTGCTTCTAATTTATCCTTGCTCTTCATCAAATTTTATTATGGATGTTTACATGGAATTCTTGAATGCCAATCCACATCTAATGTTGTTACGTACAGAATAAAAGTTGAGACACAAAACTCTTATGTCCTCCACAGGGCATGGCAAGATTCCAAAAGTTGTTACACATAAACATTGCAAAGGATCTAGGAAAGCTAAAGTTCACAAAAAAAATTAGTTCTATAATGACAAAATATCCTTTTGGGTGTTGCACACAACATATTTACATTTCACCTTGACATGCATATGGATAAGAGAATCTTTATATGGCTTTAAAGTTTGAATTAAAGATCACTATCCTCAAATTTTCGTGATGGCAACAGGTAAGTCCGTCAATTTTTTTAAATAATTTTTTAAAATTAAAAGTATAAAATGATGTCTTTTTTAATTGGGTTTGGGTCTGGACAACCCAGACTTAGGCTTACTTGAGACTTAACTCTTCTAAACAAAATAATGTCATTTTGCTTAAAACAGTTGAGTGTCGGGTCAATCTAGGCCTTGAAAACCCCTGAACCTGAGCCCATAGGCTAGCTCATTTTCATCTCTAAATTTCACATCTAGAAATATGAATTTGAATTTGATTTTTCATTTACTAAATTAATCAGAATGTAAATTCAAACACGACTAGAACTAAACCAAGGAAGCGTCCAGGTAGGACACAAGTTGAGAGGGGATCACAATAACTTCCAAGTGGTCGGCAAATTTCCACCACTTGTTTCTGTAGTTTTCCACTAACAACATATATCAATCTAAAGAAACTAAATACGATCTATTTTGCAGTTAATCCTTTGACCTCAAAAGCACGTTTCCTTCACGGCACTAATATTTCTTGCATTGGTGGATGGAGAATACACAGCAAAACTTTAACGGTGGAGATAAAATTATTAATGCCCTCCTTATCTCATTCAACTTTTCAGCTCCATACACGAGGAATCTATTATCAGAACAAAATTAATGGGATGCCATTTTGAGGGCAACTTCGATTGATCGCTTTCCTAATTTTCTAATTGTTTCATATGTACTAAAAAAAAGGGAGTTCCAAGACTGAATTATTAAGCTCATTA
Organism: Erythroxylum longipes; assembly: GCA_027563885.1. Taxonomy (NCBI): domain Eukaryota; kingdom Viridiplantae; phylum Streptophyta; class Magnoliopsida; order Malpighiales; family Erythroxylaceae; genus Erythroxylum; species Erythroxylum longipes. The sequence goes on from JAOQMS010000179.1 coordinate 17,197,588, forward strand.
ATTCATTCTACATTCTTTCACAACGTGATATCGCATCACTAATGCAGGTTGGATATGCTCAACCCACTAGTATTGCACCTTCTTGGTCTTCTGACTTCTAGTCTTCCACATGGAAGTCTTCGGTCCAACGCGCACGTTAGAATCTTTATGCAGAATAAAAACATCCGACTTTCACGCTGAAGATCTCGTAGGCTTGGACTGTCTGCCTTCAGACAACTTTTCTTTTGATCGAACCTTAGACAATTCTCTGTAGTGAGTCTGATCCTTACAAAAGTCCAAATTGGAGTCGTCGTTCTGTAGCATATTTTCTCGATTTTTGCTCGAGTTTTATAATTTTCGTAGTTTCTTACCCCTTTGGAATAAGGAAACTTTTTTTTGTTGCTAATATAGGTTTATTATTAGAAACTCAAACAATTGACAGTTAATTTTTGGTAGAAACATTAAATGATTAAATCAGTAATAATATATATTGAAAAAAAATATTTTAAAATTTTAACTTATTAAATATACATTATTTTACTCATAAAATATCATAATAAAAACAATAAATTAATGAATTATACAAATCAACAAAACTTTACTTCTCATGTTAAAAGGTAGATAAAATATTTGATTTTAGTATAGGTATATTAATATAAATTTCTTTTAATCGATACTATATGTCTATATATATATATGTATTGTCTTTTGTACATATGCATTTTATAACTTAAAATTATTTTGAAAATTACATCCTTAAGAAGATTATTTTTATAAAAATAAAATAAGATGTCAAAAAAATGTTTGATCTTCCAATTTTATGTTCTTCTCATATTGATATGTCTTTTTTTTAATATCAAATTCATCGTTTTTTAAATTTTGCTTATTAATTTCTTTTCATTCGACGTCTATATGGACTACCAACTCAGTTTATTTAAGGAGTTGACACCTGCATCATATACTATGTCATTTATGTTAGTTTATTCCATTGTGGCCAATCAGTTGGATGCAATTTGATGCACGACATTATTATTTAATTAATGAAAAAGCATTTTTATCTTTGTGTATTAAATTAATTACATTTGATGTTTTAATATTAAATGTAAAATCCTTGAAATAATTACCGTATAATTGAAATTATGATGTGATCATAATTGTGAGATTCAATTTACATTTACATACTGTTCTTAAATGTTCCTAGTTGTAGTTTCATCAAGACGAGATATTGTTGAAATGGTAAAACTAGAACACATTATGTTTCTTTCTTATTAAGAAAGTATTTAATCTCATAAGTTAAAGTATGGAAATACTTAAACTAATTTAAGAGTGATTATTAGAGAGTAAGTGACTGAACTGAACCGACTATGAGAATCTCAAATGGAATATTACTTATGTGTCTGTGGATTTCCTTATAATTATAGTTTTACAATTGATCCTTAGAATTGAGATTGCTAAGGTATCTCCTGTGAAAATTACTATATTTTGATGCTACTTATGAATTGTCATAGGATAATTTAGTCGTTAGTATTTGAATGTAGTATGAACCATACAAAGATAGTTGAGTAAGTCAATAAAGGATTCATCACTCTAAAATAATTAAAGAGAATGTTATAATGCTCTTGATTAGTAGTGATTTATGAAATTCTCTAGCCAAAGTGGATTGACATTCGAAAAGGCATTTTTAAATTTCAATTATAGATCAATTCCTAATTAGCAAGAACAAACATGATTGGATGAAAAGAGTAAACATTGTATCCATAGAGTAGACATTGTATCCATACGTTGTCCAATTAGATCATTAGATGATGAAAGGATTAAATTATACACCATAACCATGCATGGACAGGTTAGGTCAAACCACTTTGACATTCCTGATATTTAGATAGTCATGACATGTTGTTAGACATTAATTTTGATCTATAATTATAAATTGTTTAATTAGAGAATTAAAGATAAATTAAAAAGAGTTTTATTTATCTGATTCTAATTATAAATTAGAATTATAATTTATAATCATTGTCAATATATTAAGAGTCTAATGAGTCACACATTAAAAAACAACTTGTGAAGGAAAAAATCAATTTTAATTAAGTTAGATTTAATTATAAAGTTTGAAAAACTTTAGGGATCAAATATGAGATATTTGATTTTATTTAAATAAAATAAATTATAATTAAAGTATGAATTTTATTATAATTAAGGAATATTACAAAACCTAATGCTTTTTCTATAAATAGGAATAAGTATTAGGGAGTTGGCACTCCTGCTTCTTTCCTCTCAAGCGTTGAGAATCTACTTAGAGTGCGTTTGGTTCAGCTTTTGGCAGGTGGAAAAGTACTTTTTTTACCGCAAAAGCTATTTTAAGTAAAAAAAATGAGTATTTGGTTGTAAATTTTAAAAGCACTTTTGGAGTAGAAATAGCTTTTTTAAAAACTAAAATACAACTTTTTCAAAAGCTCAAATTTGGAGCTTTTCTAAAAAGTACCTTTTTCAAGTAGATTTTTTATATCAATTAATGAGCTTATTTTTTAGTCCCTTTTACTCTTATGCTTCACACATAATTCCCACAATATCTACAAACACATCTTCAGGTTTATTTTGAGATTTATATAATATTATTTGAATTTTTATATGTTTTAATATTTATTTTTGCAATTAGTTTTACTTATGTTATAATCTATACAAAAAATTTGGTTAGATATATTTTCATTTATGTTTCATATAGTTTAAAATTATATAATAATTAATATATTTTGTTTTGTATATTGTTTAATATATTTTAAATAATATTTATATTTTAAATAATTTTATTATAAAATAAAATATAGTTAAAATTAATAAATGTGCTTTTTATTTTTATGTTGTCAAACAGTCTACTATATGAAGCTCCTTTTAAAAAGCTATTTTTTTAATTGACAGCTAAACAGTCAACTGATTTTTTAAAAAAGCTCTTCTAAAAAAAGCTCTACTGACAAAAAGCTCTATTGATAAAAGCTTTACTGATATAAGCGCAACCAAACAGGCACTTAGTGGATACCATTAGAGGCTGAAAAATTGAACAGCTCATGGTTGACATGGAGAAAAGCTTTCAAAGAATTTCAACAGGAAACACGAAACATGTGTGATTTCTTACTTTATGATTCGTATCATGTTTTTTATTCAAGATATTCAATTATCAAGATCTAAACGAAAATCGTAAAAAAAATTTGTTTTCCGCTACGTCCGTGATTTAATCACAGTTGGTTTCCAACAGTAATATCAGAGCTTTTTTTAATTGTTTAACTTGAATTAGAGGCTTGATTATTATTGATTTGATAAACTATTAAGATTTTAAGAACTGATTTTTGTCTCTTCTAGACCTCTTGTCTACTTTTGGAATTTTATGTATTCATTTATATGCGTTCTATTATGCGTGTATATTTGTTTCACAAAATTAATTTCTTAAAGCAAAATTAGATTATTTGCTTTAAAAAACTTATTGTGTGAAAAATTTGAAAGCCTTGCGTTTTGAGTTCTAGAAATATGCGTATTCGCTATTTTGTTTCTAAATCTACCCTTGTTTATTTTTTACATCTGGAATTTTTGCTTATGTATCATTGCATCTGATTTGCATATGCTGGTTTATACGTTGGAATTTTGCTATTGTGTTCGCTTCATGCTTATGCGTATTTTCTACCCATTCTTGCGATTGGTTTGTGTTTACTGGGTTTGTGATTAAATGAATCGGTGGCTTGAACACCATTGGTGGAGTCTCTCACCAGTGGCGAAACTTCGTTGGTGATGATTGAGTGGTGACTCCACTGATTGGTGTTGTCACTATGAAAAAGTTAATCGATTAAAAGCCTATAAAGTTCTAAGTGACACCAGTAGCGAACCACCGCTAGTGGTGTGTTGACTAGTGGCGAACCGCCACTGGTTCAACCATATTGATAGGCAGTTAACCCCTATGGATGAGGCCACTTAGTGGCGGGAAGCAGACGACATGATGGGGAAGCGATGGTGGAGACCAGTTGACGGTGAGAAGCAACAACGGGAGATGAGCAGATGGGAAGCAACGGTTGCAGACCTGCACGATCGATGGGCACTTGTGATTCACGTGCCCATGTCTTGTAACATGCACCAGTCAACATTCTTCATTGATTACAGGCCCGTGCTTTGCACGCGCTTATAAGGTTGGTGTCTGACAACTTCTCTCCTTATTTTATTTGATTTTAAATATTTTTTAAAAACTTAATTTCAATTAAATTAATTTAATGGAGATTAAATTAGTTTATATTCCTAATAAAATTAAAAACGTGTTTTCTAATTTTTGAAAATTATTTTCAAGGAGTAATTTTTATTAGGAATATTTTAGAATTTAGTTTAATTTTCAAAAGTTGAATTACCAAATCAATAATTATAATAAAAAAGGTTTTGAATAATTTCTTTCATAATTAGATTATGTTTGAAATTATAAATATAATGGCGTTATATTATTTTGATGAGATCAAATTTTTTTTTAAAAATTTAAATCCCTCAATTAAATATTAAGTACACGTTAGGAACTTAATAGTTTCCTTCCGTTATTTAAGTATAAAATCAGAGTTATGTTTATTGCTTAGCTTGCTATGTAAACTCAAGGTCATTTTAACCTAAATATCTTTTATCTTAAATTAATAGGTCCTATTTAACTAAATTTATATGATTTGGATGAGCAAACTCATGATTGTATGCATTTAGAGGCAGGGTTAGGAATAATATATATGATATATTTTGGCAAAGAGTTGTCACCTAATAGTTATAGGAGTTACATGAGATGTGATTGATAAAGATGTTATCTATCTAATTTAAATTTAGTTGGTTTGTTGAGCAAACTCAAGATCAATTATTTTTGAATGGGATCTTAGGCCACTAAGAAATTATTTGATATTTTCCAGATTTAATTGTGAGGGCTATTATTTTGAATAAAATAGTTGGAGTAATTAAATATTTTTAAATTCCTTATTTATTTGATTTTGTACTTAAACTAATACTTACTCCTTTTATGTTTTTTGGTTATCCAATTAAAAGATGAGTACCAACCTGACGTTGAGGAGCATCATGGATGATAACAAGTTGACTAAACCTAACTTTTCAGATTAGTTTCGAAACTTGACAATAGTTCTCAAGCAAGAAAAGGAGTTATAAATTCTTGACACTCTTGCTCCACTATAACCTAGTTTAGATGCAGCTAATGAAGTTTGGAGAGGTATCAATGTTATATTGATGACGTTGAGGAAGCCACATGCGTGATGTGAGCTAGCAGGTCTCCGGAGCTTTAGAGGTAGCATGAGAACATGGATGCACCTACTATGATTTAGCATCTTAAGGAGTTGTTTAGTGTACAAAATAGGGTGGAGAGTGTCAATTCTCCAAGGTATTATTTCAATGCAAGATGGCAAAAGGATCTTTAGTCAACCTAAACATGCTGAAGATGTTTGGGTGTATTGAAAAATTAGCCCAATTAGGTTTTGTCATGGACCATGAGTTGAGCATTGATTTGGTGTTGCAGTCTCTCAGTTCAAGCTTTTTGTAGTTCTTTATAAACTTCCACATGAATAAGAAGGACATGTCTTTGCTCAAATTGTTGTATGTCCTCAAGACTACAAAAGTGTGCCTTAAGAAGGAACTCAATATTGTACTTGTTGTGGATTCTTCTAAAAGTAAGAAAAAGAGCTCTAAGTAGAATAAGAACAAGAAATAAAAGGCTTATACTAATGTAGTAAGGTCCAAATAAGGTGTTAAGAAGAAGAGCAATGACAAAGGCAAATGCTTTCATTACAGATTTAATGGACACTGGAAGAGGAAATGCCCATCTTATCTTGCTACCCTGAAAGATAAGAAGCTTAAAGAAGTTGTCTCTTCAGGTACATTTATAATTGAGATCAATCTTTCTACTTCTGCTCCACATACTCGGGTATTAGATACTGGATGTGGTTCTTATATTTGTAATAACATGTAGTAGATCATTGAGGAAAGGTGAAGTGGACCTGCGAGTTGGCAATGGAGCAAGAGTTGCTGTATTAGTTGTAGGAATTTATAGTTTAGCTTTGCCTTCTGGACTTGTGTTAGAACTTAATAATTGTTATTATGTTCTAGTTATTATAAGAAACATTGTTTCTATTTCTTATTTGGATTTGAATGCATTTGTCTTTATTATTAAAAATAAGAGTTGTTCTTTTTATAAAGATGATGTTTATTATGGATTGAATTACTTACAAATGGTTTGTACAAATTAGATCTTGAAAGGCCAGTTCTTAACATAAAACAGTAAGAAAAGAAAGTTAAGTGACCAAAATCATCTTATTTATGACATTGTAAGTTAGGTCATATCAATGAAACTAGAATCACAAAGTTACATAAAGAAGGATATTTGGATCCATTTGATTATAAATCATGTAAAATTTATGAATCTTGTTTGTTGGAAAAGATAGCTAAACTACCCTTTAATGGAAAGGGAGAATATGCTAGTAAGTTACTAGAGTTAATACCTTAACATATATAGGGGCCTATGTCCACTAGTGCTCGAGATGGATTCTTATATTTCATTACGTTCACAGATGATCATTTTAGATATGCTTATGTGTACTTGATAAAACAAAAGTCTGAATCATTTAAAAAGTTCAAAGAATTTATACTTGAGGTTAAGAAACAAACTGGTAGAAATATTAAGACTCTTAAATCAGATTGAGGTCGAGAATACTTAGGCTATAAGTTTCTTGGTTACTTAAAAGAGAATGGGATTATCTCATAATGGACTCCTCCTGCAACTCCACATAATAATGGAGTATCTAAAAGGAGAAACTGTACTATATTAGATATGGTACATTCCATGACAAGTCATGAAGTCCTTCCTATCTCCTTTTGGGGATATGCCATTGAAACTACTACTTTCCATCTAAACAGAGTTCCATCCAAATCGATTAACAAGGCACTATTTGAGATGTGGATTGGTAGAAGACCAAGATTGTCACACTTAAAGATTTAGGGATCTGATTCTTATATAAAGCATGTTGTATTTGATAAACTTCAAGCTAAATAAAATAAATTCAAACTTATGGGGTATCCAAAAGAGAGTTTTGGATATCAATTTTACCATCCTTTTGAGCAAAAGGTATTTTTTTTCAAGACATGCTACATTCTTAAAAAGAGAATTTATTCTCAAAGAAATTAGTGGGATTGAAGTAAACCTTAGAGAAGTTCAAGACAAATTCACATCGAGATGGATCAATAACCTCAAGTTGATACAAATGATATACAACCGAGAGTTGAAGAGACACTTGGTCCGTGACGCATTAGTAGGATAAGTCATCCCACATTAAATTAGATCTACATATTGATAAGGGGAAGAATAATGTATCGCTCATATATGATGAGCCTACTACTTTTAAAGAAGTAATGTTTGACATTGATTCTTTAAAATGGTAAGAAGCCATGAGATCTGAAATAGAATCTATGTACACTAACCAAGTATGGACTTTGGTGGATATGCTTGATGGTATTGTACTTATTAGATGCAAATGGGTTTTTAAGAGAAAAATTGACATGGATGTTAATGTATATACGTACAAAGCGATGTTAGTGGCTAAAGGTTACAAAAAAAACAAGGAATTGATTTTGATGAAACCTTTTCACCAGTAGAAATGCTAAAATCAATAAGTTTCTTGTTGGCTACAATAACCTGTCATAATTACAAAATCTAGTAGATAGATCATAAAATAACATTTCTCAATGGGAATTTTCATGAGGATGTGTATATGACATAACATGAAGGCTTTGAATCCAAGAGATTTCCTAATCAAGGACATAAGTTGCAAAAGTCTATTTATGGACTTAAGAAAACGACACAGAGTTGGAACATCTGTTTTGATGAGACAATCAAAGAGTTTGATTTAATAAAAAATATGAATGAACCATGTGTCTATAATAAGGCTAAGTGCAATCATTTTCTTAGTGCTATATGTGGATGACATATTGCTAATTGGAAATGACATGCCTATGCTTCAGTCCGTAAAGATTTGGTTATCCAAGAACTTCTCTATAAAGGATATGGCAGAAGCACCCTATGTTCTAGGAATAAAGATCTATAGAGATAAAATGAAGAGGTTTCCAGGAGTGTCCGAATCCATGTATATAAGTGTTAAAGAGGTTTAGCATAGAGAATTCCAAAAAGGGATTATTACCCATATCGCATGGGATTTCTCTCTCACAGAGTATGTGTCAAAAGAAACAAGAGGAGAGAGATAAATGGATTGTATTCCATATGTTTCAACAATTGGATCAATCATGTGTGCGTTGCTATATACTAAACTAGATGTATCTTATGCTTTAAGTATAATGAGTAAGTTTCAAGCCAATTCAGGTGAATGTCACTTAACGACTACGAAAAACATCTTAAGTACTTGATAAGAACTAAAGTTGTTTTCTTGGTCTATAGAGGAGTTAAATTGAGAGTTCAAGGACATTCAGATGCCAATTTCCAGTCAGATCCTAATAATAGTAGATCCCAGTCAGGGTACATCTTTTTTATAAATAGTGTTGTAGTAAGTTGGATGAGTTCCAAACAACTAACCATTGTGGATTCAACGACCAAGGCTGAGTACATTTTAGTGTCATAAGTGAAAAGGGAAGTAGTTTGGATCAAGAATTTTATTACTAAACTTGGAGTGATTGCTAGCATTATTGAGCCTATAGTATTGTACTGTGACAATAATAGTGCTATTGTACAGGCAAAGGAACCAAGGTCTTATCAATGGTCTAAACATATACTCAAGACGATTCACTTAATCATGGAGATAGTGGAGCAGAAAAACATAGTATTGGAGCAAGTTCCTACTGAAGAGAATCTTTCAAATCCTTTCACTAAGTCATTATCCCAAAAGATACATGATCGACATATGGATGGATATGATATTAAATACATAAGCAATTGGCTTTACTGCAAGTGCGATATTGTTAGTTTATGCCCTTTCAGCCAATCAATTGGATGTAGTTTCATGCATGATATTGTTATTTAATTAATGAAAAGGCATTCTTTATCTTTGTGTATCAAATTAATTACATTTGATGTTTTAATACTAAAGCTAAAATATTTGGAATAATTATTGTGTAATTAAAACTATGATGAGATCATAATTGTGAGATTCAATTTATATTAACGTATTGATCCTAAATGTTCCTAGTTATAGTTTCATAAAGATGAGATATTATTGAAACGATAAAACTAGCATAGACAATTTAATTGATCTCATAAATTAAAGTATGGAGATGCTTAAACTAATGTGTAGGTGATTATTAGAGAATAAGTTACTGAACTGACCCGACTATGAGAATACCAAATGGAATATTACTTATATGTCTGTGGATTTCTTAACAATCATAGTTGCATAATTGATCATTAGATTTGAGATTACCAAATTGAATAACTTGAACAAAAACATGAATACAAATTGTAAAGTGATGTCAGAAATTATAATTATTCTTATTTAATGACATGCCAAAATTAAATTTAGGTATTATAAGACAAAACCTAACTTACTTCTTTAAATATAGAAAATGAAATAAGAAAGGATTGAATTGTATGTAGAATGAAAAATTTTAATGAAATTTACATATTTCAATAATAAAAAATGAAGTTTTTTCAATGGTGTATTTCAAAGAGAATGAAAAATTGAAACTAAGTGAACTATTTTACACACATAAAATTGAAGGTCTCGTATACAAAAAAGCTAAACTTTGACACACATTTACACACTAAAGGGAGAAAGTGGTGCTGAAATAGAAACAAACAAAAAGGGTTCGAACTTGAAACAAAAAAGGTTAAGACAAAGCTTTCGATTCGAGTTGAAACTCGGTTAAAAAACTAGAAACTTCAAGAGAAAGAGCTAAACATAAAAAAAAGTCATCAAGCTCTTGAACCATTCATTAAACAAGCAACAAAGCTAAACTGAAGCAAGAGAAGAGCTAAAAATTAAGGAATCGAGAATAGGAAGAGAGAATCAAAGAGCGAACGCGTAACTTCAAAGTATTCAAAATAAATCCTGAACTTTTTAAAATAATATATATAATATTATTCACTTTCACTTTATGAGTTTTGGTGCAAAAACAAGTCTAAGTGAAGAAGTGGCAAGATACTAATTCATGCTAACTTAAAGACCCACTGAAGTAGTCTAAGGCATATGCTACTAATTCATACCAATTATAAGAATGAAACAACATCACCATTAATCACCTATAGTAATGACAAAACAAACACCTTTACCTTAGTAACAACAGACACCAGCTATTATACATATGTATAGACATAAGCTTTTCCATATCTTAAACTTCTATATACATTATATGTTCTAATATATTGAATTTAAATATGTACAATGATCGTGATGTTGAATTTTACAATTTATAAGCCCTCAAATATCACAAGAGGTGTCAATCCCACGAGAAAGGACACTAATCTAATCCTAAAATCTAAGGCCAACAATATATAAAACTCAAAATAAACAATTCATGGAAAGTAATCACGAGAATTGAATTCAACCACTTAAGTCAAAAATTAAACACAAGGGAATTAACAATTGAGCAATATGAAATCACAATAGAAATCAACCTAAGGAATTTACCAATTTATGAAAAAGGTGATTTTACTTATCTTTAATGCTAACCTAGCCGATTCTGTGTCAATAAAGTGTCGGTTTTAGACTGTCCTAGGGTTGATTACTCTTTCTTGAGCTATAATCATTAAATCCTAATGGCCTGTTTAGTTCAAGGAATAGAATAGATAAGGAATACAATGGTTATTCTAAGGAATAGAAAAGATGAGTAATATAATAGAATGGGTATCACTTTATTTAGTTTACTATTAAAAAATTTCTATGTCAATGTTTGGTTTGAAAATATAAACTTGGAATGACAAAAGAATAACCATCAAAAAGACGAAAATACCCTTATTATTATTATTATTATTATTATTATTATTATTATTATTATTGTTGTTGTTGTTGTTGTTGTTGTTGTTGTTGTT
>JAOQMS010000179.1:17223064-17259348 GCA_027563885.1 Erythroxylum longipes
AGATCAGGAATAGGCCATATAGGAAGTGTATGTGTATATAAATATGTATGTAATTATATATATTATGTACCTAGTGTTCTTTTATTTTATTGGTCTTTATTTTATTTTATTGGTATTTTTATAACGTTAATTTCTTCATTTCAATTTTTATTTATCTCCGCTTATGCCTACTCATATATATACATCTTCATGTATGTATATATTTTCAATTTCATGTGCATTCTATAGGTTATAGTCCCCATGCATATACATATATTGTTATACTTATACAGTGATGTACTTGCATTGGTATGATCTGTTTGTTTTTTGTTTGTTGGGTTTGTTCCTGTGTTTGTTTTTGTTGCTTGTGTGTGTTCGTTTGTGTTCGTTTGTGTTGGTTTGTTTGTTGTTATTTGTTTTTGCTTTTACCTTAGCCGGGGGTCTATCAGGAAACAATCTCTGTATCTCCATCGGAGATGCAGGCATGACTGCGTACATCTTACCCTCCCCATACCTTGCTTAGGCGGGAATTTGGGTATGTTTGGTTCGGTTCGGTTTAGACTTAAGAATACTAAACAATCTCATGTGAATATTACTATGTTTTGGTGCTCTTTATGATCTATTCTATTTAAGGAAGCTCAATCAGTATACAGTATGAACCATATTGATTAAGTTAATAAAGGATTCTTCAATCTAAAGTAATTAGAGAAAATATTTCACTATTATTGATTAGTAGTATTTTAAAGAAATATGTGGATAAAGTGAAATGACAATTGAAAAGAATATTTTCAAATATCAATCGTACCCGGTTAATAATTAGCAAGAACGAACTTAATTGGATTTAAAAGAGTAAACACGAATTCCATACTCTATGTCTAAAGATTAAATTATACATCATAACTATGTATGAATATATTAAGTCAAACTATTTTGGCATTTTTAATATTTAGATGGTCATGACATGTTGTTAGATATCAATCTTGATATTTGATTATAAATTGTTTAATAGAATAATTAAAGATAAATTAAAAGGATAATTAATTTATCTAATTCTTTAATTTATCTAATTCTGATTATGAAAGAATTATAATTTATAATCGTCGCCAACATATTAGGAGCTTAATGGGGCACACATAAAAGAGTATTTTAAAAGAGAAAAATCAATTTGAATTAAGTTGAACTATGTTGTAAAGTTTGAAAAGCTACATGAATCAAATATGAAATATTTAATGTTATTAATGTTAAATTATAGTTAGAGTTAGAGTTATACTTTAATTATAATTAAGAACTTTAATTTTAATTAGAAAGAAACTCTAATTTCTTTTTCTATAAATAAAAAAGGTATAAACAAGTTAGGACTCTTATCTTTGTCCTCTCAAGTGATCAGTTATTTTTCTCTAGTTTGTGGATAGCATTAAAGGTTAAACACATAAACAACTTTTGGTTGACAACTCGAGAAAATATTTTTCTAGAATATGAATAAGGTATGATTCAACTCCTTTATTTATGACTCGTATTTTTCAAGTTATTTAATGAAAGAGATTTGATCGAAAGATTGTAGAATTATTTTTTCACGATGTTCGTGATTCAATCACAATTAGTTTTCTAATTGTGATATCGTAACCTCGTTTAATTGTCTAACTTGATTAAAGTTGTTTCACTGATATTGATTTAATAGAATTAGGGTTAAAACTAGATTGGTGCAAAAATTGCATGGTTTTACTATTATCATGCATGTTTTCCTTTGTATATGGATTTTCTTAATGATAATTTAGAGTACTATTTTTGTTTATTGAAACTCAAACATACTTCCCACTTATTATAAAACTTCTAAAATTTTGTTTGAAGTTTATGGAAATCATATGCATGCTACCTACCTCAAATTTTATTTTTTCTGGAAAACTAGCATTCCCTTCTCAATTATGCTTGAAGATTATGAAAAGACTTGTTTGATGTTTTTTTCTAGAAAAATATATTGCATGCTTCGGTGTGTTATATTTCTTATGAAAACACGCATGCTAACCTTTACCTCATGTATTTTCTTTCTTCTAGCATACAAAATATATATGTCCCTATAACTTTAGGAATTTTGAAACTTGGTTCTAAGAAAACTTTCTTCTAGGTTAATTTCTATTTGGAGATTTATTGATGCATGCATATGTCTGGATGGATGTGGTTTTGTGCTATGTGTAATAGATTTTTTACTACACCTGTAATTGGATCATAGTTGATTGTCTTACAAAATCTTATTTACTTCTCTTGATCTTTTTATTAAATAAACTTTGTTCAATAAAAGTGAGAAATTATTTATTTTATAGGAATAAATTGTTGGGTGTTACCAATAAGGTTTCCCAAATATCAGGTACAGTAGTAGAAAGAAAATACAATCTTAATATGAACTCATCTAAAGGTTATTTAACTAATTTACAACATCTTAAATATTATTCAAGTGTTTGGACTATATTTGGTCCATCCTTATTGCATAAAAGTTATTTTGTAACGTTTTTCTTTTATAAAGATTTCATATTTTCTGTAATTTGTGTGAATTTGATTCATAGAATATTGATGCAATACATTATTATTGATACATTGCTAGATTTGATCAATAACTTTTTAATTGGTTTAAATCTCATTCTTTCTCATTTTTACTTTTTCATCACCAACAATAAGAGCATATAAATTCGTATAAAACAAAATAACTTTCATTTCTCACTTCCAAATTGAATAGTTGGTGATTATGAATTTTAAAGGATATTTCCAAATTTGTTTATTTTAAAGTGACAGTGAATTTCAATTATTCTTGTTAATCTTTGATACGATTTAATAAAAATAATTATATTTTTATAATTAAATTGTAATTGTATAAAGTATAATATTATTTGAAAAGTTTTTAAAAAGTTATGAGACCATAACTATTTAAAATAGTAATATTATAAATTATATTAGGGGAATAACTTTACCCAAATAGGTTAGACACTAAAAATGACATAATGAAAACAATCAAATTAAATAATTATTGTGATACAATTAGCTCTTTCTCTCACTCTTGTCTTCACTCTCTCCTTTTTTTCAATACATTTCCTATCACTCTAAACATTTGAACACATCTTTCTCTATACACCTCATTACTCACTCTCAATTTAAGCATATACTTCTCCAGTTGCACATTACAAACACACACACAGAGATAAGGATCCATAGAAAGTTCTAATACATCTATTATCAATGGTTTTTTTAAGAAATATTTATTATCAATGGTTGGTTTCCCAATAGTGGTCAAAGTCTTCTTTAATTGTTTAAATTGATTATTTTTATTAATTTTTAATAAATATTGAGCCTTAAAAACTTGTTTTAATGAAATAAGGTTTGTTTTAATTTTATGAAAATTAAAATCAAATACCCTGTGTTTATTTGTTTTCTGAAAATTAAATTTGCAAGCCTTCTATACATGTTCTTTGCATTTGAAAATTGGTTTAGTGTGTTCTGATTTTGAAATAACATCATATACTCCCATAGTTTTGTTTGAGATCTGAAAACAAATTAGATGCATATCCTTTAGCCTAAATTTTGTGAATAAACTTATTTAAAATCGTATCAGCTTCTACTTATCATATTCTAGTTGATTGCGGTTTTTGGAAAATGAATCATATGCAAGCCCCCTAGCTTAGTTTTTTGGTTTGATTCTGATTATTTGTTCTTGTATTTATGTGTGTGAATCATGTCTCTTGTGGTGATGCCTTCATCAATGGCAGACATGGCCGCTAATAAAGGAACTAGTAATTAGCTAGAGCAACAGTTTCCTAAAAGTGAAGGGGTGAACAAGTGGTAATTATCACCACTAGTCAAAGGCAAAGCTCGCCATTAGCGAGGACTTCAGATGCCTTAACAAGGAAGAATTAATAACGGGAGAGGGAGGCAGTAAAGCACTAACGATGGAACAACAAGCAAAGGTGTTAAAGGATTTTTTTTCATAATTTGATTATGTTTGAACTAATTAATATATTGAGATTATATTTTTAATGAGACCTAAAATTTTAAAATTTTAAGTCCTTGAATTAAATATTAAGCATACATTACAAACACTATAGTTGCCTTTTATTATTTAAGAATAAAATCAGAATTTAGTTTATTATAAAGCTTATTAAGCAAACTCGAGACTACTTTAACCTGAATATGTTTTATCTTAAATTAATGGCCTTTACTTAACTAAATTTGTATGATTTGGATGAGCAAACTCATGATCATATAAATTTAAAGGCCAGGTGAGGAATAACATATAGATATATTTTGAAAAAGAGTTATCACTTAAAGAATCTAGGAGTCACATAAAATGTTATTGATAAATTTATTATCTCCCTAATTTAAATTTAGTTGGTTTATTGAGCAAACCAAATATTAACTATTTTTGAATGAGATCTTAACCCATTAGGAAATTATTTGATAATTTCTCGATTTAATAGTGAGGGCCATTATTTTGAATAAAATGGTGAGAGTAACCAAATATTTATTAAAGTCCTTATTTTTATTTAGTTTTATGGTATAAACTAATACTTGTTCATTTATGTCTTTTCATTGTTTGATAAAAATGAATATTGACCTATCCCTTATGAGCATCTTAGATCCTAATAAACCTATTGGACCCAATTTCTTAGGCTGGTTTCAAAACTTAAGAACTATTTTAAAGCAGGAAAAGAAAATTTGTGTTCTTGAAACTCCATTTCCATCAGAGCCTAGTTCAGATGCAGTTAAGGAAGTCTAGCAGCCATATCAGCATCATATTAATGGTGTTGAATAAGCTAAATATGAAATATTCGCTAACTTATCTCCTGAGATTCAAAAGTAGTATGAAAGTCTAAATGCTCTTACTATAATTATACATCTCAAGGAGTTGTTTGGTACACAAAATAAGGTGGAAATTTATGAGACTTCTCAAGAATTATATTAATGCAAAATGGTCAAAGGATCTTTAGTAGAGTTGTATATGCTAAAGATGATTAGCTATATTTAAAAATTAAGCCAATTTAGTTATGTCATGGACCATAGGTTAAGCATTGATTTGGTGCTTCAGTCTCTTACTCCGAGCTTTTCACATTTCATTGTGAACTTTTATACTACTTAAAAGGATGTGCCATTGCATAAACTACTAAATATACTTAAGACTAAAAAGGAATCCTTTAAAAAGGAACTCAATTTTATTCTTATTATTGATTCTTCTAACAACAAGAAAAAAGGCTCTAAAAAGAATAATAATAAGAAATTGAAGGCTTCTACTAAAGTGGCAAAGTCTAGATGTAATGTCTAAAAGAAGAGAAATAATAAAGGTACATGTTTACATTATGGATTTGATGGACATTAGAGGAGGAATTACAAAACTTATCATGCTAGCCTAGTTGACAAGAAGCTTAAGATAGCTTCATCTTCAGATATATTTATGATTGAAATCAATCTTCCTAATTCTTTTCCATATTCTTGGGAGTTAGACTAGATGTGGTTCTTATATTTGTAATAATATGTAGATGTTAATAAGTAACTAGATCATCGAAGAAAGGCAAAATGGACCTGTGAGTTGGCAATAGAGCTAGAGTTGATGGGTTAATTGTAGGAATTTATAGTATAACTTTTCCTTTAGCCTTGAATTAAAACTAGATAATTATTATTATGTTCCAGTGATTACTAGAAATATCATTTCCTTTCCTTATTTATATTTGAATGGACTTGTCTTTATAATTAACAATAGAATTTGTTCTTTCTATAAAGACGGTGTTTATTATGAATTTGGATTCTTTATAAATGATCTGTATGATTTAGATCTTGAAAGACCTATCCTTAACATAGTTAGTAAGAAAAGAAACTTAAGTGACCAAAATTTATCTTATTATGACATTGTAGGTCAAATCATATTAACAAAACTAGAATCATAAAGTTACATAAAGAAGGATATTTTGATCCTTTTAATTATGAATCATATGACTTTTTGAATCTTTTTTGTTGAAAAAATGACCAAACTACCTTTTAGTGAAAAGGGAGAGCATGTCGGTGAGTTATTAGAATTTACACATTCAGATGTATGTGGCCTTATATCTACTTGTGCTAGAGGTGGATACTTATATTTTATTACGTTTATAGATGATCATTATAGATATGGTTATGTGTACTTAATAAAAAAGTATGAATTATTTTAAAAGTTCAAAGAATTTAGACTTGAGGTTAAGAAAAAAAATGGTAACAGTATTAATATAGTTAGATCTTATCAAGGTGGTGAATACTTGGACCATGACTTTCTTGGTTACTTAAAAGAGAATGAGATTCTGTCACAACGGACTCCTCTTAGAACTTTACAATATAATGAAGTGTCTGAGGTAAGAAATTCTACTCTATTAGATACAGTACATTCCTTGATGAGTCATACAATCATTTTTTCTCTTTTTTGGGACATGCCTTTGAACCTCACAGGTCTTTTTTTAGCTTCATTAAATTGAGACAATAACAGTACCATTTTTGGCCTAGATAACATTCCATTCTTTAGTTACAAAAATACCAAAAGATAATGACTTGACCACTCCTAGATAGGACGAAGGAGGTAAAAGTCTAAGAAAGGAAGGGTTAGTATGGTTAACTCGGTCCAAAATCAAGCTCTTTTAGTCAACTCTTTCTTTGCCCAAATCGAGTAAGAAATCATTAGATTACTTATTACTACGGGATGTCCTAGTATCTTATCTATATTTAAGAATTCAAATGGTATCTTTTATTCATTTTAATAAATTAAGATTTAATAACAAAAAAGAAAAATAGAAACTATAGAAAATATATACTCTCTATTGTTTGTATCTCTGTTGTTTATCATTTACACTTATACCTATTATGTTTACCTTTTTAAATAGAGCTTCATCTAAATTCGTGGACAAAACACCATATGAGTTATGGACTAATAGGGCCTTTGAAACTGATGTTTACCTTTTAAATAGAGCTTCATCTAAATTGGTTGACAAAACACCATATGAGTTATAGACTAGTAGTAGATTAAAGTTGTCACACTTAAAGATTTGAAGATGTGATGCTTATTTGATACGTGCAACATCTGAAAAGCTTCAAGATATATTAGATAATTGAAAATATAAAGGATATCTGAAAGAGAGCATTGGATATAAATTTTACCATCTTGTTGAGCAAAAGGTGCTTGTCTCAAGACATGCCACACTCCTAGAAAGAGAATTTATTCTCAAAGAAAGTAGTGGGAGTAAAGTATAACTTAGAGAATTTAAAGAACCTTAAATTCAATCCAAATGGAACACAAACTACAAGTCGATACAAGCGATGTATAACTAAGGGTTAAAGAGACATATAATCCATAAAACACTAGTAGAATACCTCATACCCCTTGTTAGATTAGATCTATATGTTGAAAAAGAGAAAGACAATGTATTGCTTATAGATGGCGAGCTTGCTAATTTTAAAGAAACAATGTGTACCATTAATTCTTTAAAGGAATGAAGTCATGAGATTTGAAATGGATCCATATACACTAACCAAGTATGGAGACTTTGATGGATTCCCCTGATGGTATTATACCTATAGAATGCAAGCAGATCTGTAAGAGAAAAACATATATAGATGATAATGTACACACGTACAAAGCAAAGCTAGTGGCTAAAGGTTAAAAACAAAAACGAGGAGTTGATTTTGATGAAACTTTTTTGCCATTAGCTATTTTTAAATCCATAAGGATCTTATTAGCTATAGTCATATATCATGATTATGAAATCTGGCGAATGGATGTCAAAATAATATTTCTCAATGGGAATTCATTTCAAGATGTTTATATGACACAACCCAAAGGTTTTTAAACCATTACATTTCCTAATCAAATATATAAGTTGCAAAAGTCCATTTATAGACTTAAGAAAGCATCACATAGTTGAAACATATATTTTGATGAGATAATCAAAGCGTTTGATTTTATCAAAAATGCGGACGAACTCTGTGTCCATAAGAAGATTAGTAAGGGTGTATATGTCTTCTCAATGCTATATGTGGATGACATATTGTTGATTGAAAACAACATACCAATGCTCCAATTTGTAAAAATTTGGTTGTTTCAAGAACTTCTATATGAAGGATATAGTAGAAGTAGCCTATATGCTGAGAATAAAGATCTATAAAGATAGATCAAAGAATTTTCTTGGCTTATCCCATTCTGTGTACATAGGCAAAGTGCTAAAAAGTTTTAGCAGGGAGAATTCCAAGAGGGGATTCTTATCTATGTTACATAGGATTTCTTTCTATAAAGTATGCGTCTTAAGTCATAAGAAGACAATGATAAAATGGATTGTGTTACATATGCTTTGGCAATTGGATCAATTATGTATACGATGTTATGTACTAGGCCAAATGTCTCTTATACTTTGAGCATAATGAGTATATTTTAAGCCAATCTTAGCGATCGTCACTGGACGACTATGAAAAAGATCTTAAAGTACTTAAAGACTAAAGATGTTTTCTAGGTTTATAGAGGAACTGAACTAAGAGTTCAAAGGTATTTAAATGCTAGTTTTCAGTTTGATCCAAATGATAGTAGATCATAGATAAGGTACTTCTTCATTATAAATAGTGGTTTAGTAAGTTGGAAGAGTTACAGACAACTAAACATTATGGATTCTATGTCTAAGACAGAGTACATTTGCATGTCAGAGGAGGCAAAGGAAGCATTTTGGATCAAGATGTTTATAACCAAACTTGTAGTGGTTTTTAGCATTATTGAGCCAAATAATATTGTATTGTGATAATAATGGCACCATTGCATAAGTAAAGGAACTAAGGTCTCATCAACAGTCCAAATATGTACTCAAGAAGTTTCACTTAATCAAGGAGATAAGTTGAAAGGCATAGCATTAGAGTGAGTTCCCACTAAAAAGAATCTTACAGATCCTCTCACTAAGTCATTATCTTAAAAAGGACATGATTGACTTATAGATGGATATGGTAGTCAATATGTAGAAAATTGGCTTTTTAAAAAATTTATTAACTTTTAAAAGGAATTGTTAATTAACCATTACAAAAAAAAATCACAATTGTTTCACCATTACATACAACATTTCCTAGCTATTCTTGATATAATTTTGATCAAGTTATGCTTCTCGGTCTTCTCTCGTTGTGGTGTCATATTGAGTAGCTTCAATCCTACCTAATTATCTTTGAAATTGGAAGATTGGCTTTAGTGCAAATGGGAGAATGTTAGTTTATACGTTTGTAACCAACTAATTGGTTGCAATTTTATATATGACATTATTATTTTAATTAATAAAGGCGTATTTTATCTTTTATGTATTTGTTAATTACATGTGTGGTTTTAATAATAAAGGTTAAATCTCATGAATAATTACTGTACAATTGAAATTATGATGAGATGATAATTATGATATTCAATTTGCATTTATTTATTATTCCTAAATTATTCCTCGTTGTTGTTTCATCAAGACAAGATATTGATGAAATGGTAAAATTAGCACACATTATGTTTCTTTCTTATGAAGAAAGTAATTAACCTCATAAATTAAAGTATAGGGATACTTAAAAAAATGTGTAGGTTCTTATTAGAGAATAATTTCATTGAATTTGACCCAATTATGAGAATGTCAAATGAAATATTACTTATATATCTATGGATTTCCATATTATGATGGTTGTATAATAGATCCTTAGATTTGAGATTATTAGACCATCTCATTTGGGAATTAATATATTTTCATGCTATTTATGACCTATTATAATTAGGGTATCTCAGTTGATAGTACTTAGATATAGTATGAACCATATAGAGATAACTGAGTAAGTCAATAAAGAATTCATCACTTTAAAATAATTAAAGAGAATGTTCCACTACTCTTGATTAGTAATGATAAAAAATTCTCTTGCTAGAGTGCATCGAGTTTTGAAAATGTGCTTTCAATCTCTATTGTAAATCAGTTAGTAATTCGCAAGAAATAACATGAATGAATTCAAAGGAGTAAGCACTATATCTGTACTTTACATTCAATTGGAATATTAGATGATAAAAGGATTAAATTATACATCATAACCATGCATAAAGAGGATAAGTCAAACTACTTTGACATTTCTAATATTTAGGTGGTTATAACATATTGTTAGATGTCAATATTGACCTATAATTTTGAACTATTTAATTACAAATTAAATATAAATAAAAAGAAGTTTTAATTTTTCTAATTATAATTATAATTTGTAATTATTGCTAACATATTAGGAACCTTATAGGTTATATATAAAGCAGTTAAAAGGAAAATAATCAATTTAAATTAATTTGAACTTAATTACAAAGTTTAAGAAACTTTAGAGAATAAATATATGATATTTATTTTATTTAAATTATAATTTTAACTTTAATTATGATTAAAATATTTAATTTTAATAAAAATAACTTTCTATATATATTGGAAATAAGTATAACGGAGCTAGCACTCATACTTATTCTTCTCAAAGCGTTGAGTTCTTTTTCTCTACTTTATGGATACCATTAAAGGTTGAAATTTTGGACAACTCATGGTTGACAAATTGTGAAAAGCTTCGGAAAAAATTTGAATCAAATATGACTTGATTATTTTTATGATTCATATTGTTCAAGTTATTCAATCATTGAAACACGATCAAAAAGTTCTGAAATTTTAATATTTGTTGCATATGTAATTAGATCATGGTTGATATCCTAACATCGCTACCATCCCTAAATTGCCCACCACCTAACCAAATTAATTATGCCTATTATACAAAGTCTTTTGATAAGTTTAGGAACTTAAATGTAAGACTTGTAGCACTAAAGGCCCATGGAAATCCCCTACAAATAAAATTACCTCTTAGAGGCACATCATACCTAATTTTACAGGTTCCTTATTAAATATTTAAACATATGTTTTAGGGAACAAAATTAAATACAATGCTCAAGTCAAATCTTTCTTTCTCAAACATGCTTAAGTCAAATCGTTCTTTCTTAAACATATCTGTAGGTCCTCTAACTTCTTTCTTCAATATCATAATTTGATAACACATATTGAAAACATTTGTTTCAATTAAATCTCAACTATATATATTCTATTACTATCTAATGTATCAAAATCTTTCAAGTTATATCTATTATTTCATCTTATCATGTACATGAACCCATGTACGTTAAAGAATTATCACTTCTGTACAATTTAATGAAAAATTAAGAAATTCAATTTCAATTCATAACTTTATTACAATATCATATCCATACACTAGAAATTTTCTCAATCATTTAGCTAACTGAACATTCTATTTAACGACACTATTCTCCTTCACTCTAATCCAATACTTCAGAAAAATACAAAAACATAAAAACACAATATAATTCATAATTCCAACTTATCCATATAGTAGAAATAACCCTAAACATTATAACAACATAGGTATTATCTAACATTGACCATTGCATAATCAAATTCTCTGGTACTACCATTCAATCAAATTACAAATTTTATTACAATGCCCTTTGATTCAACTAATTATCTTGTTTGGAAAAATCAAGTAGAAGCAGTATTGATAGCATGTGACCGTTACAACTATGTTGATGGCTCACTCTCATTGCATGCAATAATATATTCTTACTCTCTAAACTATCCCAAATGGCAACGATTAGACTGTCTTGTCTACTATTTTCTCACTACTTCTCTCACCAGCTTTGTAGCTTGATTGACTCTTGGTTGTTCAACTATTTGTGACCTCTGGGTTGCTCTCCAACAGCACTTTATGCCTCAATCCTTGTCCTAGAACTCCTTATCTAAAAACTTCATAATTTGAAGAAAGGGGTGGCTACTGATACAAAGGTTTTCCTAAAAACTAAACTTATACTGAATTCACGTGTACTTCTTTGCACGATAATCTTACTTAGCTCCATTTAAGTAAGACTCATCCTTTCTATGTGATCGTTGACCAATAAATCCTTATTCTCAAATGCCTCACGACCTTCAAAATATTTAATTCTCATACTTGAGTAAGAATACTACGAAAGTATTAAATAATCATAGACAACAATAAACACAAAAAAGTCAACATAAAAAGCAACTTTTATTACTTCTACAAAATTATACAAAGTAATGCTCTCTTTCAATATGTTTCCTTCCTCTCTATCTCTCTTCTCTAGGCTTAAATAAGCTATTTATAAGTACCTTTGGCTTTACAATTCAAAATCCTAATTATATTAAACTAACTAGATCACCTCTATCCTTATCATATTACATCACATTAACCAATTGGATGACACTCCCATCCAAAAAGGTCTCTATCTAATATAATTTAGCTACATCACAACCAACAAGATAAGAGATTATATTTAATTAGGAATGATACATCCATATCCATGAAAAAACTCTACTATATTCAAATCCTACCACATTGTCATTGCTTTTTAGAGTTGGTGTATATCTACTGTAATCTTATCGACCATATCATCCAAGATCTCCCCTTGAAATCTATCTATTGATCACTACTCATCTAAGCCCAAAGCCTTTCATAGGACACTAGTCTAGTATAATGTTTACCCATGTCAAGTAAATTAGTCATGGTTTATCTATTTGAGCACACAATAAGTCCTTAAAGGTCTCATATGTCTCCCTTATACATATGATCAAACTAAACTTCAACCCAAAGTCCATCTTAAGCTATCTTTTGATCTCACATCCAAATCTTGCATCTTATCAAAGATTTATGCCAATGTGCACCAATGCATGCCAACTCTTTGTCAATATCAGTTTCCCTTATAGATTCGCAAGTCTTTGCCTTGTTATGTCATTCCCAAGTATCAAACATTGTTCAAGGTTTGCCAATGCTTACATGATTCTGCTATTAGGACTTAGGGGTTTAACAACTACCTTTACTAATTTCATGTCTATTATTTTCATAACAACTCATGAGCTCACTGTCATTGGTGACAATATTTTTCAAGAAGATCTTGTTTTTTTCACACTCAATAGACTACCAGTTGAGTACGAATCCTCTATCGCTATAATCAATTACCAAGAATCCACTATCTCCTTCATAAAACTTCAGGCAAAGTTATTGATTTACAAACAGTGCCTTCAATCTCTCTGCTCCTTATTATTGCCTAAGCTAGCCCTTGTCACCTGACACATCACTAGTGTTTCTCCCTACAATGCTCATGGACGCTCCGAAACTAAAGGTATGTATAGAGTGGCTGGCAATAAACAAAGAGGGTCTAACCCTACTTCATCTGGACATTGGTCCTTAGTTGTTCAAAGCTTTAGTTCTATTACCACTAGGCCTAAACTTATAACTTAGCTCTAATATTTCAACCTCGAGCCCAATCTCCAAATAAGTTTAATAATAATTTTTCCAAGTCCAAGCCCAACACTTGATGCCAATTGTTGGAATTAGGGATATATTACAACCCTCTGAATCTAGAAATCATCATAATGGACACACACCTTATCCAAATACCCTCATTATAGCTTTTTTCTATAAATATTTAAACTATTCCAGATATTTCCCAATTTAATTCTAATAACAATACTAGGTGGTTAATTGACACAGGAGCTACTACCCACATAGCCCGTAATCCTCAACTTGTGGACTTCATATGATGGTTTGAATCATGTGGTTATTAGTAATGACCATTCTCACTCTATTGGCTCTATTGGTACCTTCACTCTTTCTATTAATACTCACCCTCTTCTTCTTTACGATATTTTAATTGTTCATACTCTTACTGCTAATTTATTATCTGTTACTAAATTTTTCACTGATAATTCTTGTCTTATTGAATTTAATCCTTTTGGTTACATTATGAATGACCTACAATCCAAGACATCACGCTTTACGAGACCTATCCACAATAATCTATATCTGATGAAAGTTCCTTTATATTTCAAGAACCATATTGCTTTCACAACATCTTTTACCTTGCGAGATCTCTTATATCGACATCTGGGTCATCCATATCAATCTACGCTCTCTAGTTTGTATAAACTTTTACCTATTAAAGCACATGTTATTAATCCATATACTTCTTATCTTCAATACAATAATATTTTTCTTCCTTTTTCTTTATCTTCATGTGTCTCCCCACACGTTTTATATCTTATTCAATGGGATATTTAGGACCTTCACCATTTTCATTATTTTATTATTTTTGTTGATGATTTTAGTCGCTTTATATGGATTTTTCCCTTAGCTCAAAAATCATATGCCTTACTCTTTTTTTGCATACATTTAAAACTATCACTAAAAATCTTTTCTCCGCTACCATAAAGTTTTTCAATGCGAAGTGGGACCTAAACTTATTAAAGGTTCCACTACTAACTATCTTAACTCTTATGGCATTACCCTTTGTATCTCTTGCCCTTACACTCCCAAACATATCTTGATAAACTAAAATTCATTATATCACTAAAATAGGGCTCATACTTCTTCTTTTCCCAAAATTTTCTGGTTATAGGCATTATTTATTGTTATCGATCTTATTAATCTTTTACTTACTCTTGTTCTTCACAGCAAAGCTCCATATGAAATTTTATTCTTTCTCATCTTCAAGTCTTTTGTAATACTTGTTTTCTCTATCTAGGCTCTACTTGTCCTGACAAACTCTCCCGGAAGTCCTTACCATGTGTCTTCCTTGGTTACTCCCCTCACTTGCTATAATTGTTTACATTTCTCTTATCATGTTTGTTTTCCTGAACATCCCTTCCTATACAACCAACCTTCTTCACACACCTTGTCTTCCTCCTCTCCCTCTCCCATTTCATTACCTTTTCCTCTTCCTCCTCTTCCCTTAGTCACTCCCTCAATCTCTTCTTCACATTAATCCCTTGAACCACCTCCTTCCTCTCATCCTATGATCACCAAAACATCTTATCTCATTCTCATTCTAAGAACATTTTATTATTAATTCAGATATTCTTCCACTCTTCACTGCCTTACCCTTGATTGAACTTCTTTCACTCAAGCAAATAAATATTCCTACTGACTCCAGGCTACGCTTCATGTGTTCACTGCCCCCATCATAATCACACATGATCTTTTATTTCCCTTCCACTAAATGCCAATATTGTAGGTTATAAATGGGTTTTTCATATAAAGGGAAAAACTCGATAGCTCTATTGAGCTATATAAAGTTCGTCTTGTTGCTAAAAGATATCAAATTATAGGAACTAACTATACTACACTTTTAGCTCTATTGTCAAACCTACTGGTATTCATCGTATTCTTACTTTCTTCTTTTCAACAATCTATTCATTCGTCAACTTGATGTCAAAAATGCATTTCTTTATAGCTACCTCCAAGAACTAGTTGTTATGACTCAACCTCCTAGCTTCATAAATCCTCATTTTCCTCATTATATTTGTCACCTTTACAAAGTACTTTAAGGTCTCAAATAAGCCCTATGGGCTTGGTTTCATAATCTGATTCCTCTTTTGTCATTCATAAAACCACGTCTTATACAACCTTTTTCTTAGTTTATGATATCTTAGTTATTGGTTCTTCTACTTCCTTTATTTCATCTCTTACTTATGCACCTAACTTTGCCTTTTCTATAAGAGACTTGGGTCCTCTTTATCTTTTTCTTAGGGTTAAAGTCAATCAAATCTACACCTTTTGGACTTTTTCTTACCTAAACACAATATACCAGAGATCTTCTACTTTGAACATGCCTTGACAACTCCAAACCTGCACCCACACGTATTACCCCCACTCACTTCTTAAGGCATTCACCTTAAACCCACCTCAGTCTCCTTTCAAGCCTACTATGATGTTGACTAGTTCGATTGTCCTAATGATCTTCGTTCTATGTATAGTTATTGCATTTATCTAGATCTAAATCCTATTTCTTGGAGTGAAAAAAAGAACCTACTATTACAAGATCTAGCAATGAAATTGAATACAAAAGTATTGCTCTCACTGTTACGGATCTCTATTGGCTATCTAATGTATCAAAATCTTCCAACTGTATTTATTATTTCATCTTACCGTGTGCATGAACCTATGTATATTAAGGGGCTATCACTTCTGTACAATTCAATGAAAAAGCAAAAAATTCAGTTTCAATTCACTACTTTATTACAATTAATTCTGATGGTATAATCTTCTATCTACATATGGACCTCATTATTTTTCATTCAATTTCACAATCTAAGAAACGAAAAGGTCGCAAGCCAGGTACATTTGTTGCTTTCATCTTTAAATATCTAATGTACCAAAACGAAACTCCTACTTTAATTGTATGGACATGTTCACTTAAACCTATTTCAATACAAACTCCACGCGTGCATTGTTTATTGTAAGCAAAGTCTTTTCTTCTTCATCTTATTGGCTAATAAGGTCATTAATTAGGTCCACCATGTCATATTTTTCATGTTTTAATACGTCGTTCTTAATACCCTAGCTCTTGCATGATCCGTCCGTGAATGTTCACCTGTTTTAGTTAGTCGCATTCTATTTTTTTCTTTTGGATCCAATAGGTTAACGTATAAAATGTGTGATAATAGAGTAACAGGTGTATGAGTTTGAATTTTTAAAAAAAGTATTTGGAAAAAGCGAATCATTCATTGATTTTTCTAAAACATTACAAAATACAACTAAAACAAATACCTCGAGTGAAATCACACAAGTCAGGCGATGGCAGCTTCCCCAATTCAGCTATGTGTGGCTCCGCTCATACGTACGATCATCTACATATGAAAGTCGAGAGAATATCCTTTTCTTTTCTTAAACTTATATCTTATCGTTACATATTTGTACCAAATCCTTAAAATTTTTAGTAGAGCTACCATTGGATTTCACAGCATCTATAGCAAGTTTCTTCAGGTCTGAAAGTTTGCTTCTCATCTTTTCTCCTTCTTCAGTTAACAAAACTAGTTTAAGGGCTTCTATTGTTCTGTCTTTATTGACCATCCCACCCTCAATCCCCATACCAATCTGCCATACGGTTTCTATGGTCCTAGTGTTAAGCCGTTGATCCCCGAAAAATGGCCTAGAAATCATTGGTACACAACCAATAATGCTCTCTAAGATAGAGTTCCAACCAGCGTGTGTCACGAAAGCACCTGTTGCTTCATGCTGCAAAACTTCACGCTGTGGTGCCCATGAAACTATTTTCCCCTTTTCCTTAGTCCTCCCCAGAAATCCTGATGGCAACTTCTCTTCGGGATTGCCTCTAAGTGACCAAAGAAATGGAAACCCACTAGTCTCTAGTGCTCCTGCCAATTCTGCCATCTCATGAGGTGGAGGCATGATCACACTTCCAAAACTAATGTAAACCACTGTTTTACGTTCTTGCTTATCTAGCCAATCAAGACAGCCATGTGGATCAGAAGCCCGTGAACTCGTAAGTGTTAACAGAAAAGGTCCAACATTGAGGAACTTTTGAAACCTTGACTCAAGTGCGTTTACAACTGTAGGGTCTAATTCTTGAGATGAGTTTGCGATAACAGCAGTAGCACTTGGAAGGGCTAACCCCATTTTATGCAGCATCAACGAGAGCTTGGACTCCAAGGGTCCTGACACTAATCCTTCTGGCAAGTCCCTAGTACTTACTGTAGAAAATCCAGGTAGGAAGTCGATGGTTTTGTCGTCGGGTCCTGCAAAGAATCAACGTACCAATTGTCTTCTTTTGCAGAAATGGTTATTCAATAAAAGTATTCTCCAAAAAATTTTATGTATTTTATTATTTATATTTAATATTTAAGGTTAAAATAAAATCTTTGAAATAATTACTATATAATTAAAATTAATATGAGATCATAACTATGATATTTAAATTACATTTAGATTTTGTTTCTAAATTACTCCTAGTTATAATTTTATCAAGATGAAATTGATGGAATAACAAAAGTGGCAAATATTTTATTTCTTTCTTTTGAAGAGAAAAATTGATCTCATAAGTCAAAGTATGAAGATCTTTAAACAAATATACGTTGAGTGCTTATTAAAAAATAAATTCATTGAACTAGAACAATTATGAGAATATCAAATAAGACATTATTTATGTGTTTATGGATGTCCATGTTATGATAGTTATGTAATTGATCATTAGACTTGATATTACTAATATATGTCATACTAGAATTGCTATATTTTTATACTACTTATAATATATTTTATTGAAGGCAGCTTAGTAGGTAGTATGTGGATAAAGTATGCATTAAAGATAGTTGAATAAGTTAATAAATGATTCCTTGGTCTAAAGTAAATATGGAAGATGTTCTACTATTCTTAATGAGTAACAATTTAAAAATTTTCTTGTTAGAGTAAATTGAAATTTGGAAATATTGTTTTAAAATATTAATTACAAATCAATTACTAATTATCAAGAATAAATATCATTGGATTTAAAAACAATTCACAATAATTTTATACTTTATGACTAATTAGAATAATAGATGACAAAAATGTTAACCATATAGGTTAAGTCAAACTACTTTGATATTTCTAATATTTCAGTGTATAACCTATTGCTATATGCGAATCTTAATACATGATTATAAATTATTTAAGTAGATAATTAAAGATGATTTTAAATTTTAAATTTATAATTATTGTCAATATATAAACAATATAATAAGTCACATATAGAGCCATTAAAGAGAGAGAATACTAAATTAAGTAGCATTTATTTATGAAATTTAAGAAACATTAAATATAAAAATATGAGATATTTGATTTTATCAAGATTAAATTATAATTATAATTAGATATACAGTTTAATTATAATTTGGAGTTTAATTTTAAACAAAATTTGAAAGAAATCATACTCTTTCTCTATACAAGAGAAAGACATTAAGAGAGGTGACACTTTTGTTATTCCCTCTCAAAAGTTGAATTCTCTTTCTTTACTCTATAGATACCATTAAAGAATGGATAATTAATTTATGAGCGATCACTTTATTAAAGAAGAAAATTTTCAGAGGTTATTGGATTTAGGTTTGTTTGTATTTTTATTTATTAATTCTTTTTTCAAGTTATTTGATCCTAATTAATTTATCAATAATGGTATCAAGACTTCCTTTAATTGTTTAATTTTATTATGTCACTTGATTTTTATTAATTTAATAAAGGTTTAAAGTTGATTTAAAAGTTTTATACTTTTTCCTTGTTACTTTGTTGTTTCTAGAAAAGCATTAATAATGCATATCTCATAGGCTTATGTTTATAAAAAAAATTTAAACATGAACTGTTCTTTTCCATTTATAAAATTATTAATTAATAGAGATTAGGATTAATTAATTGATCCATTATTCAATTATTAGAAAAAAAAGATTATTTGTTAAAGCATTAACAAGAGTGTCCTAACAATATTTGTCCCTAGTGTTGTGGATAGGTTATCCACCAGTGGCAATGCTAGATGCTAGTGAAGCCACTCAAGCTACTAGGCAATGAGGGCAATAGTGAAAGTCATCATTAACAGGAAAATAACAATACCTAAATTTTGATAATTCCAGTACGAGAGAGAAGCGATGGAGAAGTTGCTAATGAGAGACAATGATCAAGAAACCACCAATAGTATAATATGCAATAGGAAACTTGTTGATAGCATTGTCAAGACAACAACTTGAAGTAAAAGCAATAGAGGCTGAATATGGAGAAGTAAAGAATTTTAATGACACAAGACCTAATTATGGGATATTAAGGGTCTTAAAAGGGAGAGGGATAGCTTACCAAAGTTGAGAGCTCAAGGATGACTGGGTTTTTGGGAATTTCAAAGAAAAGGTAGAGATAAAAGAAAGAGTGGAGAGGGAGAGAGAGAAGGAAATTAGAGAGAGAAAGAAATATTCGTCATTGATTTCACAGATGAGATCCTCGTACATGGCTGGGTGCTCAAATGGGCGATTCTGTTACACCTACCCATATGGGTACAAACAGAAAAGGAAAAATAAAAAATAAAATTAAAAAAAGAACCAATAAAAAAAGCCTCGTCAGTGTGCCTCCGAAACACAGCGTATCATCCCTTCTCCCTTAAATTGGCTCTTATCCTCAAGAGCTCATAAGCACAGGAAACTTCTTTTCCAAATCTTTAGCCCATTCCCAGGACGCATCTTCCAAACCAACATGGCTTCACTGTACCAAAAATTGTGTAGCCACCCTATTGCCCCTTTCTCTAATCCTTCTCTCCAAAATCTTGATAGGAACCTTAGGAATATCTAAATAATCAATGGAGAAAAGTGGTGTCACTGTTGAATCACCAATCTTCTTCTTAAGAACTAAGACAAGAAACACGTTGTGAACACGAGCTTCCTCATGCAATCCAAGACAATAGCCTACTACGCCTATCCTCTCTGTTACTTGAAACTGGCCATAATAGCAAGGTTCAAGCTTGTGTGACCTACCCTGCCTTAGTGTGTGTTGCCTATACATGGGTAATTTGAGATATACCCAATCCCCCTCCTGAAACTCCCTTTCTAATCTGCCCTGACCTGTTAATGCTTTCATCCTCTATTGTACCCTTGCTAGATTGTCATTGAGTTCTTTCATAACCCTCTCCCTAGCCATTAGACTCTTGTCCATAACCTCTACCTTAGCTTCACCTGAAACATAAGGAATATGAATGGGTGGTGGTTGACCATAGATTACCTTACAGGGAGTGAATCTTCTTGCTGATTGGTAGTTGGTGTTGTACCACCACTCAGCTAAAGGAAGCCACTTCACTTAATATTTCGACTTCTCCCCAGTCATATATCGAAGGTAGCTCTCTAAACAACGGTTTACAACTTCTATTTAACTATCGGTCTACGGGTGATAAGCTGTTGAGATCTTCAAGTTAACCCCTTGCAATTTCATTAGTTCCTCCTAGATATTGCTCACAAAGATTAAGTCTCTATCTCTAACTATATCCACTGGAATCCTATGCAACTTGTATACTTGCTCCATGAAAGCTTCAGCCATAGTACTAGCTGAATAAGGGTGACTTAGTGGAATAAAATGGACAGCTTTACTCAATCGATCAACCACTATGCAATCCCTCGATAAAATCCAGGGAGATGCTTGACCAGACTAATGTAGAGTAAACCCGATGATGCTACTGTCTTGTATTCGTTTTATTGGCACACTTCGCAGCTTCGGATGAATTCTTGTACATCATTCCACATACCTTTCCAAAAGAAAAACTCAGCTATCTTTTCCTTTGTAGCTACTATCCCTGAATGCCCCCCAACTGACCCATCATGTACTAATTTGATAATTTTGATGCATAATTCTACACTATTTTCTATACCAACTTCCCTTTCTGTTTCAAACCTTGCTGGTCCAGTTGATACTTCGAATGTTATGTGGGATCAACCTTCTTTTCTTCTAAGATTTTCTTTAACTTTAGATCATCTTCACAACTATCTCAGATTTCTTTGATTAGGGGAGTAGTAAATGTGTTTATGGCTTTGGTCAGAAGCTCTAGAATGTGCACCCTAGAAAGCGAATCTGCAACTATGTTATCTTTTCCCTTTTGATACTGAACCTCGAAATCATAGGGGAGAAGCTTCGTAATCAGCTTTTGTTGGAATGGTGTAAGGATTCTTTGCTCTAACATATGTTTTAAACTATGATGGTCTGTTTAAAAATAAACTCCAAGCAAATATGGTCTCCACTTTTCTACTGCAAACACCACCGCTAGGAATTCTTTCTCGTAGGTTGAAAGGCAAGTTGTCTTGGGGACAAAGCCTTGCTTATATAAGCAATCGGATGACCATTCTGTTGTAGCACCACACCAATCCCTTCATTGCACGCTTAGGTTTCTACAGTAAAAGGCTTATTGAAGTTAGGTAGGGCTAAGATAGGAAAAGCAACCACTAACTTCTTCAATGCTTCAAAAGCCACGTTTGCTTTCTCCGTCCATGCGAATGCATCCTTCTTCAAGAAATTGGTTAAAGGTTGAGTTATGATGTTGTAGTGTAGAATAAATCAATGATAGTATCCTGTCAAGCCCAAAAATTTCCGCAGTTGTTTGATGCTTGTGGGTTTCCACCACTGTAGCATGGCTTCCACCTTGCTAGGATTAGTTACAACTCCAGCCTTGCTAATCACGTGCCTAAGATATTCGATGCTAGGTACTACAAAGCTGCACTTGTTAGCTTTAATGAGCAAAGCATGATCTTTCAAAACATCAAGTACTTGCCGTAAGTGTTACTGGTGGGTTAGCCAATCCTCGTTATAAACAAGGATGTCGTTGAAGAAAACTAACCGCAAGTAGCATTGGAAGATGGAGTTCATTAAGGATTGGAATGTTGAGGGGGCATTGGTGAGACCAAAGGTCATCACCATGAATTCAAAGTGACCATGGTGTGTTTGAAATGTCGTTTTCTCCACATCTTCTTCTCGCATCCTAATCTGGTGATAACCCGATCTCAAGTCTAGCTTTGAAAAAAATGTAGCACCCTTTAATTCATCCAACAACTCCTCTATAACCGAAATGGGAAACTTACCCTTAATAGTGGCTCAATTTAATTGTTGGAATTCAACACAATGACGTTATGTCCCATCTTTTTTCGTCACTAGAATGATGGGAGATGAGTATAGGCTCTGACTAGGATGTATAACTCCCAAAGCTAGAATCTCTCGAATCAACATCTCTATCGCATCCTTCTATAGGGTTGGGTAACAATACGGTCGCATATTAATGGGCTGTGTCTCTGGAGTTAAGATAATCTTGTAATTTAACTCACGATGTGGAGGTAAAGACTTGGGGCTCTTGGAACAATTATTTATACTGATTTAACAATGCAAACAATTATTCTTTCAATTCCTCTAGTATGATGCACCAAACAGGTTACAACTCAACCTCACTAACCTGTATAAGAAAAACCTGATCCTCTTCCTCAATTAAAACCCTTTGCCACCATGTTTGATTCTTCCTTGGAGTTGAAGACATCACTTCAATTTGAGGGGATCCTTTTATTTTCAATTTCTTTCCTTCATAAATGAACTACATGACCATTTTTTCAAAGCCCAATTCACTTTAACTAGTCTCTAAAGCCACTGTATTCCTAAAATTAATTCACACCCCCAGTGGCATTAGCGTTACATCATCAACAAATTCACAGCCTCCTAGCTCCCATTTAAGCCCCCTACAGAGACCCTTAACGGTACTAGATGACCATTGGCTACTGTGACTTTTAATAGTTATAGATCCTCAATTTCTCGGTCTAACTTCTGAATCATTTTGTTACTAAAAAATATAAGAGTACTGCCCGAATCGATCAATACATTCACATCATAATTCCTGACTCTTTCCTTAATTTTTATGGTTCTGTAGTTAGGGATCCCAAAAATTGCAATTAATGAAATGGATCGTACCTTTCGTCTGTCATTAGTATCTTACCCCTCGTAATCTTATCCATCCTCCACTTCAATAAAATCCTCTTCCAGCATAACTTCAATGGCAGGAACGTTGAGTGGCCTTCTACATTGATGCTCCGGTGTGTATTGCTCCGGAAAATAATAACATTCACCGCGTTCCCTCTTAGCTCTTAGTTCAAGTTCCGAAAATTGTCAAATTCTAGGGGCCTAATTGTTATTCCTTGGGTGAAGAGGTGGGTGCAGGGGTGCTGTTGCTTCTCGATGTGGTAAAGTTCAGACTGTCGATGCCAGATTCCTCAATGGTAAGGGAGGTGGTCAATGAAGGATGCCTCGACCAGAATCACGCTCTCTTCAAAATGCTTCCAACGCCACTTCTTGCAACCTAGCGAAGTATTGAGCCTCATAAAGAGTTTACGATCTCAGGGCCCTCACTGCCGTCTAGTGATCACCATTCAGGCCACCAATAAAGTGTCCCTTTAAGTATGTTTCCAGTAACACCTCCTAGACTTTGTTTCAAAGTGTATCAAAATGATTTTGGTATTCCAGAACAGAGCCCTATTGCTTGATGTTCTTGAACTCCATTGTTGGATCAGTGGCAACTTCTGTAAAAAGTTCAGTCACCACCAGAGAATATGCTATCCATGATAACACACGGTGGGTTGGCCACTCCCTGATGAAACGTTAGTGCCATTCCAATGTTGGTCCCTTCAAGTGAATCACTGCGATTTGGACCTTCTTCTCGTCTTTGGTGGCATCTGGCTGGAACGAATGGTTACATTTATATAACTAGCCCTCAAACTCATTGTCATCAAAATGTGGGAATTCGATGCGACCGATTTTTTAAAATTGTCCACCACCATCATTTTGACCTTCGTTGAACACATTACTAGTTCGCGGTTCATCGTTGTTCACAACAACTTCTGCTTGTCTCTGTTTGAGTTTTATACCCTCCACCAATGTTTTGAGTACGACAGAGTCACACTCTTTGGCCTCTTTCAGGTGTTGGAATAATTTCTCCTCCACACGATTCTCCATTTGCCGAAGCTCTTGGCAAACCTCTGTTTTGAACGCAACTTTAAACTCCATTAGGTGTATCCCTTCAGCTATGGATCGTGCTCTAATACCAAATGATAGCTTGCCAAAGTTTAGAGCTCAAGGATGACTAAGTTTCCAGGAATTTCAAAGAAAAGGTAGAGATAAAAGAAAGAGCAGAGAGGGAGAGAGAGAGAAGGAAATTATAGAGAGAAAGAAATATTCTTCATTGATTTCATAGATGAGATCCTCGTACATGGATGGTACTCAAATGGGTGACTATGTTATGCCTATCCATATGGTACAAACATAAGGGAAAAGTGACGCGTAAAATTTGAAAAACAACAAATAAAAAGAAGCCTCTTCATCGTGCCTTCGAAATATAGCATATCAAATAATCAATTGTAGGAGATGCAATAGAAAACTTGCTGATAGCACCGTCAAGACGAAAACTTAAAGTAGAAGCAATAAAGGTTGAATATGGAGAAGTAAAGACTTTTAATGACACAAGCCCTAATTATGGGAAATTAAGGGTCTTAAAAGCGAGAGGGATATGATACGTCTGGCATGCACTGTCATAGACAATTTGTTACACATGCAGTACACCCCTCTTTAGTTTTATTTTTTTAAAAGATCTTTAATTTTATTCAACTAGTTTTCCTAATTATATCAAGATTTAAAAGTTATTTTGAAAATTATTTTCAAAATGGTTAATTTTTATTAGGAATATTTATGAAATTTGATTTATTTTTTAAGAATTAAATTATTAAATAAATTAGTTATAAAATCAATAATTAGAATTAAGCAATGTTTTAAAAGATTATTTTTCATTAAATTAGACCAAATTAAATCTCTTAATCATATATTAATTATGCCTTGAAGACGTGATTGTTTCCTTATATTATTTAAACATAAAATTTGAGTTTTATTTATTGTAAGGCTTATTGAGCAAACTTAAAGTCCCTTTAACTTGAATATATTTTGTCTTAAATTAATGTGTTTTACTTAACAATGTAATTTGGATGAACAAATTCATGATTATCTAAAATTAGAATCATGATTAGGAATAATATATATGATACATTTTTAAAATGAGTTGTTACCTAATTAATCTATTAGTCATATGAGATGTGATTAATAAGTATGTTGTCTACCTAATTAAATAACATGGATCCTAGCATGCTCAAGCTTAACTAAATTAAAATGGATTCTATATCAGTAGGAAAATTATTTGATAATTTCTTGTCATAATAGTAACAAATATTATTTTTTAAAATAGTAGTAGTCAAATATTTTATTAAAAATTTTATTTTATTTTATTTTTTGTGTACACTAATCCTTGATCTTTTATGTATTTTTTGTTGTTAAATAAAATAAGTATAAATTTATACATAAGAATACTAATAAATTTATTGGACCTAATTTCTTGTATTGGTTTCGTATTTTGAGAATTATTCTTAAGTAAAAAAATAAATAATATTTTCTAGACAATACAATTCTACCAAAGCCCTATGTGAATGCAACTGATGAAGTTTGAGAGACATATCATCATCATGTTGATGTTAAGCAAGCTACATGTTTAATATAGGTTTAATATGTCTTCTAAGTTTTAGAGGCATTATGAGAACATTGATGCTCTTACCATAATTTTACATCAAAAGGAGTTGCTTATGCACAGAGTAGGATGGATAGAGGCAAATTTCTCAAAGCATTATATCAATACAAGATGTAAGAAGAATCTTCAGTAAAGTTGCTTGTAAATAAAATTATTGGCTATATTAAAAATTAGACCAATTGGATTTTGATATGGACTATGAGTTAAGCATTGATTTAGTGCTTAAACCATTTACCTCAAACTTTTCATAATTTATCATAAGGATCTGATATTATCTGAACTATTAAATATGCTTAAGTTTACAAAAGGATGCCTTAAGAAAAAAAAAACCTAGTTTTGCTTTTATTATCGATTCTTCTACGAGCCAGAAAAGGACTTTATAAGGAATTAGAACAAGGAGTGAAATACTTATACTAAAGTAGTAACATCAGTTGGTGGTGTCAAGAAAGACAACAATAAGGGCACATTTTTTCATTATGAAGTCAACGAATATTGGAAAAGGAACTATAAAGTTTATCTTGCTAGCTTGAAAGATAAGAAGTTTAAGGAAGCTTTTCCTCAGGTATGTTTATGATTATGATCAATCTTTCTACATTTGTTGCACATTAATCTTGGTATTAGATATTGGTTGTGGTTCTCGTATTTAGAATAACATATAGCTACTGACAAAGACTAGATCATTGAATAAAAGATGAAGCGAACCTACAAATTGGTAATAGATTAAGGGTTACTGCATTAATTATAGGAACTCTTAGACCCTTCTTATTTTCATTATGATTCTGGTTTCCTATTTTTATTTTCAAATTTAGTTAAAAAAATTTGTTTATTTAAGTTTTTAATTTTTGTTTTCAGTTTTAGTTTCTTCTAGTTTTCAAAATTTATGAAACCATAAAAAGTGGTTTTTGTTTCCTGTTTCTTTTTTTTCATAATCTTATTTACTATCAATTAAATATATTATTTAATTATTTAACATATTAATTATTAATAAAATTATAAATAATTTAATTTAATATTATATATTCAACCCTACTGTTCTAGATGAAAATAGAACTCAGGACCAAGGAACTAACAGGGATTAGATGGAGAAGGAATTGGTAAAAGCCAAAATGCCAGAACAAAAAGGTAAGGAGAACACTGCTGATTTAGCTGAAAATATCTAATTGGAAAGGAACTGGAGTGCATACCTATACAAGAGACAGGGGAAGCTTCTAGTGTTAAGAAAAACCTAACAGAAATCCTAAAAAAATAAGATAAAGATCTAAGATGAAAAAGGTAAGTAGAAAGAAGTAATCATGAAATGGTTAATATGGAATGTTAGAGGCCTTAATGGCCTGAATAAACAATTAAAACTGAAAGATCTCCTTATCACTAAAAACTAAAAAGCCAGATTTTGCGGGATTACTAGAAACTAATATAAAGGAAGACTTAATAGAAAAAGTTTGTGGTTTCGTGATGCAAGTTGGAGACTTTTGACAAATCATGGGAAACTTCACTATGGAAGAATAATAGTGGCATTTAACCAATCTATACTCGAACTAGTTAATTGGTTATGCCTCAAGCTATGGTTTCTAAAGACCATACCTATAGGAGGAAATTAACAGAATGCATAGTAGTGCGAGAGGTTGCTGGTCCTTAGTAAAAGACTTCAATTGCATCCTGAACTATAAAAAGGAAATAGGTGGTAGCAAGTGGTTATAATAGAAACGTAGAGAACCACATAATCTGCTTGAAAATACTGGAATAACATATTAATGGGTCTAGGAACACTTTTATTTTAGACCAATAAACAAACAAGAGATTGGTTTCATATGAAAAAACTAGATAGATGTATGGTCAATACACAATGGATTCGACAATTTCTAGGGATCTTAGTAACCTTTAGAGAGCATATTACATATAATCATACAAATTACATCTAATCATAGCCCCATCTTTATAGATTGTGAAGTTATAAGAGAAAAGAGGAAGACCCTTTTAGGTTATATAACTCCATGCTAAAACACCCTAAATTTATGGAGGCAGTCCACAAGTGTATGGACACTGAAATAAGGGGATCTAAAAGCTTCTCATGCTTACAGAAACTAAAAACAATAAAATGGAATCTGAAGGCAATCATTAACAAAACAATTATCCTATCTTCCTAAGGAAGCAAAATGCACTAAAAGAATTATTACAATGTCAAAGGGAAGCCATGGGCAAACCAAGAGACATTAGGATTAAAAAAAAGCATGAAAGGGAGTTACTAAGGAAATAAAATAAGGCTTTAGAAGCACTAAACCCACATATAACGTAGAAATCAAGAATGTGGTTAGCTAAGAGAGGATGAAAGATGTACTATCTACTATTTTAACTTCATACAAGCAAGGAGGAACAAAAACAACATCAGATAATTGATGAGGAAGGAGTAAAAATTTCAAACCAAGAGGAGCTAAAGAGGATGGCACGTGATTACTTTAAAGAGCACCTTAGAGTAGAACATGAAGTAAAGGAAGTTCCACATGAGGTGTTAAGGAATATAAGAACCATCACAGAGCAAAAGCAGTAGGAACTCATTAAACATGTCACAAAAAAGGAGATTAAAGAGATTTTGTTCTCTATATACCTTGATAAAACTACAGGGACTGATGGGTTCAACTGTAGGTTCTTCCAACACATATAAGAGACTACAAGGAACTGTGTTGCCAGTGCAATCATAAAGTTCTACAATAAGGGCAAAATTTTGAAGAAGTTGAACAAGACTTATGTGAGTCTTAAGACTAAGAATGGAAATAGATTGATGAAATTCAGTCTAGTCTTGTGTTGCAATATGGTATACAAGGTAATCTAAAAGATCCTAGCAAGAAGGATAAGAAACTAACTTGATCATTCAATTAACACAGCTCAGAATGAATTCGTATGAGAAAGGAACATAGGAAGTAACATTCTATTGAGTCAGGGATTTTTTAAAGCCTACAATTGTAAACCATTAATACAAAGTTGCAAACTAAAGATAGAATTTGCTAAAGCATACGAGTCCATAAGTTGGAAGTCCATGAGAAGAATTCTACAAGCAGTAGGATTTCCAAATAGGTTTAGGAATTGGGTCGTGGAGTGTATCTTAACCCCTTCTTATGTTATTTTGGTCAATGGAGAATCTATAATGTAATTCAATGCAGGTAGAGGCCTAAAGCAAAGGCACCCCTTGTCCCCTTACCTTTTTTCACTCAGGAACTCGAATTTCACATACTACCACAAATGCAAAGGTACAAAAACTTACCACCTTACTTATGCTGATGGCATATTACTATTTTGTAGAGCTAAAAAAGCCTCAATTAATTTGTTGTTGAGCTCTTTCGATAAGTTCCTAGCAGTCTCTGGGTTGAGAATGAATCAAAATAAAAGCTCCTTTTATCTATCTAAGTGTCAGTAATGAAGTAGCAATTAAGGCAAAAGAATTGGGTTTCAAATTGGTTGCTCTCCCTATTAAATATCTAGGTGTTTCTATATCATAGAATAAAATCAATATGATGGATTTTATGCCACTTATAGATTTTTTCAACAAAAGAATCAATTAGTAATGCAATAAGTTCCTATCTTATA
The DNA here is from genome assembly GCA_027563885.1 of Erythroxylum longipes. Lineage (NCBI taxonomy): Eukaryota > Viridiplantae > Streptophyta > Magnoliopsida > Malpighiales > Erythroxylaceae > Erythroxylum > Erythroxylum longipes. The sequence continues at coordinate 17,252,598 of JAOQMS010000179.1, forward strand.
AAGGAAGGCTACAACTAGTGATCTCCATATTGAGTAATCTAACAACTCACTGGCTCAGTTACCTTACACTACCTCAAGGTTTTTTTTAAAAGAAATTAATAGGAAGCGTAAGGAATTCCTACGAAGCAAAAATAACAACCAATATAAAATTCCTAAGGTCAAATAGTCCAGGATTTGCACACCTAAGGAAACAGAAGGATTAGGGATCACCTCAACTAAGATGATGAATGAAGTCCTATTAGACAAAATACTATTGCACATCTAACAAAGGAAAGAGGATTTATGGGTAAAATGAATTCATACAGTCTACATGAAAGGAATCAAGATATGGATTATTCAACAAAAGAACATTTCTTTGAATTTGAAGTAGATACTTGCAACTAGATAGTGGATGGAGGGATTAGTAAATTATAAAATTAGAGATGGACACAGCACATCCCTATAGTAAGATAACTGGCTTGCATATGGCCTTTTACACAAACTACAAGATGCTCAATAATTAAGGACTATAATTTCAGCTAACACAAAGGTAGAAGCATTCATACAGGTAAATTAATAAAGATGGTCTTTTTATAGTAAAAGAGGAGAAGAACTGATTATGGGGAACTTAACTCTATATAATCCTAATTTTGACAGTGATTATACCATCCAATAGAAAGATGACAACGTAATGGAGTATTTTAAAAAGGAATGTAAAAAAGTGCTTCAACAGGAGGCAAACACCAAGTTGCAATGGCATAAGCTAGTTTAAGACCAAGACACATCTCCTAGCCATGACTTCGTACTACGGTTAGGTATATTGGAAAGATTAGGCACCAAGGACAAGATCAAATATGAGATTCCCTATAGAACCTATGAAATGGAAAAAGAAGAGACCATGGATCATCTTATGGTTGAATGCACCTTCTTTAAATACATATGGTCAAAAATTAGAGAATTACTGAATCTTCAGGATCCCAACTAACTGAAAAGGAATAAGGCAGAAATTTACTAGAAATCGAACCAAGAATAAGGCAAACTATAATGAAGATGAGCCTTAAAACAATAGTGTGCTATTTATGGAAAGAAAGAAATGCAAGAGTATTACTGAAGGAGCCAAAGACATAAGAACAAGTTTTATATAGCGTAATACTGCATTATAGGATGAATATAGTAGCTAGAGGACTGGAAAAAATTTAACAGGAAATAAAGATCTAATGGCTAATTAACTAGTAATAACATAGAGCACAATGGAGTAAGGGATTCTAACTCCTTACAAGAATGAAAGACATTAAAAGAAAGTAATTAAGCCAATATGTGCTAGAATGGATAAGCTGTATAATAGAGGTCGTATGCTTAGTACTGAAGAGTTGGGAATGTAAAACAGACTATGTTTTTGTAATTCTCATGAGATTACTTCAACATATTCAACTTTTAAAAAAACGTACAAAACTTATTAATATTATGTAATGGGTAAGATGACCAAAATAACTTTAGTGGAAAGGGAAAATGTGCTAGTAAATTACTAGAACTTATACATTCAGATGTATGAAGCCCTATATCTACTCATACTATAAATAGATACCCATATTTCATTATATTTACAGATGATCATTCTAAATATGTTATGCAAATTTAATGAAACAAAAGTCTGAATCACTTCAAAGGTTCAAAGAATTAAACTTGATGTTAAGAAAAAAGTTAGAAAAAATATTAAGGCACTTAGATTTGATCAAATTGATTTGCACTTAGATAATAATTTTCTTAGTTATTTAAAAATATGGGATTCTATGAAAATGGAGTCTATTTAGAATTATGCTATTTAACATAGTTTTTGAATGGAGAAATCATACTCTAATAGATAATAATTTTCTTAGTTATTTAAAATAATGTGATTCCCTCAAAATGGAGTCTACCTAAAATTTTGCAATTTAACAAAGTGTTTCACCAATAGCAATGCTTAAATCCATAAGGATTTTATTAGCTACATACAAATACCATTATTATAAATTTTGACAAATAGATGTCAAAATAATATTTATCAATTGGAAGTTGTTTAGGGAAGTGTACATGACACAACCTAAAGGTTTTTAATCCAAAAAGTGTTCAAATCAAGTATGTAAGTTAAAATTCCATTTATAGACTTAAACAAGTATTACGTAGTTGTAACGTCCATTTTGATAAGAGAATCAAAGAATTTGATTTGATTAAAATATGGATGAAATTTATGTCTATAAGAAGGTTAGCAAGAGTATTTTCCTAATGCTATTTACGAGGGATATATTGCTAATTGGAAACAATATACTAATACTAAAATTTATAAAGATTTGGTTATCCAAAACCTTCTCCACGAAGGATATTAGACGAATAGAATATATTCCAGGAAAAAATATTATAGAGATAGATTAAAGAGGTTGATTAGTTTGTTCTAATCCACGTACATACATAAAGCATAAAAAAGATTTAATATGGAGAATTCTAAAGGGGATTCTAACAAGTCACATGAAATTTCTCTCTCAAGGCATATGTATCCGAAGAAACAAGAAGAAAGAGAAAATATATTGTGTTCTATATGCTTTGACTATTAAATCAATCATGTATACAAAGTTATGTATGAGACCAAATATTTCTATGCTTTGAACATAACAAATATTTTTCAAGTCCATCTTAGTGTCATTAGACAACTATTAAGAATGTCAAGTATTTAAGAAGAGCTAAAGATGATTTTTTAGTCTGGGGAGGAGCTAAACTAAGAGTTTAAGGTTATTCAAATAATAGTTTTCAAGCTAATCATATAGATAGCTATCATAGTCAAGGTATAACTTTACTCTAAATGGTGGTGAGCTAAGTTAAAAGAATTTCAAATAACTAACTATTATTGATTCTAAGAAAAGGCAAAGTACATTTTAGTGTTTAAAGTGGCAAAGGGAATAGCTTGCATCAAGAAGTTCATCATCAAACCTATAGTGGTTCTTATTGTTATTAAGATAATAATATTGTATTATAACAATAGTAATGATGTTGCACAAACAAAGAAACCAATGTCTCATTAACGGTTCAAATATGTACTCAGCAAATTTCACTTAATCAAGAAGATAGTAGAGTTGGAAAGATATGACATTCGATTGAGTTTTAATAAAAGAGAATCTTACAAATCCTCTCACTAAAGTATTGTCTCAAAAGAGATATGATTGATATATCGATGGATATTGTTTATTAGATATATAAGTGATTGACTTTACTATAATTGGAAGATTATAAATTTATATTCTTGTGTCCAATTAGTTATCTACAATTAATGTATGACATTATTAATTTATTCAATAAAAGTATTCTTTATCTTTATATATTTGTTGGTTGTATTTAATGCTTAATGCTAAGGATAAATTTCCTAAAATAAATACTATACAATTAAAATTATGATGAGAGAATAATTGTGAAAATGAAGTTTCATAATTTAAATATTATTCCCATATTTTTTATAGTTGCAGTTTCATCAAGATAAAATATTAATGGAATAATGAAATTAACACACATCATGTTTTCTTTTGAAGAAGGTAATTGATCTCATAAAGTTTTCTTTTGAAGAAAGTAATTGATCTCATAAATTAAAGTATGAAGATACTTAAATAAATATGTATGACTTATTAGAGAATAAGTTTATTGAGGTATACCAATTATGATAATCCCAAATCAAATATTGCTTGTACATCTTATATTCATTTTCATAGTTATATAATTGATCTATAGACATGAGATTATTAAAGTATCCTATATGAGAATTACTATATTTTTGTGCTAATTATAACTTATTTTATTGAAGATAACTCAGTTAATAGTACTTAAATATTTTATAAACTATATGAAAATAGTTGAGCAGTTTAATACATTATTCTTCATCATGAAATAATTAAAGATAATATTCTATTATTCTTAATTAGTAATGGCCGATTAAGAATTCTCTAATCATAGTGAATTAAGATTTGAAATTTTATTTTAAAATATAAATTATAAATTAATTACTAATTAGTAAGAACCAACGTAATTAGCTTTTAAAAGAGTAAACAACAATTTTATACTATATGTCAAATTGAAATATTAGATGACTAAAGAATTAAATTGTATGTTGTAACTATATAGGGATAAGCTAAGTCAAATTACTTTGACATCTTAATATTTGGTGGTCATAATAAGTTATCAGACATCAATCTTAACTTATGATTATAAATTATTTAATTAAAGAATTAAAGAAAATTTATCTACCTCTAGATTTCAATGATAATTATAATTTATAGTAATAACCAACATATCAGAAATCTAATGGTAGAAAAATTAAATTAAGTAGCACTTAATTTTAATGTTTTTAAATTATAAAAATAAAATATTAAATATTAATAAAATTAATACTCATATCAATTTTTCAAAAGTAGAGTTCTCTCCTTTATTTTATAAATACTACCAAAAGTAGGATAATTAAACAATTTTTTATTTACGCTTTATCAAAGAAAAGAAAAGTAGGGTACTGAAATCAAGTAAAAACTTCATAAACTCAGAAAGCACCGTCTGACTTGGAATTCAAACTCCCCTAATACCATGGAGATATCAGACTTGAAACCCGTGAAAGTTTGTACCCACATTAATAAAATCATGATGAGCTATGCTTTCTTATCGCATGAATGGCTTATACACGCATAGATACTTCAACGCTAGTTTATTGATCTATCCGGTGGGAGCTCAGCTCATGGAGCATTCTCTTCCATCCCCTAAAAAATAAAGTCTCTCCCGGACCCCAAGCAAAGAGGATGTCACAAAAATTAGTGAATAGTTAGTTTAAGGGTGGTTGTTGTAGTTCGACTCAGTTGAGTACTGTTTTTAAAAATATTAAATTATAATATATTTTTAAGAATAAATTAATCATGAATCATTAGTGTATTTTATCTGTGATCTTAATTAACAAAAATTAATCTTGAACATACGCTTGTAAGACTGCTATACTGGTATTCACTGATGAATCGGCTCATTACATCCACACACGGTACTGTCATGTAGTGAATCTGGAATAACCTCAACCATGGGATTCAGCCCGTTCAAAGAATCAGTACCTACTCATTTATGAATCTGACATGACTTCAACAATATGAATCAGTACGGTTTAATTCCGTTCACTAAGCTTTTAGTGAATTTTATGATTGGCTAATATTAAATAAATTAGATTATAGAGTAATAAATAACTTATGATATATAAAAATAATGAAAATAATATTAATTATAAAATCACAAAATAATATTTTTAAAATTTTTCCTTTAATTAATGTTTTTCCTCGTCTCCTTTTCATTTCTTTCCTCGAACTACTCAGGCAACCATATCCTCGGTACTCCTTAACTATCTAATTTACTATTCCTATTGAAATTTTGGGTTACTTTTGGGTTCGAGTCTGATTATTTGTAACGAAAACAAAGAGTCCAAGAAAAAGAACTTGAATGATAAAGCTAAACTAGGCGTAACACAGAAACTAAATACTAACCATTGATATGCAGTTTCTGTCGGAGGAGATCGGTCTCAACATGAAGAAGTAGTGAGCGAGGTCCAGCCGTCCAAAGTGGCAACCAGGGGACATTCAATTCCTTTGCAATATCAGCACCGAACCAATAAAACGCATCACTTATAATGCACGTAATAGGCCTTCCCGTCTCCTGCACAGCCATGTTCATCGCTTTCTTGAAATTCCCGGGAACAATATCAAGAAATAAATCGATGACCTCCACAGGATTGCCCGAAGACACGTAGTTCTCGGGCAATCCGTCAGCGACGTCGTAGGGTGTTATGCGGTCATCTAATTCTGAGAATAGATTGCGGTTTGACTGGACTGTGCTGAAGAAGGAGAATGTAGCGTCAGGAACCTCCGTGGAAAGACTCCGAATAAGGCCAAGCAACGGGGCTGCATGAGTGCCGAAGGGGAATGCGAGTGCTACGATGTGCTTCGGGTTGTTTCCGATTCCTGACATCGTAGTAATGCCAAAATCAAAGTTTAGTTTTCCCAGACATAATGATAATGGTGCAACATTTATAAGGACTAGAGAGGCAGGTAGGTTAAGCAAAAGAAGGGTCGGTTGGAAGTAGGTTACGCAAAAGAAAAGTAGGTATAACCACTGTTACAAATATCGTACCAGGATCTGGTACGATGCTATATTAATACCGGTTAATACTAAATACAGTTTCAGGTAATTTTTTAAATTTATGAAATAATTCCTAAATTTTTGTAAAAATTACAAAATAGTTCATTATGATATTATACAGTTGTACTTTATTTCTAAAAATCATAATAATAAGGCTGCGTTTGGATCTGCGGTGCGGTGGAGATAAGTACTTATCCACCGCAATTTTTAAACGTAGTCACATGTTTGGATCTGCGGTCGAACAACTGCAGGTTGGAGGAAACTGCAGTAGCACCGCAGAAATAGATAAGCGAAAAAATAGCTGCGGTAGGAATTTTAGTTTCCAATAATAACCTTATAATAATTAATATTTTACGTTATACCCTTGCTTAATTAATAGAAGGAAGTTTAACTTCTATGTCTCCCCGACTCCTTCCCATCCAGGTAAACTCCTCCTCAACTAATAGTATATTTTATGAAATATTTTATTTACTAAATTTATTTTATTTATATTTTCTTATTCTAATTTAATATTTTAATATTTATAATTTAAATTTATATGACTAATAATATATTTTTATGAAATATTTTATTTACTAAATTTATTTTATTTATA
>JAOQMS010000179.1:17259448-17273125 GCA_027563885.1 Erythroxylum longipes
TTATTATTTTAAAAACAAAAATTAAAAATTCACAATAATTATAAAAGTTGAAATAAATAAAATAACTAATTAAAAAATTTTGAAAAAAAGGGAGAAAGAGAGATATGATGGAAGGAGGGAGATTTTAAAATGTTTTGAAAATTTTACAAAAAAATCTCCCTATTTTTTAAAATTTTCAGTACCGGCCGGTACTATCCAAAATAGGCCAGTACTAATTGATATTTAAATTCGGTACTACTAACTCCTTTTTTTTATAGGTCTTGGTCTGGCTGGCACATACCATTATTCATAACCATGTGTATAGCCTTGGAAGAAAATAATGTCGTATGTTGTCCGCTTTTTAGAGGTTATAGCTAAAATCCAAGTCTCTTGTCTCTGGAGAAAACTGCGTGACAAGTCCACATTACGTAAATCTGCCTATTTGTTGGATGCTTAAATACCATTTTAGTTACATTACATCCTTTTTTTTCACATATTAAAGTTATGAATTCTTGATAAACGAGGTTTTCCGTGCTTAAGTCCCAGGTCGTCCCCATCGTACTTTGTTGGATTAACATACGAAAATGGTTTTAATAAAGTAGAATCAAAAGTAAAAAGGTTGTTAAGTTAATAGCTGCTGATGAAAAGGCAAGTATATATTGCCACGCGGATGTGCACGGAACCGTAGCCATTTTGTGGACAGTAACATAGCCAAGTTGTTAGTATTGGTGCACAAACTTTAATCCTACTCCAGCATTCACTCAACGATTACCATAAACATTGATAATTTTGCTCCAACGTCTATGGTTCTTTCTAACGGTTATATTGTTTTTACTATAAAACTCCCTCCAACTTCCACTCTTTAATTAATTCCAACAATTACACATCTTCTTATTCTTTCAAAACAATAAGACACATAATTTTATCTTATCTATACTTTGTCTACTTTTATTAATTCTTGGAGACGTTTCTTACTCCGCCTTTTGGAGTGCACTAAAATTAGTAGAAAAGATGTTAACTCTAGGATCAGATCTCGTTATCCTGCTGAACTGTAGAGGGAAAATTTGTGACTTAAAGCAGTGATATTTCACTTCTTATTTTCAGATAAGCCTTTCCAAGTTAATTATTATTTCTATTTTCGCTAACAATCTAATTCGGAAAATTGTATTTGTTATGTTACTACTATTGTCGGAAATTGTATTGTTCTACTTCTTACTATTTTCGGGTTTGCTACTGGTTGTTGAAAATTTCAGTATTTTGTTCTTGCTGCTGTGAATTTAATTTCGGAATAAGTTAGAATTATGTCATCTGCGAATGAGACAAACGTAGGTTCTCCACTTACAGTTCCCTACATAGGTTCTACCTCTTTTACTATGGCCCCAAAAATTAAACCTAACCTTACTAGATTAGAGCCTCTTGATGGGAGAAACTTCAAAAGATGGTTTGAGAAATTTTTTTTTTACTTTCAGCAATACAAAATCAATTATGTACTGTTTCAAGAGATTCCTAGTGATAATATCGACCCTAAGATTACTAAGGATAACCGTACCGTTAAAGGAGTGTTATTCAACCATATGATCAACCTTTTGTTTGATATCTACTACAAGTACAAAACTGCTAAGGACATTTGGGATGCTTTAGAAGTAAAATATGAGACGGATGATGCCAGTACTAAGAAATATGCAGTTGCTAGGTGGTTAAAGTTTACTGTTGTTGATGATAAGCCAATTATGGACCAATTATATGAGTATGAAAATCTAGTTACTGAAATCCTTACCGAGGGTATGAACATGTGTGAGTTGTTTCAAGCTAATGCCTTTATTGAGAAACTACCTGCCTCATGGAATGAGTATAAAAACCATTTGAGACATAAGAAGAAAGATATGAAGCTTCAGGAGTTGTTACAACATATAAAGATTGAGGATGTCAACCGTGCGCAAGATAAGACCAAAACACTCACCCTTATCCCTACCTTAAGGCTCATATGGTAGAACATAGAAATGTTAATACCTTTAAAAAGAATGGTGGACAAAACAAGTCTTTCAATAATAAATAGGGCCAGTTTAAGCTCAAAAGGATTAATGGTAAATGTTGGTGGTGCCACAAGCCAGGCCATCCTGCTGCCAATTGTCAAACTAAAATCAACTATAAGAAGAAAGTCCTAAGATAGAAATCGCGACACTTCCTGAAAGGAAACTAGATGGGATACCAATGGGATAACCATAAGAACTTTGGTAAGCCTCAAGCTAATATGATTGAAGTTGGTAATGACGAGGAGGTCATTATTGCTATGGTATCCAAAGTCAACCTCGCTGGAAATTTGGTCGAGTGGATAGTTGACACAGGGGCTACACGCTATATCTGCACCAACAAGGACCTGTTCAAGGAGTTGAATGATGTTGCTGATGGTGAATTCGTATACATGGGAAACTCCAGCAAAGTTCTTGTCCAAGGAGTTAGGAAGGTCACTCTCAAACTCACTTCTGGAAAAGTTTTGGCGTTAGAAAATGTTTTATTTGTTCCTGTTGTATGTAAAAACTTGATTTCTTGTGCATTGCTTAACAAATCTGGTGTTAAACTAACCTTTGATTCTGATAAGCTAGTTCTGACTAAGAATGGGAACTTTATTGGAAAGAAAGTTTTTTGATGGGGGCTTATTTGTACTTAACTTTGAAATGAATGCTTCTACATCTTCTGCTTATATTGTTGAGTCTTTAGACTTATGGCACTTTGGACTTAGGCATGTGAATGTGAGGTCAATTAAGAGGATGCAAAGCTTAAACTTGTTACCTAATCAGATCACTAATGAAATGAAAAAAATGTCAAATTTGTGTTGAGGCTAAACACTCTAAGAAACCTTTTAAGTCAGTGACCAAAAGAGAGTCACAATTGTTGGACTTGGTGCACACAGACTTGGGAGATTTTAAGAATTGTATAAGTAAAAGAGGCATGAGATATTATATTATCTTTGTAGATGATTGTTCTAGATTTACTAAGATTTACCTAATGAAAAATAAAAGTGATGCAGAGGAAATGTTTATGAAATACAAAGCTAAGGTTGAAAACCAATTAGAAAAGAAAATTAAGAGATTAAGGTCTGATCGAGGTGGTGAGTATAGTACTGATTTCCTTGCTGATTATTGTGCAAAAGTTGGGATTATTCATAAGCTTATAGCCCCTTATACACCGGAACAAAATGGAATCCGAGAGGAAAAACCGAACACTTAAGGATATGATGAATGCAAAGTTGATTTCTTCCAGTTTACCTGATTTTAGGTGGGGGGAAGCTATTCTTTCAGCTTGTTATGTTCTAAACAAAGTCCCTCATAAGAAACTAGATTAAACCCCTTATGAAATGTGGAAACGTTATCCACCTAACTTGTGTTTTTTGAAAGTGTGGGGGTGTCTAACTAAGGTTGCTCTAGCTGAACATAAAAGGAAAAAAATTGGACCTAAGACCGTCGATTCAATTTTCGTGGGATATGCCTCTAATAGTTTTGCCTATAGACTTATGGTTAAATAAGAGGGATCTAACATTTATGGACCAATTATAGAGTCAAGAGATGCAGTGTTCTTTGAGGATATATTTCCTATGAAAGTGAGTGTGCAAGATCTTAGAGAATTTATCCCTAGTTCTTCTACTAGTGATGACATAGAGGAAGAGGAAAGTGTTAAACTAAGGAAGAGCAAAAGAGCTATAACACCCACTAGTTTTAGTTCTGACTTTATTACTTCCTTTATAGTAACAAAACCTGAGGAGATAGATGATGTTTTTGTGGTGACTTATATTATTGAGGAAGATCCTAAAACTTGTGAGGAAGCAATGAGATCTATAGATGCTACATTTTGGAAGGAAGCCACAGATAGTGAGTTAGAGTCAATCATGTCTAATAAAACTTGGGTTTTAGTTGATCTACCTTGAGGATGTAAGCCTTTGGAGTGTAAGTAAATTTTCAAAAAGAAATTGAGACCTGAAGGAACCATTGAGAGGTTCAAGGCAAGACTTGTGATTAAAGGCTTTAAACAAAAAGCAGGATTGGACTTTTTTGACATTCACTCTCCTGTTACTAAAATTGCATCTATAAGGATGTTGTTTGCTATTGCCTCAGTATTTAAACTTCTTGTGTACTAAATGGATGTTAAAACAACTTTCTTGAATGGTGATCTAGATGAGGAAATTTATATGGTTCAACTTGAAGGATTTAGAGTGTCTAGTCAAGAACAAAAGGAGTGTAAGTTGTTTAAGTCTTTGTATGGACTTAAACAAGCTCCTAAATAATGGCATGAGAAATTTGAAAGTGAGATTTTCAAACATGATTTCACCTTTTGTGATGTTGATTCTTGTATTTACATGAAATTTGATATCAATGGTTGTGTAATTATAACTCTTTATATGGATGATATGCTTACTTTTTGTACTAGTTTATCTATCATTGATACTACCAAGAGTTTGCTAAAGTCTTCTTTTGATATGAAAGATCTTAAACATGTAGAATTTATTTTGGGAATGAAAGTTAATAGGACTGACTCTAGTTTTAGGTTGAATCAAACTCATTATGTTAAGAAAATTATGAAGAAGTTTGGTTACTATGATGTTGGTCTAGTTAAGACTCCCTATGATGCTAGGGTTGCTTTAAAGAAAAATCTTGATGACAGTGTAAACCAAGCTGAGTTTGCTAAAATTCTTCGTAGTGTGATGTTCTTGATGAACTATTCTTGTCCCAATATTGTATACTATGTGAGTAGACTTAGTAGGTATACTTATAATCCTAGTCAAGAGCATTGGAATGCATTGATTCGTTTGTTGAGGTACTTGAAAGGTACTATGCATTATGGATTATCTTTTGGTGGTCATCCGTCTGTATTGGAGGGGTATTCTGATGCTAACTAGGTTACGGAGATTAATGATATACACTCTACCAGTGGTTATGTTTTTACCTTGGAGGGAGCTGCAGTGTCTTGGAAATCTTCTAAGCAAACATGTACTGCGAGATCAACAATGGAGGCTGAGTTTATAGCTTTGGAGTTGGCAGGACGAGAAGCTAAGTGGCTAAGGAACATCTTAGCAGATATCCCACTTTGGGAAAAACCAATTCTTTCTGTGTTTCTTCATTGCGACTCGTAGACTGCCATTCATGTTGCCAATAACAAGGCATATAATGGCAAAAGTAAACATATCAGATTGAGACATAAAATTGTTTATACTTTAATTAGACATGGTGTAATTTCTCTAGACTATGTCAAGTCAGAGAGAAACTTAGCGGATCCGTTTACAAAAACTTTGAGTAGGAAACTAGTTTCAGAGCATACTAAAGGGATGGGGTTAAGCCTAACTATATAGTAACCTTATGATGGATACTCATCTTGGGAAACCAAGTTCAATGGATCAAACGAAGTTATGTGGTGACTGCTTACTTGTACTTTGTTTGTGGTATAATACTGAGATATATTCAGTTGTTGAATTGCACCCCTAGCATGACCTTACTAAATTTGATGATATTAGATTGTATAATCCTTAATGAGTTTCATAGCCCAAGTTTGGGTGGTGTGAACATTACACACTTGATGGACTCACCTATGTGATTGTGGGGGAGCTAGCCACCCTCTTTTGAGAGTATTTGTGCTATCTCTCTAGAGCAATCATGAGACCAGGGCATTTTGAGGCTATTAACTCTCCAGAAGGTTCTGTCTCCGATTTTCTTGGACAACAGGTTCAAGACTTAGTTCACCTGGTTATTCACCTATTTTTCTCTTAAATTGTTACCGTTTGTTTCTCAAGTTTTGGACTAAGTGAGGGATTGTTGATATTGGTCCACAAACTTTAATCCTACTCCAATGTTCAGTCAATATTCACCATGACCGTTGATAGTTTTGCTCCAACGTCTATGGTTCTTTCCAACGATTATATTGTTTCTACTATAAAAAACCCCCCTTCACTTCCACTCTTTAATTAATTCCAACAATTGCACATCTTCTTATTCTCTCAAAACAATAAGACATATAATTTTATCTTGTCTATTATACTTTGTCTACTTTTATTAATTCTCGGAGACAATTCCTACTCCACCCTTTGGAGTGCACCGAAGCTAATGGAGAAGGCCTGGGGTCGAATCCCATTGTCCTGCTGCACCGTAGAGGGGAAATTTTTGACTTGAGGCAGTGATATTTCAGGACGCCTTATTTTTAGATAAGCCTTTCCAAGTTAATTATTATTGCTATTTTCACTAACACAAGTTTGATGCGTCAAAATTTCAATTGTAAACTTCCAAACTGAATAGACCACCCAAGAGCCTTTCCCAAAAAATTCCGTAGAAGGGAAGCATCAAACATTGATCGCAATAGAGCAGATATACAAATTTTAAATTACGGGACCATAAAACTACCAACCCGTTACTCATGAAAACTAATGATTTGTTTAAAAAAGATGAAGGGATCTGTAATTTTTTAAAAATTTTAATCTTATTCAAACTAATGCAATTCATTTTATTTATCTTATTAACTTTTATAATTTTATTTTTGCAAATAAATTGCATTTTGTTAAAAACAATCTAAATATTAAGGATACTATGATTTAAAATAATTTCATTCTTTAATCAATTCACTCCTTGTTTCGGTTTCTAATTATAATTTATGTCGAGTTTTTTAATGGAAGTTAGAATATACATATAAATGTTTTATTAACCTAAAGTTTTTAATACGATATTAAATTAATCCTTCATTTAGAAAATGAAGAGATTTAAATTACTTGTTTTTTATTACTATTTTCTGCTTTATTTTTATTCTTATTGTATATTTCTTTTATTAATCAAAATAAATTTGATAAAATGGTTTTTTAGTGTAATTTAAATACTTAACCATTTTTGTATTTTAAATTTTTTGTTTCGATTTGTTTTGCTGACAATATTAATTATTTTTGCATAAAGAGTATTACTGGATGACATGATACCATAGATAACAATAGGTACTAACTTAGACTTTCTAAGAAATGTTAGGAGGCAATCCTTTTACCTTTTAAGTTCCCTACTTGATTTTTAGTAGTAATTAATAAGTCCCTATTTGGATTAGTCTCAATTTTGAAACAAAATATTTCTTGTTTAGCAGTACATAAGATGATTTTGACATTGCAAGTGTTGATGATGAAAGCGTAAAAAAGAACTTGTATTAATTGTAAAGTACAATTATATATACTTGGGCAATCTCAACGGCGAAAAGCTTATATCTATGATACCTAGTTTCTTTCATAGTAGGTTGCTCTCCATATGAAGAAGATGTGGATGAGGTTTGGAACCCAAAGTGGTAACCAAAGGACATATAGTTCTTTTCCAACATCCGTTGAGCCTAAAATACAAAGAAAAATTCTTATCGAAATTTTCACAAATACAAGGCAAACAAAAAATTTGTAAAATATAAGGGAGAAGGATAAGTTAAAATTTTGATTGCTTTCTTTAAACCAAATAAAAAATTTACACACAATAAGGATAATAGCTTAGTTAAAATAATGGAACCACTACTCCTTTTCTAACAGCCATAAAAGATAGCATATCTCAAAACTAAAGTAACTTCACCCTAAAGAATAGTATCAAACTTGAAAATTATTGACTAATTTCAAAAAGCTAGTAAAAATGTTATATATTAGATTCCTACATGCCTCTCTACCAGTTAAGGTAAGGCTATGTACTACTAGATCTCTTCAGACCCCGCATATCAGTGAAACTTTTATTAGGTTATTGTTGTTGTTGTTGTTGTTGTTGTTGTAGTAGTAGATTTCAATATACTCTCCCTTAATGCAGAAATCCATGACACCTTATAAATCTCTCAAAACTTATCTAATGGAAGTGGCTTAGTGAAGATGTCAACCACTTGAATGCTTGTTCTATAATGAACAATCTTAATGCTTCCTTTCTCCATAAGTTCTCTAATAAGTGATGCCTGATTTCAACATATCTTGTTTAACTGTGAAACATTGGATTTCTTATCATTGCAATTGTATACTGATTATCATAAAAGATGGTTGTGGACTCCACTTGAACTTATTTTATGTCATACAAAATTCTCCTTAGCCAAGTAGCTTGACATGAAACTAAAATAACAGCCATATATCCAACTTCGAAAGATTATAATGTATTAGATGGTTACTTCCTTGAACTCCATAAAATAGCACTAAACCCCATGGTAAAAGCATAACCTATAATATTCCTTCAATCATCAATAAAACCCGTCCAATCACAATAAAAAAATCAAACAATTCAAAATTGTCATTTTAGACATAGAAAATGCCAAATGAACTCGTCCCCTTTAAGCATCTCAACACCCTCTCGGTAGCTCCAAAGTGTAAAGTACTTGGGCCTTGCAAAAATCTTGAAAAAATACTAGTACCAAATGAGACACTAAGCCTACTATTAATGAGATACAACATACTCCTAATCAAACTTTGATAAGCTTGAGCATCAACCTTCTCCTCGCTATCATTCAAACTGAGCTTTTGATTTGTAATCATCAGGGTCTTCAGTGAATTACATTCTTATAGCTTATAATTTTTAAGAAGATCATTATTATATTTTTCTTATGAAATGAAAATTCCATCATCACCTTGTTCCACTTTAAGCCTAAAAAATAACTTATTAACTTTAACTCTTTCATCTCAAATTTATGCACCTTAGAGTTTTTAAACTCTTTCATTAAAGCAGCACTGTCACAAGTGTAAATAAGATCATCATTATAGAGATGTATCATCAATACCTCATCAGCTTTAGTCTTCATGTAGAGACTAGGCTCACTTGAACTTATGACAAATCCAAAAATGTTTTTTTTTTAAACCTTTAATCCTTTCATCCCATGCACATAAAGCTTGCTTTAACTGTATAGATCTTTCTTTAACATGTACACTTTACTTTTATGGCCTGCCAATTAATATCCTTTTGGTTGCTGCACATAAACTACCTCATCCAAAACTACATTTAAGAAGGTTGACTTAACATCAAATTGATAAATTTTCAAGTTATATTAGGCAGAAATAGTTAAAACAATTTAAATAGTATCAAACCTTGAAATTGAAGCAAAATCCTCATCAAAGTCCACTCCTTCATATTGCATATACCCTTAAGCAACCATCCTTACTTTGTATTTTGAGAACCATTGGACTGCATTTGATTTTGTAGATCCATTTAGTCCCACCACCTCTTTATTATAAGGTAGTTTAACTAGCTCCTATGTTATGTTTTTCTATAAAGCTTTCATCTTTTCATCCATAACATCACACCATTATATCACTTTCACAACTTCTTTAAATGAAATTGGTTCCTCATCTTTTGCAATATGACATCCCTCTATTGCTACATAAATATCCTTCAAGGATCTCTATGTCTTTGAAATGTCTCTAAGGAAGATTAATTTGGTGTAAATGATCTCAAAGATGTGGATGAATTGGTTGTAGGTGTTGACAAACTGGAGCTTATGATACTTTCTTCATTAGAAACAAGTGAAGTTTCTACCAACTCATCATCATCCAACATAAAATATGGACGAGACTGCACTTCATCCTAATTCCAAGAATTCTTTTCATTAGACGCTACATTATGACAGATTGGTAACTTCTTAATACATGGATTATAAGATCTATAATCCTTAGCTTCAGCACTACACCC
This sequence comes from Erythroxylum longipes, assembly GCA_027563885.1. NCBI lineage: Eukaryota > Viridiplantae > Streptophyta > Magnoliopsida > Malpighiales > Erythroxylaceae > Erythroxylum > Erythroxylum longipes. Next base: position 17,269,072 of record JAOQMS010000179.1, read on the forward strand.
CACTGAAATGCATCTCACACTATTTTCATCAACCATAGTTCTTTTTTGAGCAGGAACATGAATATAAGCTAGACTAACAAAAAACTTAAAGTGAATTACCTTAGTCTTCCACCTATTCTAAGCTTTAAAAAGCTTTTGACCTTGTAATGCTATTATGGGATTGAGAATGTAGGTTGCTGTATACACTACTTCTACTAATTTTTTTTTTAAAATGTAGGTTGTTGTATACACCACTTCTACTCAAAAAAATTTTAGAAAACCTTTATCATTTATCATACTTTAGGACTTCTATTCTTTCGCTCAACCACTCCATTTTGTTGGGTTATGAAACTAGTTATAAGCTACCTTTAGATATCCATACTCTAAACAAAAATGATCAAATTCCTCTTAAACAAATTCTCCACCATAATCTATGTGTAAAATCTACATAAATTGTCCACTTTAATTTTCCACAAATGACTTGAACTTCTTGAAACTCAATAGCACATCTGATTTTTCCTTAGAAAAATACACCCAATTCATTTTATTAAAATTATCAATAAACACAATAACGTACCGTCTATTGTTGAGTACAAGTGTTCGCATATGCCTATAAATGTTAACATGTATCAACTCAGTAGGATTTTTGACCCTCCTTTCCTTACTTTTAGGAAAGGAAATTTGTTGTTGTTTACCCGTTATACAACTTTTACACATATAATTAGTATTACTAATTAAAGGTAAACTAAGCATCATTTCATATTCTTTTAATATATTCAACCGTATAAAACTCAAATGTCCATATCTATGATGCCATAATCAATTTCCATCAAGCAAAGTGGCTTTTAATGTATATCTTTTGCCAAGATTCAGAGGAAATTTTTTTTCCCATTGGAACCTTGATCAAAAGATGTTGCTTTAAGTTATCATTGCAGATATAACATGTCAAATCTTCAAAAACAACTTAATATTCTCCTAATAAAAATTGCAACAAACTTGACATATTAAAATCCAAATTTAGTACATATAAGACATTATAAAGAAAATTCATTCCATAAGTATCTAACTTCACCATAACTTTTCTTTAAGCCTAATGAATAATTCCATCTCCCATAGCCACCTAGCTATTTACTAACTCATCTTAGTTAATGGACAAGTCAAGTTATCCTGTCAAGTGATTGTTACATCCATTATCCATATAACATGCAACATTTGGAGTAGACGCTTTGGTTGAATAATAAGTAAGAAATAAGCTTTCTATATCATATTCCTCCTTCTCTTGAGAAAACTTGACCTACCTTTCTTTAAGCCAACAAAACTTCTTTATATGGCCATACTTCTTGCAATAAAACATTGCTACAATTTTTTTTTATCTCTATCATTAGACTTCGGGTGCTAGTTGTTGCTTTGAGAGTGGCATCCACCTCTACCTTCTCTACTACCATTGGAAAATTGACCTCGGCGACCTCATTTGGAGCCAACTCAACCATTTAACTCTCCAATTTTATATTTGGACAACTGCATCTTACTTTGGAAAGCATTTTTCACTATTTTGCTATCATAACGCTTAATCCTATCTTTATCAGAATAAAGAGAATTAAGAATTTCATTTACCTTTAGTATTCTAAAGTCTTTCAACTCCTCTATAGCAACCACCACATAATCATATTTCTTAGGAAAATTCCTAAGAATTTTCTCAACAAATTTTTAATCCGTTAATGTCTTACCATATTTTCTGATTTGTTAACAACCTCCATAATTTTATAAAACTACTTTTTCAAAAAATCAAAATCCTTCATAAATATACCTTTAAAGCTCTGAAAAAGATTATAAAGTTCCACAGTCATCACTTTGTCATTACCTTAGTAGCCTTTTTGTAGATCAACCCAAGCTTCCTTTGATTTTATGGCTGCTAGAATAAGTGAAAAAATCATCTCATCCATTGCTTGTTGGATAAAGAACTTACATCCTTCTTATATACTTCTTGTAAAGCTTTGGTGGTAAGAACAACTTATGTGTAGCCAGTCTCCACTAAGTCCTATACATATTGGGACATAAACAGAGTCTTCCTTACAGTGCCTAGAATATCATAGCTATTACCTTGGAAAATTGAAATTGTAGGTAATGATGGATATATGCTATTGTTGTTGTCCTTGCTTACTCAAATCTTAGCTTTAATACCAGTTATTGAGTAAAAAATATAAAGGAATATTCTCACATGAATTTTCACAAACACAAGACAAAAAAAATTGTAAAATTATAAAGTAGAAGGATGAGCTAAAAAAAATTGATGCCTTTATTAAACCAAGTAGAAAACTTGTACACAATAAGGATAGCAACTTAACTAAAATAATGGAACTAGTACTCCACTTCTAACAATTATAACAGATAGCATATCTCTAAACCAAAGTAACTTCACCTTAAAGAATAGCAATAATCTTAACAAATTTTGGTTGAATTCAAAAAGCTACTAAAAATATTCTGCATCAGATTCCAACAATATCACCAGCAAACCAATAAAATGCATCACTTATAATGCACGTAGCATGCTTTCCTGTTTCCTTCACTATAAGGTTCATGACTTCCTCAAAATTTTCTGGGACATCCTCTAGTAAATAATCATCCTAAAAAAGGTTGCCCAAACAAATGTAGTTCTCGGGCAAGTTGTTAGCGGCATTATAGAATTGTTATGTTATCCTAGGTCATCTTCTAAGAACATATTATGATTGTGTTATGTAATACCAAAGAAGGAAAATATTGCTTCAGGATATGCATTGGACAACCTTCAAATGATGCTAATCAATAGAAGTGCATGATTGACACAAGTGTCGCGGTATGTTTGGAGGTTTTTTTTTTAAACTTCTGACTTGATCCAAAGTTCCAAGGTTTACACCTAAAAAGCTATATATTGAGCTATAAGGCTTTGGATTGGATCTGTGTGGAACTAGTACTTGTAACATCAATTTATAAAAAGAAAAGAGGTTAGGTACATTTTAAAGAACAAAAGGGAGGTACGTTTGAAAGTAGATATGACATTGGTTTGGGCCTAGTCAAAATCTCAAAGCTTGATTAGGTTGGACTAAGGTCGATTATTTTTTAATTTAAAATTTCAAATAGATGTTACTTTTACTTGAAATTTTCAAATTTCGGGCCAGACCATACTGAACAACTTAATCCTAAGCCTAATTCGAAGCTGAAATTTTTCAAAAAAGAAGCTTGAACCCAATCTAAAGTTTGATCAATTAGAGTCAAATTCATTGATTTCAGGTTAGATCGGGCTTGCCTACATCAAAATGACATCTCTATTTGAAAGGCAAAGTGGTCACTTTAAAGAACAAATCACAATATAACGGCTTTAAAATAATTTTACATTATAATAATTTCACACATTTAAGATTAAATTTATATAATCTTAAAGGTTCATTCAATTTGCACGGTTGAATATAAAAGGAACACTTCAAAGGACAAACAAAAGTGCGATAATAAAATAAAAAGATGGATATCTTTTAATTCTAATTTTGTTGTTACTAGTCCTAAGTTAGTAGTAATGGTTACTCTTATATAGATAGAACGTTCACAAAAGTATGTGATTGTGATTAATTTAAAGACGAATGTCTAAGATTATTTAGGGGGTAGTTGGTTTACAGAGGAAAATGTTAATAAGAATGAGAATGAATACAGTAAAGAATGTGAATGGATATAATCATTATAATTATGATAGTTGGTTAAGACAAAGAAATGATTACTATTACCATTAATAGTGGTTGGTTTATTGAAAATCTTGAGAAATATATTCTAATTAACTATATTTAATATTAATATGTTCTAATTAATTATATTTTTACTAAAAATGGAAATATAAAAATTTGTTAAATTTTTGTTTTACATTAAATTTTAATATATTCTAATTAATTATATTTAATTTTAATATATTCTAATTGTTGATTTTTAATTAATTATATTGTTTTTCAAAAAGGAAAAAATTAGTTAAATTTTTATATGAAATTTAATATAATTTAATTAATTATATTTAATTTAAAATATTCTAAATAATTATATTTAATTAATTGTATTG
>JAOQMS010000179.1:17278287-17315785 GCA_027563885.1 Erythroxylum longipes
CAACACCAAAAATCATGAGCTTTTCTATTTGACGGTCTTTTCCATTTTCTACTTTACCTACCTTCTCCTCATCTCTAGAAAAGAGAGTTGGGCATAAGAGTCATCACTATAAGAAAGAAAATGATGAAGACTTTAAGGTATATATATAAGTGTGTGTGTGTGTGTGTGTGATATTTCCAATTGTATCAAGTCGTGGACTTTAAGAATCAACCTAACTTGAAGTTTGAAATTTTTAAAAAAATTGACCTTAACTTGAAATTTGGTCAATTCAGACTAAATTCATTAACTTCGAGTCGAACCAAGTTGGGTCAAACCGATCTAAGCTATTTTGTCAAGAATGATTTTGGTGAATTTTGTCGTGTTTAAATTATGTGAGGTGAGTAAATTGTATCAGTTAGAATTTATAAATAAATATATTATTGTGAACCTAATTTGGTCGAACCATTATCTTTATTATTCAATATTTTATTTCTTTTTCTAACATTTGTTGATAAAAAATGAAAGCATTTTAAAAATATTTTCACAATATTTTTGTTTTTTTCTTTATTTTATTTTTGTGCTCCTATATGTATATTTTTTTTGTAAAAAATACAGATTGTTATTCCATACGAAAATTGATTGCATCACTAAAAATATATAATAATTATTTCAAAATTACAATATTATAATGTTCAATTTTTTATTTTTATAAATTTTATAAGATGTTGAAGAATATGCCTTTGGATAAAGACTAATTAAATTACAATTCACTTATCATGATTCGGATTTCAGGAGAGTTTTGTCCTCGGGTCCTCAGGTGTAAGTCCTTAAAAATATAGAAGACAATTGACGGGCAGGCAAGCCCATTTTAAAGCTTGCAACGGGACAACTTTTAACCAAAATCTCTCAATAAAGTTTAAGCCTCAAAAGAGCAACCAGTCAAGCCGCTCAGTTCTACGAGATTACAAAATTGCCCCAAAATCTTAAAACTCTGCTTGAAAGATGAAGCTCGATTTAGGTCTTTTCAAGTATAATGTCAAATTGAGACGTGAGAGAGAGGACGTTTAATCTGTAAGTAGCGAGTAGGTTTGAAATACAGGTATGCCGTATGCCATTGCCTCATACAAGAGTCAACGAAACTGGGGCGCACATGGGACCGACTTATTTAGAAGAACCAAGGACGAGAGTGCAAGGGGATTGTAAATTGTGTTGACTGTACTTCGATTGGATAAGGGTTGTTTAAGACATGATGATGACAGGCCATAGCGATGCCAATCATCTCTATAGTCACGCAAAGCATAAAAAATTTCTCTATTGAATGAATACAAAATCTCATAATATACAAAGGCAAGATTAGATTGAATTAACATCCCGGTTATGGGAGTCTCCCCTACTTTGTTAATTAAAATCTTTTATGTCAAGTAATTTAGAAAGTAATTCTTATGCATGTAATAATCTTCCCTTTGTTTACGTATCATTTGATGTGAACAGTTCAGCACTCTTATCCCTTAACTAAAGGTCTCGAGTTTGAATCTTGAAAATGAAGAAATCTGTTTGACCAACACTTTACTCTTTAAGGACTGACCCAATGTAAACGGGGATTAGTTTAAGTGTGGATGGCTTAAAAGTGTCTTTCCATAGTTAGGGCCCTCCCGGAACATCTCGTAGGCTAAAAAAAATTAAATTATTTCTTATCAAAATTATGTTGTACCAATCATGAAAATGAATACGTTAAATTCATTTATATGTTGCAATTCAGTAGAATTAAGACATCAAGATCATCAAACGTTATCTTACTGGTTGGAGATTATAGCTCGTTCTTTTTAATGTTTTGTGGTGCAAGGCTGTTTCTGTGACTTTTAACTCTTAGTTTCTAGCCTGTTGTGATGATGCGTGAATCGAACTGATTAGCAAGCTAGAGAACAATCTGCGGTGCTTTCAACAATCTGAAATGGTGCTCCGGGGGAATGCTTTAGAATCAGTCTTCACAGCTGTAAGAAAAGGGCGTGGATGATGGCTCTCCAGGAACTCATTAAGTGCTTTGCGAGTAATTAAACGATAAAACTCGTGGAAAACAGTATTACTAGCGCAGTTGAAAATTAGATTAGAATCACAATTGGATTGCTTATGAAATAGCTTTTTGCCTTCAAGGCCATTGTTTTTCACTGGCTTGTATCGAATCAGAAACTGCTGGAACTGGACAACTAAAGGCACCTGATAATTCCTTTCTTTGTTATTTGATCTAACCTCTACATACAATTTTGGCCTGATTATTACAATTTCAAAGAAAAATATAAAAGAAAAGGCACGAAAAAAAAAAGTATTTACAAACAATAGTCTCATCAAAACTCGACTCTGTTTCCAAACTTAAAAAGAGTTACAAGCCATAGCTCTCCTGAGGGACAATGCTGCGGAGAATGGCAAAGAGAAGGCAGGCGCAGTTAATCGTCATCGAGTATCATTTTCCCTTTCAGAGCTACACAATTAAATCTTCTCTCTTTAGTAAGCTAGATGTAGCAAGATGTTTTACAGTACTATTAGATTCTGAAGCTCGACAATACCTTACAGTTTCTTCAATATTCTTGCTACTGATGCTTGCCTCTTCTGACTCCTGTGTTTCTAATGAAACAACTGATTTCTCTTTAAGCAAACTAGATAAACTTCTGCAGAACTATTGATCAATGAAAGATCATATCACCACAAGTTACACACCAGATTATATAATCCGCAACCCAGCAGTGACATTACTAACTTATGGAAAGGATCATTTACCTCCTTGTAAACTCTTAGCTCTCCTGCAGATTTTGATATTTCGACTACACAATTAGCAGGAGCAACTTCAATCACCTAAAATTTTGACAAATAATGATCAGACTTCTGAGACAATGGGCCTTTGTGATGTAATCCAGGATTGCTTTTGGTAATGGATTACCTCTGCTGACAGGTCATAACATGACCTGGTACATCTAGTCATCTTTTCTTTTTGATGCATTTTCATCTGCCACGGTATACCATAGGCGTCAGTTTCCTTGACAACAGAAACTCGCATCATAATCTAGCCAAATTTACCATGAAATTTTTCCTCCTTTCAACTGAGAGACTTGCGTCCGTTGCAGCGACTTCTATTTTCTTTATGGTCTCACCAACTGTAAGCTTGGATCCTATCCTTGTTGTCTTTTTAGTGTCTGCCTGCATAAGGCTAGAGTTTGTTACATAGTGATGATAGTCTTAGCATGCAAGCCTATTGAGAGGTTATGTCCAAATACATGCCTGATCTTCAAATAGACCTGATAAATCAAGGTCATGCGACATAGCTATCAACTTAAAAGCATTTATGAAACTTGAAGATTTGGGATTCTTTGCCGCTTCTGCATTTTCCTGCGGATAATTTTGTGACATAAGTAAAATGGAGAACTGGTATCTCTTCGCTATCTATAAGCATTTACCTCAACTGAATCAAAAGCAGCGTTAACATCATCCAAGCTGATTTTCTCATCGCATTCATACGCACAAGAAGCGAAATATTCTGTCTTAAACCAGCTATCTTCAATGATCTCGGGTATCTTGATCCGCTGTAATGAGTAAAGGAGTCCATCAGTATTCTTTCCTTCTTTTGTTCATCCAGTTCTTTAACTTCAGAACCGAAATGCATAAATATTCATACCCTTGTAGGATTTGGATCAAGCATTCTTGAGATCAGTTTCTTCTGATTCTCCGTAAACCATTTGGGACATGCGTATTCTGCTCTGGATATCTTTTTCACATGGACAATTTCATAGACGTAAGCAATTATCCTTTTCATTAAGTAGTTGACTTATATCTGAGTTCCAGTATCACAACAACCAACCTTTCTGTACAACATCATAAGGTTACGGTCATCGAATGGTAGATAACCTGCAAGTAGCTCAAAAAGGATTACTCCACAGGACCAAACATCTGCTGATGCTCCATCATAACCCCCATTTGAGAGAAGCTGTTCAATAGAAAATCAACCAGCAGCTAAGGCATTGGTTCAAGTTTGAAAATTTTCTTCAGCTATTACCAAATATTTTACTTTTGTCATAAGATTGAATTGAGTTTCTTCAAATGAGGGTAAAAAGCTGAGAAATTTTGTCTTACCTCAGGTGCCACATAGCATGGGGAGCCACAAGCAGTGGTTAATATGCCACCAGGCTGTCAGTCAGAATTGCAGGGACCGACCACTTAGTTCGGAGAAGAAAGAAAAGAACTCTATGGAAGGAGTAATTGGTAGTTTTATCCATGGAGTATACCTTGCGCAATGCACTTAATCCAAAGTCAGAAACTTTGACCTTTCCATTATTATCCAAAAGCAGGTTTTCTGGCTGCAAAACGGAGGTCCTGATTAGTTTGCACCCGTCCATTGAAGGAAGCGAAAATGTTACAAAGCGTACAAGGGATTATTAACCTTCAGGTCTCTGTGATAAACCCCTCTGTTGTGACAATAGTCCACTGCATCAATCAATTGCTGGAAAAGCTTTCTTGCCTCAGACTCACCTAGTTTCTTCGAATACGACTGGACATCAGAAATTAAACAGAATCAGAAATATCACTTGACAGAGGGAGATTGTTGAAAACACCATTTCGGATTGCTCTAAGGGCACAAAATTTACTGCTGACCAATTTGTCAGAAAGTTGTCCGCCGGCTACGTATTCCATTACTATGTATATTCTAGTTTTCGTGCCAAGAACCTGGAATTCCAATTTCAGCATCAAGGGAGTGTAGTTAATTGAGATAGAGACTTTTTCCCGAGCTGCTCTGAGACAAGATCTTATATGCCATTTGTAAACAGAACCAATAGAAAATCTGACAGATATACCTCATGTATCCGAACGATGTTGGGGTGATGCAGAAGTTTCATAGTTCTAATCTCCCTTTGCACCTAAACCAGTCTAAAAGTGTTAGAAAGGGAAAAAGATGTGCGTTGACAAAAATTACTTCCAAACAAAAGAAACAAGGAAGGTGCAGACAGAACGATTCATAGATTCACCTGATACTTGAGATTGCTTTCTACAACCATGTGTTTGTCAATGATCTTGATTGCGACGTAATGGCCATTGGTGGTATCAACAGCAAGCTTTACCTTAGCGAACGTTCCTTCCCCTATAGTCCGGCCAAGTTGATACTTGTCAACGTGTTGAGAAAATCCCATTTGCTTGAAAAACCTATGCCTATATCTTTCTGTTCTTCAACTTCTCAGATAATCTGTAGCTCGCTAAAACAACCCATCTCAAGGCCTGAAACCGTCTTTAAGTTTCCAGTATCCGTACTCAACGATGAAAAAAAAGTAAATTCAATTTTGAGGATGGCTCTCGCGTGTTTCTCATATTTGCCATGTTTGTTAAGAGGTTTCTCTTTATAAACAATCTTGTCGATTAAACACACATACGCAATTGAAAGACTACTGGTTTGAAAGATTTAGTACTTCTGTGATTTTCATGGAAAGTAGGACGGCTAGTTGGTGAACGTGTTTTGAATGGAAGTTGGCTGTTCTTGTCACAACCACAAGCACCAAGTAAAACGGTGCTCTTTTGGTCACTGTTCACAGGACAAACTTGGAATATAATTGCATTTATTTATCCTTAGGCATTCAGATACTACTGATTTCACAATTTTGTAGAAGGCACAAATGCAATTATATTTTTGGTTTTGCATATTCATTCACGTTCTCTTGTAGGCATACAGAATTGGTTACTGGGCTTAGGCTCAACTGAATGGAGTAACAGCTTTTACTTGTATCACCTCCTAAATTGTGGAACTAAGGTGCACCAATTCCAGTGCATTTAGACTAAACTCTAATTTATGCGAATGTCGATTTCGCTGGTAGTTTATGAACAGAAGTTTCTAATAGCCAATCACTTTATTTTTATCTTTTACACGACTTGAGTTATTGCTGGGAAGTAGGAAATATGTAATTTATAATATAATATATATAACACGTTTATCTCATCGGCCTTACAAGCAATAAAGCGATGGAAGAAGCAGTAGGTTCTCAGAAGGGGTATGTAAAAATTTCTTCAGCTTGTTGCTATTTAAGATGCTGGGACCATCAATGCAGAAACTTTAAAGATTGTGCTCCTCCTAAAGTCCATCTGCCTGTTGACAAAATTAAATACATTGATATTTAATTGCCAACTAGATTTATTTGACAATACAATTAACATTTGGAGGTCTAATACCCCATGGGAGATTCTTAAACGAAAAGGCTCCGTTGTTCAATTTTGTTTCCAATATACATATATAGATGACAACCTTTAACTCTTAAGGCACACACTTAACCTATATATCTACCAAATTGCTTTTGCCACAGGTATTGATTGATTTTCCTTACTTAGACAACAATATTACCAATGCATTTAATGATATATTTGACAAAAATCTTTCAAATTTGTGAAATGCAAAATATTTTATTAAATTTGTGATCAAAATTTAGTAGTTGTCTATTGAATTCAAGCCACTTTATTTGTTTAACAGAAATATTAAAAAAGAATAAAATCTTTTTATCCAAAAACTTCTTTTTTCCATTTCTCTATCAATAAAATACAAGCTGAAGTTGAGAAAATAGTCTAATATTTGATAATCTTTTCTTAAAATCTAAAGTCTTTAGTTTAAATCTTCATTTGCGTTTTAGGAAATAGAGAACTACTTATAAACGATAATTTTATAAATTGCATTTGCAATTCCAAACAATAATTCTCTGACTTCTCTCTACCTTTTCTTTCTCGCTCATTTTGCTGATTTACCTTAATGCCTTTTTTTAATACCCTTACCAAACACTACAGGAGACATCCAATAGCTAGCGTTATTAGTAATTTCCAAAGGGCATAAGAGGAACGACAAGTGGTAACTCACCGGCAGGTCTCCTGGATATGGGTGACCTGTCTCTGTCGCTAGCTTCTTTTCCTCTTTTGTCCCATGAGCAGATCACAGGAAAACAGGTAAGAAAATCGGTAGTGTCAAGGGTCACTGGAGACATTATTCAAAACAAGTTGGTGGATAGTGGAGCTTGGAGGAACAAGGCGATGGTTAACACATTAAGAGTAAGTTAAAATACTACCCGAATGTTACGTCAGATGGCATTTTTTCTCTTGTAGAGTTGCTTCAAGCTGGTGCAAGAGCTTAGTCCAATGCGTTGGTTGGTTTTTTCTGGTCTAAAAGAATGGCTTTCGCAGCAGCAAATGCGTGGGCTATGGCAAGATGGTGTAAGAAAGGTCTTGAAAAAGCTATGCTAATGGAGGATGGGTCAATACTCTTCAAGTTCTCTGAGAATTCGGATCTATGTGAGATAATGGAACAAAGACCGTGGCACATAGGTGATCAACTCTTGTTTCTTCGGTAATGGAAACCAGGGATGGGTTTGGAAAGAGGCTCGATAGAGGTTATTCCGTTATAGGTTTAATTTCATGGTCTTCCGATGGAATACTGGACAGTGGAGGGTTTGACCCATTTGGCGAGTGCTTTGGGGAAACCTATTTGTATGGACTCCCAGATAGCAGCCATAGATAGAATCAGATATGCTAAAATTTGTATTAAAGTTCCCAAAGATGCCTTATCACCAGAATCCATGCCTATCCTTCGTCTTAGAGAAGCAGGGGAGATGGTAAGTGACGTCATTTACATCTCCTATCCTTGGAAGCCGGTATCTGTGACTAAGAAATGGGTAGCTACTGGTAGGATTCTTAAGTCAGGTTGGCATGCTGATCTAGAGATTGAAGTAAATAGGAATGCGGATTAGGAGAGGTTTACAGAACCGGGGCAGCACATGGAGGTGAATGGGGGTGATGTAATCGAGACCTCGAAATTGAATCCGAATGGACAGTCTTAGGGGGGTAAAGCACATGTAGGGGAGGTATTAGAGCATAGGAAGAATCTGGAGATATCTCTACAAAATGGAAATGGTGTTACTGATCTTCAGTCAGGGGCTGTTAAGAGTTGAGGGAAGAGGGCTAATGTTAGTGGGAATTGTTATGCTGGTGAATCTTCATGTCCTAGTATTCCTATAATTAGGGAAAAGGCAAAAGTGGATGTGGAGAAACATTCCAGTAGGAATGATGTGATTTTGCTTGGAGGACAAAATAAGATGAATGGTGTGCATATTGAGGATATTGAACCTAGTACTAATATAGGGAAAGAAGCAGTTTCGGATACTGATGTGGGTGATTCAAGTCAAGTATCTGTGGGGATTTCTAAAAGAAGTGTGGGTAGGAAAAAAGTTAAGAAAAAAAGTATAAAGGGGTTATATCCCTTGAGTGTCTTTTTTAGGAGATCATATATATGTCGATATTAGTTTGGAACACTTGGGGTCTCAACGATCCCCTTAAAAAGATGATGGTGAAGAAAGTAGTTACGGATAAAAAATTGGTTTTAGTAGGACTTCTTGAAACTAAAATAAAGGCTAATGTTGCACAGAAAGAAATGGTCTTTTTGGGGACTAAATGGAGCTTCATTTCTAATCATATCCACCATTACAATGGTAGGATTTTATGTTATTATAACACGGATTTAGTGGCAGTCTAAGTGCTCAAGATGGGGGATCAATTCATGCATTTATATTGCTAGTTAATTAGTAAGTTCCATTTTGAGGTTACTGTAATATATGCGTCAAATTTTTCTTTTCAACGTGCTAAAATGTGGGAGGAGCTACTGGATTTACATGTGGGGATACAAGTTTCGTGGGTAGTGATAGGAGATTTTCATTGTTGTCATAATTCTAATGAAGTAGAGGAAGGTGTGCAACTCCATGGAGGTTCAGGTGCAGAACTTAACCAGTTATTTCAAAGCATTGACTTAGTGGATCTTAGAGGTATTGGTAGATGGTTCACTTGGGAAAATAATCAAAAAGGTAATATGTTCATTAGGAAAAAACTTGACCGAGCGTTGGTGAATCAAAGCTGGCAAAGGTCTTTTCCTACTGCTTTAGCTGTATTTGGAGAACCAAAATTTTCTAACCATGCGTCCATATTAATACAACAGATGTGTGATGGATATAAGTCAGGGGCATCATTCAGACTTTTTAATGGATTAATGCAGGTAGAGGGTTTTATGGATGTGATTTCTCAAGTTTGGCAGACTGAGGTAGTTGAGCATAAGGCTTTTCAATTGATGCAGAAATTGAGGCTTGTAAAAGAAGCAATTAAAGAGTTTAGCAAGAATAGAACTTGAAATTTGTAGGAAATGAGCACTAAGTTAGCTGAGATACAAAAGGAGTGTTATCGGGATCCTCTTAATGATAGCTTAAGAACCCTTGAGGCAAATTGGATGCAGAAATATCAGGAAACTCTGACTTTGCATAATTCAATCATTAAACAAAAGGTGAGACAAACATGACTCAAGTAGGGAGACATAAATTCCAAATTTTTCCAGGCGTCAATCCTAGCTCGGAGAAACACAAATACCATTACAGAAATGAAGGATGAGGAGGGAAATAGGTTAAGTGATCAACTGGAAATTGCTGAACACATAAGGGAGTTTTTTATCAAGCTCATGAGGAATACCGAAAGTGAAGGGAATGGATTTGGGGTTAAAGATGTGTTGGAGTTCTGCCTAAGCCAAGAAAGGTTGGAGATGCTAAATGCTCCTTTTTCAGCCCAATAAGTCAAGGAGGCATTGTTTTGGTTACATAGCTAGAAAGCTTCTGGTCCTAATGGATACTCGGCAGGATTTTTTCAGAAGACTAGAACATCACCGGTCAGCTATTAACGGAAGCAATGTTAGAGTTTTTTCATTTAGTAAACTCCTGAAGGAGAATAATCACACGTACCTATGTTTGATTCCTAAAAAGGAGAGACCAGAAATGATTGTGGACTATCGTCCCATTTCGTGCTGCACAACGGTGTTTAAAATTATAGCGTCTCTTTTGGCAGAAAAATTGAAAATAGTGTTGGCTAAGGTGGTAAACAAAGCACAAGAGGCTTTTCTTCCTCCAAGAAGCATTGGGGATAATATACTGATGTTGCAAGACTTGTTGGGAGAATATCATACTGGTAAAAAGATCAAGAGCTGTGCATTAAAGATTGATCTTTATAAAGCTTATGATATGATTGGTTGGGGATATCTGAAGGATTGTTTGGAAGGTATTGATATGCCTTTAAGATTTTGTCATTGGATACTTCAATGCATTCAAACTACATCCATGAGTGTTTTAATAAATGGGATTCCTACAAAACTATTTCATATCACTAGAAGGATGAGGCAAGGGGACCTTCTCTCCCCTTACCTATTCACTCTTGCGATGGAGGGACTTTCAAGACTATTATCTAGAATGGTGGATTGTAATGGGCTGTTTCAGTATCACTATAATTGTAGTGAAATGAAATTGTCACACTTACTGTATGCTGATGATGTGACACGTTTGTGTAAGGCTGAACCACATGTGATATCGATGATGATGAACTTGATGCATACTTTTTCTGGTTGGTCGGGGATGAAGCTGAATGTACAGAAGAGCAGCATCTTTGTTTCTTCAGGTGTTAGAAACCCGGAGTGGATTACTAGTCTGGTCGGATTGTCTCTTTAGGAAACCCCATTCAGGTATCTGGGAGTTCCAATCACTTTGGCTAAGTCAAATTTTTCTGATTTCCTACCATTGTTAGAAAAATTAAAAGGTCGAATGTATGCTTGGCAAAATCTATTCCCTTCACTTGCTACTAGATTCACTCTTATTACATTGGTTTTGAACAGTATGCATGTACATTGGGCTACTCATGTGGTAATTCTAAGGAGAGTGATCAAGGACATGGAGAGGATATTAAAATCATTCTTACGGACTAGTAAGCATGATAATTGTAAGGGAGCAAAGGTTAAATGGAGTGATATTATAGTGCCAAAACAACAAGGGGACTGAGCATCATTTCGATTACACAAATGTAATAGGTATTGCTTATGAAGAGAATTTGGAGATTATTCATGGATAAAGAAGCGATGTGGGTCAAGTGGGTGCAAATTTATCGTCTTAATGGGCAAAGCTTTTGGTAAATTCTAGCGAGGTATGATCATTCTTGGATTTTTAAGAGTTTGTTGAATCTTAGAGAAATGATCTATCCATTTATCAAATGTAGGGTAGGGAATGGAGAGGATACTCGTTTTTGGTTTAATAACTGGAATAATTTCAATCCAATATGGTTGCGCAATGATTTACAAGTTTTACGTAATAGAATTCCTAAGGAAGCTAAGGTTGCATGGATCTATTGGGAGAGGGTGAGGATGAACAGCTACATGTTTGGTCATTTAATTGACAACTATGTGAATGGAGTACAGCTGAATACCCAGATGGACAAGATGATATGGGTGGCGCATCATAGTGGGGATTTCACGAATAAATCTGCACACGACATAGGGAGAGCTTTTCATGAAGTGGTCTCATGGGCTAATTTGGTATGGAAGCAGGTATTAAGTCCTAAAGTCTGCTATTTTCTTATGGCTTACTATTAAAAATAGGTTGAGAACTAAGGATCGATGGTTTGGTAGTTTTGACCCCTTGTGCGTTTTGTGTAAACATGTTAATGAGAGTAGGAATTATTTGTTTTTTGAAGGTGAATATATCAAAGTGGCGTGGAGCAGAATATTGCATATGATTGGGTTCCTAAATTTCTCCTTTGAGTGGAATGAAGTTTTGAGTGATGTTATACGGTATTCCAGACCTGGGCAACGAGATAGTCTCATTATCAAGACGTCGTTTCAGCTAGTGATATATTACATGTGAAGGGAGAGGAATAGACGCATATATAAGGCAGTAGAACAACATAAGTATGAGCTCGTGGCGACAATCATTAACTTGATTAGAGAGTTAATCATAGTCAAAGGGAAGCAAGAAGTCATTAGATAAGAAATCAGATTGACTTGGTTAATATAGCTATTTTTAGGTGGTTTCGGATGTATGTTTGGAGAAGTGGAGTAGTTGTTGTATTAATTTTGTTCTTATCCTTGTAAAGGATTATATATAAGTTTCTAGCTTTGGTAATATAGATGTTTTAATTTTCAAAAATTCTAAACAAACCTTTAGTTAAAATGTAAGACTAAGAGTTCCACAAGTTACATGTTCATGAAAATGCTATGTAAACATTTGGGAACGCAATGCTCTAGATGAAATAGATATTGTTGACATGATGATTTCCTTTTTAGGAATTAACGTTCTTTTAATAACACCTTTAGCCACATTTCGAGATTTCAAACTTCAAGCCATCATGAGTCAAACCACAAACTAGTAGCTAGCAATTTAATTAATTCTTATTAATACATTATAGACCTTCCTGCTTCCTTTAAAAGTAATATTTCGCCCTTTTCATTTGTAATTTGACTAGTAAAGGGTTAGACCTTTCCTCTTTATCAAAAGGTTTACGTAAAAACTCAACCAAGTACTTGGACTCCAACAGAGATTACAATTTTAAATTGTTTCGTGTTGTGGTTATTTATACCACATTTTGCTACTCTTAATCCATTCACAGGCTTGTATATCCCGCCGTGTTGAATGATCTCACAGGATATTAAATAAAATTAAACACATGAAGGCCAAGCTGTGTCCGGACTATTTCCTTGGAGTTTGAATAAATTTTATTTGAGAATAGTTAAAAGAAATTGCTAATAAAGTGGAAGAGACGGAGTTTGGCTATAACTTCTGGATTCAATTACCTCTCTAATAAAATTATATAAAAAAAAACAATGGAGCTAGCAGCCAGTCAATATCGCAACAGTATCGATAAGAAAAAGACTTACGGGTAGGAAGAGTTAGACGTCACTTCCTACTACATCAAGAAAAGTCACATAAGACTATAAATCAGAACTATTATAACGTTAACGTATTCTAACTCTTAGTTAATAAAAGTTATGGAAAGAAACCAATATTGGCCTAATGCATTATATTTGAAAACATAAAAACTTGACCAAACCTTTAAATATTTTTAGACAAAATGAAAATATTCAATCTCAGATTCCCAGGTAGATCTGATCCACAAGGGTTAGGCATTCGTGATGTCTTAAGAAAACGCAAAATTAAGCTAATAATGTTTTGTATGATAATAGGCTGAAGAAGAAGAAATGGATCAATCACATGAGAGAAAACAGGGTAGGAGGTAAGTTGGCACGTGAACAAAACAACGTTGTTAGGCGTTCGCTGGATCACTTAATAAGTAGTTTATTCAAGGTACAATAGGGACTTGCATCTGGATCGCTTAATAAATAGTTTATTCAAGGTACAACAGGGACTTGCATCTTTATATATATACACAAAGCGATGATACACCTTTTTATATTGTAAGTATAAAGCAATGATACACTCCTCAATTATACATTGCGTACCGACGTACGCTTGCCGTGTAACATCGAGTAAAGCATATGTTCTATTCCTTATTCTTTGGTTAATAAGATGGAAAGATGCAGAGAACTACACTGCTTCAAAAAGACTTGAAAATCCAAGCCAAATAGAATACAACACTATAGACTTGTTTGATAAATGACTTAACGGATATTTTTTGATATCGGCTATTTTTTGGCAGATTAAAAGGTTTTAGTTGTTTGATTATGTCAAACCGCTGATAATTATGTTTGGTAATTAGCTGATTGAGTTAATGGATTGAACTCAATCTGCTAATTTTGAAAATGCTCCTATGAACAGTTGAGAAATTAAGGAAATAAAAGATTGTTATATCAAAAAGTTATTACAAATTACTTAAAGAGATGGAGATAGAGATGAGTTTATTATTTAAATTTAATATATTTGATTTTAATTTTTGAAGTTAAATTGATATCAAATTTGAGTCAGAATATATAAAAAGTTATCCCATTTTATACGTCTTCCTTTAACTTTGAAATAATGGTGTTGACTTTTTTCTATCTATATTTTTATGAGAATATTCAAAGAAATACTAAGATATAATTCTCATGTCCTTATAATTTTTTTTCCAATTATGTCCGTACAAGTTATTTTACACATAAACAATTAATACTAAATAGTTAATTTTATTAAACACCTTTAAATACACAGTTCATGTTATCTACTAGTCAAATCAACTATATCAATCTACTGTTAACTAATTGCTGACAGAATCAATTAACAGCTAATGCAATCTGCTGATTGTCAAACAGGGCTTATATGTCTATTTTCTGCAACTTTGTCTTTTGGTGATGAAATAAATATTCTTTTATTTTGGTGAATGTTCACTTTCTAACGCAGGGGGGAAGTATACATATCTATACTGTATTTAAGCTAATATTTGAAAACGAAATATGGTTTGAACCTATAAGAGAAAAGATGATCAAAGTTAAATAGGTAAAATGGGTTTAATAGAAATAAATCTATTATTATAAGATGCAATAAATCTACTTAAAAAGTATGGTTTGAACTCAAAAGAGAAAAGATAATCAAAGTTGAACACGTAAAATGGGTTTAATAGAAATGAAACTATGATCATATGAAGTAATAAATGTCCTTAAAACATCATTCTATTTATAGTTGTTGTGCATAATTCATATACACAAATGTGTAATTTTGGAGTTTCAGGTTTAAAATGAACATGCTTTTAAATAAATACAACTTGGGACATGAGCATGACCTAGTGCATATCCTTTATGGAATTTAGAGATGAAGGTATGGGATGAACATATGAGTGTGTTGGTGTAATAAAGGTATTTTAAAGGAACTCACAATTTAGGACACAACCATGTCTTATACATGAAAAAGTTAGTAAGATCTACAAGCTGGAGACATGATAGTATCTTAGGTCATGTCTTAATATGTAGAGAAATAGAAGGATCTATGATTTGAAGACATGGACGTGCCAAAGCTAATGTCAGGCTTTGCAAAGAGACAGTAAGATATATATCCGAACAAGACAGTGTCTAAGATTTAAGGTTCGATAAGTGGACTATTCGATTAAAATTGCACTAGTTAGGATTTACATATACAAATATATGTTGTAAACTTAGTTTGTTGTAACCATCATCATATGATTTAATAGTGAATCAACTACCCTTAATTCCCAATGATGTAGGCACTCTCAATTAGTCGAACTTTGTTAAAAATTTTCATGTATTCTTGTTTTTGTTCATTCATTATTCTCTATTATTACTATTTATTTTTTTAATAAGTGGTATCTGAGCATCATTGTGTCAACAATTATTTTGATTGTAAAGTTTGAAGTGAGAAAGTTCAAGTGAATTGAGACCTTCAATCTGTGATAATAAAAAGTGAAGGATATACTGGCGCATAAGGCATGTTGAAGGGTTGTCAGAGAATAAGTTAGTAGATATAGATGCTCGATTAGAGCACAAACAGTTGGAAAATTATGAATTTTTCTGGTAGATTACCATATCAAGGAGATTGCATCCCTCTAGCAATATGGAAGAAACTGAAGAATTGCTATATGTCAAAGTTTCTCAGAAATGATTGTATTTGGAGAAGAAACTGCACATACAGAAGATACATGGAGGAACATATTTAAAGAAACATATTAATGCATCCAACAAAATAATTAGTGATTTGTTGAAGCTCTAGGTGACTATTGAAAACAACGATAAAGCAATGTCTACTTTGTTCTTTACCTCTTTTCTATGAATATCTAGTGACTACAATCACATTGAGTAAGGAAATAGTTAGTTTGGAGGACATCACTACTACATTATTAGCTCACAACCAATAAAGACTCAATATTGGTTAAATATCTTAAGGTGAAGAGTTATATATGAAGGGAAACTAGGACTGTTAGAGGAAGTATAATAAGGATGGCTTGTCCAAGAGGAGTTTTAAATCTAAATCCAAGTGAGACAATTTGTGGCTAAACTTTGAGCAAAAAAGACATATTAAGAAGTACAATCCAAATAAAAAGAGGTAGGATGATAAAAGGAAGTATGATGATTCGTTAAGATCTGCTAATATAGTGAAAAGTAAGGAGATGATTCATTAAGATCTACTAATATAGTGAAAAGTAAGGACTCGAATTGTAGTGATGGAGATATAATCTACGTATTAGTTAACTTCATGATTCATAGACTCTAGATACAAGATGCTCACATTATATAACACCAAACAAGGATTGGTTTATGTCATATGCATCACACAATTTTGACATTGTCCAGTTGGGGGATGATGAAACTTGCAAAATCAGTAAAATAGGATAAGATCAATACATTTGATAATGTTGTTAGGACATTATGATGTTTGATATGTAGCAAATTTGAGGAAGATGTTTCTACATGTTTTATATACTTAATAAACATTTTAAGGCCACATTCATGATGTGCAAGTATAATACCAAAGGAATTGTAAACTATATGCATAATGACATTTAGGGTCTTACAAGAGAGTTATCATTGGGGAGCTCTCAATATTTTGTAAAATTAATTGTTAATTTTTTGAAAAAAAAATGTAGGTTATACTTCACAAAGTAAAATTCAAGGTCTTTGCAAATTTACAAATATGGAAATTTAAGGTGAAGAATTAGAGAGACAAAAAAATTAAGTACTTAAGATTAGACAATGACACTGTGTACAGAGGCTCACAATTTAAAAAATTTTGTAAGAAGGATGGGATATAGAGACACTACATATTTTGGAAACCCCATAGCAGAGCAACATTTTCAAAAGGATGAACATATATATAATTAAAAATATTAGGTATTTAAGGTTAAGAGTAGTGATCCCAAAAAATTTTTAAGCTAAAAATATGAGCATAGTGTGTTACCTCATCAACAGATCACTATGAAAAAATTACTAGATAAGAGAGTGGCAGAGGAAGTGTGGATATGAAGTAAGGTAAATCCCTATGGGAATCACTAGAATCTAAAGGTTTGAAGGGGTATAAGTTTTGGATCTAGCATCAAAGAAGATGGTGATTAGTAAGGATTCAATAATTGATGAGAAACATATGTTAAAACAAATATATAAAGAGAATGTGCTAGGATTGATAGAGGGTAATATAAAGGATACAAGTAGAACTAGGACAATCTGGAGCAGACTTGAAAAGTACTAAAAATTCTAGTTTAAAAACAAACCAATATTAATAAAATAATATCAATAAAGTATAGAGCAAGATATATTATTAGGCTACCAAATAGATATAGTTGCGAAGACTTGGTATCTTTCACACTTATTGTAAGTAATAAGGATTCAACTAACTTTTATGTGGCCATAAACATTTAAGATTGTCACAACCCAAATGGGCACATGATGGGTATATAAAACTCAAAAGCATAAGCCAACCTAACTACGAGTGACAATAATAGATGTAAAATCTAAAAAAATAAATAACAATATAGGCACACATAAGTACAGATACAATAAAGTACAATAATTTTAGCATGTATCAGAAGAAAAATTTTCAACATACTAAATCATATCGTTGCGGATGTTAGATTACAAATACAAATGAAAAAAACTGAAAAACATACATAGAAGTAGATAAGTTGCAATCGACACTCTTTGGAGTTACTGTTATGAAGCTAGTGGTAGCTGACATGAAAAATAGAGTTGAGGGGATTCAGCCCTCACTAAGTAAGTCCATATCCCCTCATGATACCCAATGACATGCTCACATAATATATAATATATATTTCTATAAACGTACATAAATGTTGCATGCAAAATCACATACAATACAAAATAAATCGTGGAGAAGGAATATTTGTAAAACTTTAGTCTCTAAGGGCAAATCTTCATACCTTGAATGGCTACATAGAGTTAAGCATCACTAATGGTCTAGTCATATACCTATACTTATATAACTGTAAGGCTTTCTTTGTCTAAAGAGGTTATAAGGAGCCAGGCATCCCCAACAAACCAGCCCTCACTCAGTATGTCCAAAGTCAAAATCATATTGATAACATACATATCAAATAAGTACTTGATTGGGAACTAAGCATCAAATGGGATTGGTCTATATCATATCATAATCATATCTCATAATCAAACTAGTGTGTACATGTTCTTGATGTATATCCATTATGTGGCACATTTTACAAAATTTTTCCTCCTCCACAATCACAATCAAACACATCCTTTCCCAATCCAAATATCAATACCTTAATTTCACTAAACAAGCTCTCAATCATGTGAGAACCATCATAAACGCATACAATATGCAATAGGTATCCAAACTTGTACCTATACACTTAGATATTGTAGTATTATTCTTATAAGCCTCATGATATATCTATATATATACGTATATATTCATATTCATGTGCATAAGGATAAGGGCTTCTATCCTGACTTAACATGTCATCAATTATATCAATATATAATCGTACTCAGTAGAGGGTATAGATTCAATAGCGGTAGATAGTTATGAACTTACCTGATTGCTATACTTATCAATCTGAACCTTGAGATGTGGTCTCACTCTTGGTATAACTATAAAATAGGAAAAGAACTATCCTAATCAATGTCATTTACAAGTCGTTGGACTTAATTAACAACTTAGGACTCATTAGGTTTGCTATAATGGTTCAATTGTGCAATTCAGCCTTTGATCCTATTCTTGCATAAAATTTCTGTGATCTGTAATTTACAAACTGCTAAGAATTTCACTACATTCTTAAGGAAAAATAATAAATGCAATTTATAGGATTTTTCAAATTTCTTTTGAGAAAAAATTGGTCAAGAGGTCACTGGAATAATATTTATGACAATCGAAATATTCTAGTCTCAAAATTCAATGATTTTATACCAAATGAAGGCTTATGATGAGTAGAACAAATTTTATAACTGTAAGAAACTTAAAATTCTCGACAATCTAAATGAATTAAAAAAAATTTATTTTATAGCCCTAACCTCTATCTTCATCAATTAGTAACAATACAGACAATAATTAGTAATGAGACCATAGGGCTTGTACTCCTAACATTGAGGGGAGTCTAATGGTGATGGTGATGGTCGGTAACATTCATTGGAGGTAACTGATTGAAGAATTGAGTTTTTCTTAATTTTCTTCTCAATTTTGTGAAACTTTTGGTGTTGATGTGAGGTAAAAATGAGTATGATTGTGAAGGGCTCAAAAATAGGAGTTGATTGGTATATATGGTTGGTTATTTAGAGTCTCTACTAATGAAGAATAGAGGAAGAGAATGGTTTCATGAATAGTAACCTTTCGATGTTACTATTCATAAATAGGATCAAAGGCTTAATTGCACAATTGGACCATTATAGCAAACCTAGTGAGTCCTAAGCTATTAATTAAGTCTAAAAACTTGAAATGACATTGATTAGGATAGTTCTTTTCCTATTTTATAGGAATTCGTTTTCACCTCGAAAGATTACTATTCATGAAACCATTCTCTTCCTTTACTCTTCATTATATATATATATATAAGAATTTGTCCTCAAATTATACAACAATATTCTATTGAGGAAACACATATGGATATAACTCTTAATTCTCTCACTCTGTTTCCTAAATGATCTCCTCGACATTGTCATTCCTTTATATCATCTTACCCAGAGGGATCTGCTTTGACCATAATTGGCACACCTGAGAACCCAAAATAGCTAATGGCTCCTCTTCGTAGGTCAGATTCTTGTTCACCTCTACACTTTATGTCTAGAGTATACAAGAAGGATCATAAATGTTTTTGGGAAGCATAGAAATTTGGAATACTAGGTGGACTTGCAACATATCTGGAGATAACACCAATCTATATGCCACCTTTCTAACTCTCTCTGTTATCTTGTAAGATCTATTATATCTTATAGATAGTTTCCCATTCTTTCCAAACTTCATTACAAACTTCATTGGATATACCTTTATAAATACGAAGTTACTTATTTGAAATTCTATGTCCTTGTATTTTGGGACCGCATAACTCTTCTATCTTTTTAACACTATCTTTAGTCTTTGCTTGATCAATGAAATCTTCTTTCATGTGATCTTGATTAGTTCTAGGCCCTCTAACTCCCTTTGATTTACTTCCTCCTATCATAATAATTAATTGTATTTTTGTCTGTACAATTCCTTGTAAGGTGTCATCCCATGCCATTGTGATAGCTATTATTGTAAGCAAAATCAATTAGAGGCAAGTGTGAATCCCAACTACCACCAAAGTCCATTATGCACATCCTCAACGTATCTTCTAGGGTTTAAATCTTCCTCTTATGTTGCACATCAATATGAGGATGGAATGTTTTGCTAAAATCCAATCTAGTGCTTAGTGTCTCTTGTAATTTCCTCTTATAATCGAGATATGAACCGTGATTCTTGGTCAGAGCCTATTGACACAAGCACCCCTTAGAGATACATTATCTGCTTGATATACACTTTTACAAGCTCAGACATTGAGTAGGTGGTTTTCATGGGTAATAAAAGGATTGACTTTGTCAACCTATTTGTGAACACCTAAATAGAATCACATCAAATCCTTATATAAAGTAGGCTAACCACGATATCCATTGTGATCTTTTCCCATTTCCATTCAAGAATTGACAATGTTACAGCTTACCTGAGGGTCTAATGCTTAACTTTTACGTGTTGGCAAGTCAAGCACTTAGATACATATTTAATCACATCTTTTTTCATATCGCCCTACCAATATGTGTCTCTAATGTTGCAATACATCTTAGTGGAACCTAAATGTATATTATACACAACATAGTGCACTTCCTCTAAAATCTCATCCTTCAAGTTCCCTATATCTTAAACACGCAATCTCACATTCATACTTAGTATACCTCCCCCATCGATCTTAAAATCTATATGATGTTCTTCTTATACTTTATATATAAGATTTTAAAGCTTATGGTCTTGGCCTTGAGCTACTTTGAACCAATTGTACTCTGTTACTCACCAATAGTACTCTTGAATATGAAATTTGAAACTGAGCGCATTAATCCATCAAATTGTGTAACTCCTTAGTCAAAGCTCTCTTCTTTACTATGCCAAACTACCAAAGAACTTCCTACTTAGTGCATTTAATACGACATTTACCTCTCCTAGATGATACTGAATCGTGAAGTCATAATCTTTTAGTAGTTCCATCCATTTTCTTTTCCTTAAATTTAAGTCCTTCTGCTAAAATATATATTTTATACTCCTATGATTCGTGTAAATTTTACACGTCTCACCATACTAAAAATTTCTCTAAATCTTTAAGGCAAAGATCACTACTGCCATCTCTAATTCATATGTAGGGTATTTTTTCATGTTTTATCAATTTCTTGGAAGCATAAGCAATCCTCCTACCATTTTGCATCGACATATTGCCTAAGCCAACTCATCACAGTTCAATTAAAATCCTCTAACTACTTTGGTTCTACTTGTGTTCCCTCCTGAGATACCATATGTCCTAAGAATATGACACTCTCAAACCAAACTTCACATTTCGAGAACTTGGTATACATATGATGTTCTAAAGTATCTATATGCTATTCTTAAATGTTGGGCATGTTCTTTATCTATTTGGAAATACAACAAAATGATATCGATAAAAATGATCACAAACCTATGAAATAATGGTTTGAACACTTTACTCATTAGATTCATGAAAACTACTAGGGCATTAGTAAGGACAAATGACATTACTAGGAATTCATAATGGCCATATCAAGTGATAAAGGTTGTTTTAGGTATATCATCTCTTCTGACCTTCAATTGATGATATCCAAACCTTTGGTTGATCTAAGAGAAATACCTAGCACCCTGAAGTTGATTGAATAGATCATCGATTTAAGGTAATAGATATTTGTAGTGAAAGGTCACCGTATTCAAATTCCTGTATTCAACACACAATTGGAGAGAACCATCTTTTCTTTACTAAAAGTACCAGCACACCCTACGGTGTTGTGCTAGGCTTGATGAAATCCTTATCTAATAAATATTACAATTTTTAGTTTTGGTTTTTTTAACTATTTAGGTGTCATTCTATATGGAAGTATAGAAATCGGAGTTGTATCAAGTACTATATTAATGCAAAACTTGATATCCCTCTCTTGAAGTAGCCCTGATAACTCTTACCAGATATACATTCAAAACTTCTAAACTACTAGAACACTTTGGAGGCTATTAACTTCTATGGAAGTATCCCTAACCAAGACTAGGTACCATTAGCACCCATGTTTGAGCATCTTGTTGGCTACTACTACCAAAACTATGTTGGAAAGGATGGTCCTCTTATCTCCCTCAAAAGTAAACTTTCCCTCATCTGAAATTTGAAACACCACTTTCTTGTCTGTACAGTCAAGGGTGGTATAATGACTAAAAAGATAGTTCATCCTTAATATTACATCAAAATCTATAACCGATAGTAATATAATATTTACGACCAATATCCTACCATCAATCTCCATAGGATACGAGTAGTAAATCAAATCCACCTCTATGACATCAGTAAGAGATGTGCATACAAACAAGGATTCTTCCACTCTGTCTGGTACTATTTCTAGTCTTATAGCAAAGTTGAGTGTCATAAAAGAATTAGTTGCTCTCGGATATATTAGAACTATAGCTTATAATTTAAAGCCGAGAAGAATACCAAATACCATAGGATTTGAAGCATGTGCATCTTGAAGGATTAGGGTGAACACCTTGGCCTAACCATTACCTACATACTGAGGGTTAGAGGATTGTCCCTGATTGTAGCCTCCAGATCTACCTCACGAATGCCTTCCTCTGAAACCTCATCCTTGTTGGGCACCAAACTATGGTCCCCCTTATGGTCATTGAAATGGAGGCTATTCTCTACTAAAAGAGGTTTGCTAATATCCTATTGTTGGATAGACTCTGATCAGATGCTCATACTGACCATATCTATAGGAACTTCCTAGTGGTATGTAATATGGTTCTTAATGTGCCTTAACACACTTTTGGCAAATGAAGGATGTTGAGCCTAAATTACTACATCCACTACTGCTACTACTTGCTCTAGGTTTGAACTTGAATCCTACCATATGTCTACTGCCAAATCTCACCTTGTTATGTGCTCGAACAACCCTATGTTAAGAGCTACTATTCTGACTGTATCCTAGAGAAACGTTTGATTATTGCTACTGTCGTTGTTGAAAAGTGGAAGGTCATATTGAATGCCTCCTACTTTGCATTTCAATAAACAAAGCACCCTACTCCATAAGGATCATTTCTAACTATTTTGTCATATCCATCAGAGTAAAGAACTGCTCCTGAAAATTCATGGCCATGTTTATAAAAGGGGGTCCCAACCACAATATATATCAGTTAATCTTCATCATCTCATTTAAAATATGTCTCCGGCATATCAAATTAATTGAATGAAGTTAGTAGTATACTCATCCACCATCTTATATCCCTAGCATAGATTTAAGAACTCTGATCTGAGTGCCTCTTAAGCTACCAATGAGAGTAAATAGTCCGTAAACTTTTTCCTAAACTAAGACTAGGTGATTACACCAAAGTATGGAAGGATGTGGTATTGATACCTATCCTTGGTCACTCCCTGCAAAGACATCTCCATCAGACCCCCCAACTAGATATTAGAATAATGCAATCTCTTGCCTGGCATCTCCACCTCATTAAGGAAATCAATGACCTCCTTAGGTCTATTCCTATTAAACTCTACAGGGTGGAACCTTGAATAAGCTATTAATAGCTGCATATTTGATCTCTCCTGCTCTATGGCTATAACTAGCGGCGACACTTTTTATTATTTTTATTGCATTATCATTATCATCGAATTGTTGAACATGACATTATTATCTTTTATTATTAGTAGAAATGATTGTATGTCAAACGTAAGGTCCTTGGGAATTCCTTGTGACACCTCTCGCTCTTCTATAGACATCTTTCAAGTTATGGTCATCCTGTGCCTATTGCACCTTCCAACTGAGGCAGCTAGGGCAAGCATCTTATCTTGCATCAAGGCCTCATCATGGGCCTCTTCGTTAAGTTGAGCAAGAAATCGCATACATCTATTTATGCTAACAAAAGGAAGCAAAGGAATGTTCAATACCACCAATTAAAATCGATGAGTATTCTAAGCAAGGAAGCTATTTTAAAGAGGGATTAAATTCCTATGTACCCACAGTAATAAGTAGAATGACACTCTATGTCTCCAATCTTTTAACCTAGGCTCTGATACCAACTTTGTCACAATCCAAACAGGCACTTGATTGGTGCAAAAAATTGAAAAGTTAAAGCCCTCAGATCACATGTAAGCCTGACTACTGGTGAAATAAATAGATATAAAATATGAAAAAACACATAACAATAATGGCACACATAAGTACAAATATAGAAAAGTACCATAATGTTAGCGTGAATCAGAAGAAATTTTTTTAACATACTAAATCATATCATTACGGACTTTAGAGTAAAAGTACACATAAAAACAATTTAAAAACATATGTAAAAGTAGATATGTTATGACCAACGCTCCTCTAAGTCACTATTGCAAAGTTGGGGGTAGCTGAACTAAAAATAAAGTGAGGGGAGTTAGATCTCATTGAGTAAGTCTATATCGCCTCATAATACTTAATAGCATGCTCACATAAGATATAATTTATATTGTTATAAACACACATATATGATGCATGACAAATCGCATGTAATATATAATAAATCGCGGAGACGGAATATATATAGAACCTTAGTCTCCAAGGGTAAATCCTCACAATACTACATTTTGAATGGATATGGGAAGCTAAGCATCACCAACAGACCAGCCCTCACTCAATACATCTAAAGTCACAATTAAATTGATAATATACATATCAAACAAGGACCTAATTGGGAGCCAAACATAAACTTGGATAAGTTCATATCATATCATAATCATCTCCCATAATCAAACCAGTGTATACTTAGTCCAAGTGGAACATCTTACAGACTGTTTTCCTCCTCCATTATCAAAATCAAATATATCTACATTCAATTCATATATATATATATATATATATATATTATCATATCCTTGTGCATAAGGGTCAGGGCATATATCCTGACTTAACATGTTATCAATCATATCAATCTAGAACCATAGTCAATAGAGAGTGTGATATATATATAGCATAAGGGTCAGGGCATACATCCAGACTTAACATGTTATCAATCATATCAATCTAGAGCCATAGTCAGTAGAGAGTGTGAATTTGGTATTGGTAGATAAATATGAACTTACCTAATTGATGTACTTATCAATCCGAACCTTGCAATATGAGTCTCACTTCTTATATGCTTATAAAATAGGAAAAGAATTATCTTAATCAATGTGATTTACAAGTCATTAGACTCAATTAATAACCTGGGAGTCACTAGGTTTGCTACAAAAGTCCAATTTTGCAATTCAGCCTTAATCTTATTTTTGCCTAAACTTTTTATGGTTTTTAGTTTACAAACCATTAAGAATTTTACTATAGTTCTGAAAGGGAAAAATATATGTATAATTTATAAAAATTTTCAACATTTTTTTGAGAAAAAATCTCCAGAAGGTCACGAAACAGTATCTCCGATGATTGAAATATTCCTTTACTGATTGAAAAATTTTTCAGTATCAGATTTTAATGATTGTATACCAAATAAAAGTCTTTGATGAGTAAAACAACTTTTATAATTATAAGCAACTCAAATTCTCAATTAATCTCAATAAACTGAAGAAAATTTTTTTCAAAGCCCTAACCTTTATTTTCACCAATTGACAGTGATACAAGTGGTGACCGACGATAAGACAAAAGGGCTTTTTTTCTTGACATCAAGAAGAGTCCAATGGTGATGGTAGTGGTCAGCAACACTCATCGGAGGCATCGAATTGAATCTTTGAATTTTTATCCAAATTTTATTCTAAATTTTTGTGTTGATTCCCTTGTTCTTATGAAATAAAAAGGGTATGGTTATGGCTGGAGAGAAGTTGATTGGTATATATGGTTGGTCGGTTAAAGTCGTTGATGGTGAAGACTAGAGGAAGAATACATGAGGTGTATTACAAAGAGATAGGTAAGTGGATGTTAGCAATGGTGGAGAAGCTGGAGTCTTTGACTAAAAATCAAATATGAAATTTAATGTAGTTTTCCAAAGAGAAGAGGCCTATAGAACACAAGTGTGTATACAAAAGGCTACTAAATAAGCATGCAATCTTGGAGTTTCGATAATGAAATATGGGTGTTTCTTAAAATTCTCTCGGTGAAAGTGGCTTGGGATACTAGCCCGGCCCACAGCCCGACCCACAGACGGCCCGTGGTCGACCCGTATATATATATATTTTTTAATAAAAAACTATATAAAATGGCATCGTTTTAGACAAAACGATGCAGTTTTGTTCAAAATAGGCGGGTCGCGGGTACAGCGGGGCCAGCTCGGGATCCGTGGCCCGACCTGAGCGGACTATGGTCAGCCCGTGACCCCGCCCGTAGCCTGGCCAACTCGGGCCAAAAATCGAGCCGAGCTGGGCCAAAATTGTCATCCCTAACCCCAAGGTGTATTCTTTTTAAAAATATGAGGTGACACAAACTTATTAATGATGGCTGGGGTGTTTCAGGAGGAAGATATGATTGTGCCACAAACTGTCTTTTGCCCAAAAAAATTAGTAAGATCCACAGGTTAAAGACACGATGATCTTTGAAGTCATATATTGATATGTGGAAAAATAGAAAAATCCATAAGTTAGGGACATAAACTTGTGAGAGACAATGTCGTGCTAAAATTTTACCTTAGTTAAATATATGAATGTATATAACGTAGTTTATTGTAATCATCATCATATTATTCAACAAAAAATCAGCAGCCCATTATTCTCGAAAATGTAAAATACCCAATTGAATGAATTTTATTAAAAAATGTGTTAACATTGTTTTTATCTCATTATTCTCTATTATTGATATCAACTTTTCTCTAGTACTTCCTCTTTTCCTTTTGTAACGTAAGTGGAACATTATATTGGTCTAAATCATACCGTTCCAATTTAATACACAATGATGACCCAAAACCATCAGCTTTTAATCTTCTAATCCGGCTGGACTACCGATCACTTCTATTCATTACATCAATTGATTAACCTTACCTCCTTACAAATAAGACTTGATTGCGTACCTCTTCTTTTATGTCATATACAAGTCACAAACTTCGCTTACTTGTGGGTTTTCTTTAATCTATCAAAATAGCTTACTCAGAAATATTAAGCCGCACACGCATATTTATGGAATCAGATACTCTGCATCCACTACTCTGTACCAACTCTATTTCACGTGATCTCATCTATATAAATATGTAGGACTCAGAGAAATGTATGGATGAGATCGCGTGAAACAGAGTCGATATAAGATAGTAGGTGTGGAGGATATCATCCCATATTTACGCGTGTGTATACGTCTGAAAATAATTTTTACCGAATCATAATAATTCAGTTCCTTAACACACCCAATTCTTTATATAAGAGCTTAGAGGTAGATGGAGTTATGAAAAATAAAAACTACGTAATTCATCCATAGTCACTCATATCTATATATGTATCGATTGGTTGGTTCCCTATATAATTACTATCCCACCATTATATACAGACAAGTTTTACTCCTATCCACTAGAAAAATCGAAAAAGACAGCTTATTATAAAAGAAAAGACCAGCACTTGAAAAGAGACTAAAGACAAAATTCTTCTTAAAATTCATGGTCAACCGTAACCTAACCTTAAAGGAATCATAGGGTTAGATGTACTATTAACTAATCAAGGGAAGTTTTTTTTTGTCTTCTTCTCATTTTTAGCTACGTGAAAGAGATAACTAGATTACTTCTAAACCACAAAATTAAAGTATTGCAAACTAACTATATATGGTGGTCGGCCATGGACTAGTAATGGCAGAGATATAGATATATACGTTATTATGTATTGATTTGCCGTCCTGGTAATATAATAAAATATATTAATATTATAAAATCCGTTATTGTTATTTAATATAATTCCAAATCACCATATGCAACACAATTCAAAAGGAAAATGATAGGGAAAGAATCATATAGTTACCTTCACGGCTGAATTTATCTTTTTTTTGTTTAATAAATAATCCCTCAACAAGTACAAGATGAAAATTGCCAAAATTACCCCTACCTGCGAGGCAGCCAATAACGGTTACCCGATGGAGGCTAGGAAAGCAAAAACAAATATGGTTCATGCAGTACGACTCTAAGTTTTACAATTGAGGAGTTTAAAACATGCATCATTTCTACTTCTTTGAGTTACAGTAAATCTAAATATATTCAGAAATTAAATTTCAATGAAATTTTACCAACTTAAACAAACTATTTATAGAAGGTTATATAAGTATAATGTAATATATGTGAGCCAGTTATCTAAAATAAACTCTCTCTATTACTGTTGCTGCCAAGACCGTTTCATTCTCAACTCTTCTTATTCTCCTCGAAGTACGTATCTATATCTATGTTGTATGAAAAATTTAAGATAACAGAATAAGTGCGTATATTTTGTTGGGATATTGTTAGAAGAGAGTAGGGAAGAACATTAGAGAGAGATTCATAGAATCGATTTAGATATAGAAAGAGAAGGAAACATTTCCATTAAGTTTTTACATGCTAGTATAGCTGTTATAGATCGGCTTAAATACAGAAAATATTTTATTTAGTGTGTCCTAGTGTAGTATTACAGCCCTAGGCCTTTATTTAAACGTAGCGCTTAGTACTTGTTAATTAATGTTTGGTGAGTTTTCATTGGTTCTTAGGCTAGCATTGTCTTCTCCGTTTGTCTCTGCAATGGTGTAGCACAGATATTCAATTTGTCGCGCCCTAAACACACAGTTACTTTGTTTTAAGAACAATCGGTTATTCCATCACGTTTGCATGGCTATCGAAATGTGTTCTACATGTAATTGCAACGATGAACTGTAAATTAGTATGTCATCAAAAAATATCATAACGAAATAACATAAATATGGTTTAAATAGTTCATTCATCGATCTCTGAAATGTTGAAGGAGCGTTTGTCAAGCCGAACGACATGAACAAGAACTCGTAATGGCCTTCGTGTGTTTTGAATGTTGTTTTCAAGATATCTTCCAACTGCATCCTTATTTGGTGGTATTTAGAGCGCAAATCCAATTTGGTGAACCAACTGGCTCCGTACAACTCATTTAATAGTTCCTCAACGAGACGTATAGGGAATTTATCCCTCACCGTATACTTGTTTAGCTCCTTATAGTCTACGAACATGCGCCATGAGTCATCCTTCTTTTTAGCTAAGACCATCGGCAATGTGTAAGAATGGTAGTTGTGTCGGATGAACCCATGTTTCATAAAGTCCTTAATAGATTGTTTTATAACATCCTTTTGTGTTCCCGAATATTGATATGGACACACGTTAATGGCTCCAACCCCTTTATTCAAGATGATTTGATGATTGTGT
Organism: Erythroxylum longipes; assembly: GCA_027563885.1. Taxonomy (NCBI): domain Eukaryota; kingdom Viridiplantae; phylum Streptophyta; class Magnoliopsida; order Malpighiales; family Erythroxylaceae; genus Erythroxylum; species Erythroxylum longipes. The sequence goes on from JAOQMS010000179.1 coordinate 17,307,573, forward strand.
TGTAGTCCAGTGGGAGGTGAGTCGGTTCTTGGAAAACCTCTGCATATTCCGACAAAATTGTGTTCAAACGCACTCCACTGCTTATCCTTCATCCTCACTTATTGCATTTGATATTCAATGGGAGTCATTAGTTGCTTCATGAACAATTGCCCACCTATTAAACGTTGCAACGTTTTCTAGAATTCCTTGCTTGAAATGACCTGGGACCTCCCTTCTGGATTTTCCCGTAATGTTACTAGCTATCCTTCCCATTTAAACTTCATCGTTTGGTCCCTAAAATTGCATAATACATCATTTAACCCAACCAGCCACCGTATGCCCAATACAACATCACATCCCCCCAACGACAGCACTAGTGCATCTATGGTGAATTGCACCCCTTGCATTGTCCATATGAAATTCGTGCAACATTGATGGCAGTTCAACTACAATCTGCCTCCTATTGTAATGACAAATAGCTCTATCTCTTGAAGGTCGCACCCCCTTTTCTTATTATTGATGTATCCATAAAGTTATGTGTACTACCATTGTTGATCAGTATATAAATCCTTCTTCTCTAATGCATCCCCACTAATCTCATTTATTTAAACTTTTTATCTCCAGATAACCCCAACATGGCTTGCATTGAGACCATTGGATAGTCTTCTTGTCCTGGACTTCCCTTTAATTTGTCCTCCTCTGGTTCTGGTGAATTTTTCCTACTGACTTCTTCTCCAAACTATGTAAAATTGTAGTTGCCTCTTCTTATATTTGTGACCCAAGATGTATTTCTCATCACACTAAAAACAGAGACCCTTTGCTCTTTTATCGTCAAAATCCTTACTACTAATATGTTTATAAGGTTTAAAGGATCTTACCGATGATGATGACCGTAACGTTGAAGTTGGTATAGGTAATATTCCCTCCGTACTTCAGTTTCTATCTATATTTGCTGCCTATTGCTGCCTTGGGTTGAAGTTGAAATTACCACCACTATTCATATTCTTCGTTGCGTTGCCTTGGTTTAGCACAGTGTTTCCTACTGATATCAGTATTGCCTCTTATTTCCGAGATAACGTATAGACCTAATGCAAGGAGTGGGGTTCATGTAATTTCACTGTTACATCGATCTAAGGTTTGAGTCCCTTAATAAAAAAATCAACTAAATACTCTTGTAATAGCATCAATCTATTAGAATGGTGATCAAACTATGCACAATAGTCTAGTACTGTTCCATTATGTTTCAGATCCTTGAATTCGTCCACTAGATCATCAAAAATCTCCACATCAAACCATTGTTTAAGAGCTTTAGTGAACTCATCTCAGTCAAACATCTCCGTCTTATTACGGCTTCTGATGTATAATCGATACCACTCTTGAGCACATTCGTCCATATGTAAAATAGCTATGCTCACCATTGTCTTTTTTGGAGTTTGGTCTAAATGAAAAAATTGCTCACAACAGTAGAGCCATAGCTTGACATTCTCACTGTCTAATGATGGAAACTAGATTCGACTTACCATCATGGGTGTCACATTTTCATCCCTCTCCTATCTCCCTAGATTGCTCTAGGGTGTAGGTTTCGCTGCTTTAATTTCTCCCCCTTGTTTATGCAGATTATGCAGAAGTAAGGTTCTTAGCTCCATCTTCTCCTTTTCAACCTTTTCTGTTCTGTTTTGAATCTCTAAGAACATCCACTCACTCTTGTCTTGAGACTCCAAAAACATCCTCTCCATCAAGCCCTTGAAACTCTCTTCAACCCGTCGTAATTTGGTGCCTCTCGTGCTTTCTGCCATAATCATTTCCTATATTCAAATGCTCTGATACCAAATGTTGTTTGAAAATTTTAAGACAATAGAATGATTGCGTATATTCTGTTGGGATATTGTTATAAGAGAGTAGAGAAGAACATTAAAGAGAGATTTATAGAATCAATTTAGATATAGAAAGAGAAGGAAACATTTCCATTAAGTTTTTACATGCTAGTATAGCCGTTATAAATCGGTTTAAATACAAACAATATTCTATTCAGTGTGTCCTTGTGTAGTATTACAACCTTGGGCCTTTATTTGAACGTAACGCTTAGTACTTAGTAATTAACGTCTAGTGAATTTCTGTTTCTTCTTATGCCATCGTCATCTTGTCTATTTGTCTCTACAATAATCTCTTTCTTCCTTATAACTGTTAGTATGTATCTAGTCATTTATTGGCCTCGACTTCGTCTTTACAAGTGTTTTGACAAGAGGATACTAATACTTTTGCAGCATACTTATCTCAAATTTTGGGTAACTGCTAAAGTTTTCATCTTTCATTGTTTTATTAGGTTGACGATGCTTTTTTGTTTGTTTGTTAACAAATTTATGTAGCATGATCCTTAGTTACATATCTCAGATAAACGTGAAAAGGAAAAAATTGAAGAAATGCAAAAAATACCTGATTTTGGTTTCATGACTTCAAATGAACTTTTTGAAGTTGAAACGAGTGTGAATCCACCAAATCCTTCACGAGAGTCGATCCCTAAGACGTTTTTAAGGCCTTTCTGTAGCTTTTCTAACGCGTGAACCTCTGAATGGGTCAGAGCATCTGTATGTTCATGCTTTGCTTAAGTAGCTACAGAAGACCTTAACCTTATATATATAGCATCCATATCAGGCCTTCCTATTAGATGCTCAATATTGGTCCTGTCTATACTAACTGGGGTCTATTTTTTCACTAGACTTCAGCTTACTAACCCAGATCCTTTATTGGGCTACTTTATTATCTTTATCTAGATCAAACTCGATTATCTTAACCAATAATTTATTAAAATCGTTAAAATATAATTAATTGTTGTCCACCCCATAGGAAAATATATAACATTCACCCCTTTGGACAATAATTAATTACGATAGTTGTCACAAATGTTAACTAGTTTAAGATATGATTAAGTCAATCACTGTATAGGTCGACCAAGTTTAAAAAACCATTTGATCCAAAGACAATGAAAGTCCATCATTCTGTCTCGTAAGGCTTTTGATACCAAAAAATATCAAACACATGTGTTATATGTGACACATATCTAATACAATCACGCATATTTAATACTGCACTAATATGAATGAGAAAATGGAGAATGACAAACTAGGATAATACTTGTATGATATGAAATGTATCATCTTTCTGTTTGTCAGTCTCAATTTCTCACTAAATGCTAAACTATATTAAAAAAACCTTTATTTTCTCCGACTGAATGCTAAACTGTATTAGAGAAAAAAACCTTTATTTTCTCTCATTGAATGCTAAACTGCATTAGAGAAAACTTGTTTTCTCTCACTGAATGCTAAACTACATTAAAGAAAACCTTTATGGGATTAAGCATTTATATCCCCCTACATCATTTTAAAATCCATAGATATATATATACATCTGTATATGTCCTAATAACATAGGCTCAAGGTCAATCTGTTTATATGCCCAATGACCTTTACAACGCTTAAGATTGACATAAATCTTAAAGACTTTCACTTGTATTATGACAACGTATAATAACATGTATGATTAAGAATAAATGATAATCATCTTTATTGCTAAACAACCATGCCGTCATAATACATTAAAAGATATAAACATATAAGGAGCAAACACAATGATCCACAACTAAAAATGTCTAAAGATTTAATACACTCATACTGTATACATGTCTCTAAAAAACAAGTGGACGAAGTCCTTTAGTTAAAGAATTAGCAAGCATCTCCTCAATCCCCAATTGCTTCGCCTCAATGTCACCTTTCTGTATCAACTCCTTGATGGATAAATACTTGACCTCCAAATGATTAGACCCTATGATGTTCTTATTGCTGTTACTAAAAAACACAACAGAAGGATTATCACAATACAATCAAATGGGTTTAGCCGTTGAATTAACCACAGATAACTCAGAAATCAAGTTTCTAAGCTAAACTGCCTGTGTAACAACCCCATAGTATGCGATAAACTCTGCATGCATAGTTTAGGAAGTCACCAGTGTTTGCTTGACACTCTTCCACGATACTGCACCATTTGCTAACATAAAGATGTTAACTGAAGTGGACTTTCTATCATTCGTACATGTAGCAAAATCTAAATTTGTATAACCTACGAGGTATAAATTGTTGACCCCTCTGAATGTTAACATATAATCCTTAGTTCCCTTTAAATATATTAACACCTGTTTAACTGCATTCCAGTGGTCTATTTCTAGGTTAACCAAATATCTACCCAATAGTTCAATAACAAATGCGATGTCTAGTCTAGTGCACACCTAAGCATACATCAGGCTACCAACTGCACTAGAATAAGGCACATTCTTCATAGCCTCTTTCTACCTCATTCTTTGGACACTATGCCAAAGATAATCTCTTATCATAAGAGATAGGTGCTACAACAAGTTTACAATCAACCATATTAAACTTCTGCAGCATGTGTTCAATGCATGCACTATATGAGAGGCCTAAGGAGTGTCGAGATCTGTTCTAGTGAATTTGAATACCTAGGACAAAAGATGCTTCACTAAGGTCTTTCATGTCAAAATGCTTGGCCAAAAGTTGCATAACCTTATGCAACATGGTCAAGTCATTTGATGCAAGTAAGATATCATCCACATACAACAATAGGAAAACAACGTTGCTCCCCTAACCTTATAGTAAAAGCATCTTTCAACTTTATTTTCCACAAAGCCAAAAGAGATAATAACCCCGTCAAACTTAAGGTACCACTGTCTAGAAACTTGTTTCAAACAGTATATCGATTTTCTCAATTTGCAAACCTTATTAGACTTTTTTTGATCTTGAAATCTTTCAAGTTGATCCATATAGACCTCATCACACCATTCAAAAAAGCGATTTTAACATCCATCTAATGTAACTCTATATTATAATGGGCTATTATTGTAATAATCAATCCAAATGCATCCTTAGAGGATATGGGAGGGAAGGTAACGCTAAAGTCAGTCCTTTCTCTTTGAGTGAATCCTCTGGAACCCAAATGAGCCTTAAACTGCTCAACTTTACCTTGAGTGTCCTTTTTGGTCTTGAACAGTCATTTACAACTGATTGGTTTGCAATGTCGAGGTAAATTAAGTAGCTCTCATACCTTGTTATGCTTCATGGGTTGCATCTCAGCATTCATCGCATCCCACCATATATCTGCATGTGGTCCATAAATAGCTTATGAAAAATTAATTAGATCTGCAACATGTCCAATAGTCATTAGTCCTGTTCACCTAAATAGACTAATCGGATGGAATAGTAGGTTATTTCACTCTAGTAGATTTTCATAACTGCATTGGTTCTTATACCTCAGGAACCTCTATTTGTACAGGTATGGGTTCTTGTACTTGTACTGGTATGGTATTAAAACCTTAATCAACTAGACTTAACCGTATGAGTGACGAATACGAAATAACTGTAGTATATGTCTTGCTATCATTTGAAGGGTGTGAAGGACTACACTCATCAAATACATCATATTCTAGAAATTTAACTGTTTAAGAAACCACAATTCCGGACCCTCCTTCTCTACAGTAGAATCTGTAGCCTTAGAGTGGTTGAGATATCTAGCTAAATAGCAACGAGTAAAATGAGCGTGTAATTTACTTTCATAAGGATTATATAAGCCTACATTAGGAGGGCAACCCCAAACATGAATGTGTGCAAAGCTAGGCTTCCACCCTTTCCAGATCTCAAAAGGCGTCTTTAGCACTGACTTGCTTAAGACTATATTAAGTATATACAATTCTGTCTTGATGGCTTCACCCCAAAGAAAATCAGGTAGGTTAGTCCTTTTCTGCATAGACCTCATAATGTCCTTTAAGGTGCGGTTATGCCTTTTGGCCACATCATTTTGCTCAGGATTACCTGACATAGTGACCTGAGTCACTATTCCACATAATTACACATATCTAGCAAATGGACCTTTTCTTGTCCTGAAATGCAATGTTTTTGCCATAATACTCTTCTCCATAGTCAGATCTGACAATTTTGATAGATTTTCCCAATTGGTTCTCCACTTTAGATCTTGAATTTTTCAAGAACTTCAGATTTTTCTTTAAGTAAGAACATATAGCCATAGTAGGAATAATCATAAATAAACGTTAGAAAATATCTAGAATGACACAAGGTAGATATAAGGTCCATTAATATCAGTATATATGAGATCCAATAAGCTAAATGCTCGAGTAGACCCCTTTTTCTTTATTTTAGTTAACTTACCTATGCAACAGTCAACACATGTTTCCAAACCCCTAAAATCTAAAGTTTGGAGAATGTTCTCTGATAAGTCAAATTTATTGTAGATGATTTTAGGATGATTTGGATTTAATTTGACTTATTTCTCTGTGGATTTGAAGTTTTATTCAGTAATTCTCTCATACTCCGATTGTATTGCTTGATAGGTACAAATGGTAGATTTTGGAAAAAAAGGAATAACTTTCCTTGTGGATGCTGGATCAAAGCCACTCAAGGACGATTGCAAGGAGAATTCCAAGCTCTGCAACTTCCGAGAAGACTCTGAGAAGAAATTATGGCAAATGGAAGGTCAAAGGTGTGAAATTACTGGAATGGGCCATGTCCGTTTAACAGACACACATGTCTGTTTAACGGACATCAATTGGAAAGAGGACTCTCCAGACCCGAGAAGGTTCATTAAACGGACATTCACGTCTGTTTAACGGACATCTATGGCCAGCACTCCCCCTATTTCGAAAAATTAGGTTTCTTGGGACAAGAGGACTATAAATACTCACTGTTTAGACCTTTAAAAAAAGGGGGGCTGGACACGAAAAACGAGGTTACTACATCTGGGAGGCACAAAATAAGAGGGAGATAAGGAATTTTAGGGATTCACCCAAGGATTTGGAGCTGTCACTCTTGTGTTTCTGCTACTTTCTCTCTCTACTCTTTCTTAATGTTGAGCACCCTTATGTGTATGATTTTTGTTGCAATGTTCAGGAACTAAACCTCATTTAGGGTGAGGGATGTAGCCTATTTGAAGGATGCTTTGCATGATATGGATAGTTGAATGTTCAATGAAATTTTCTGTGCTATGTTCATCTTCTTTGAACTTCATTATTGTCTCTATGCTTGATCTCCATAAATGAAAACTTAGGAATCATAGGATATACTGAAGAGTGAACCATGATTCATGCTCTAGGAAGATGGACATCTTAGATTTAGAGTTAGAGATAACCTAAGCTAAGGTGAGAGCTGAGTTCATACATTGAGAAATGGTGTTTCTCTAGCTGAATGCTCCTGTATGCTTTGAGAAAAGATATAGGTAAAGTAGTGCAACTGTTTTCATAGCCTAACATTCGACTAATTTCATATTGTGCAAATCAACCTTTTGAATGGGTGAACCCCTACCCTTATTTCTAAAGCCTTAATTCGATCCTTTTCCTGATTCCGTGTTATAACTTACAATTTATTAATCACCCAACTCCAATCACTTTTATAACTTTCTGTCGATAACATGCAATTAATTAGAGTTAATTATACTGGTGAACGAATTAGTCCTTGAGGGAGACGACTTTAGAATATTCACTGTGTGGATACTAGGATAATCCGTGCACTTGCAGAAATCATCGATCAAGTTTTTGGCGCCGTTGCCGGGGACCTTTTCGTTTATCATTCCATTAAGTCTAGTTATTCCTGTTATCTATTTGTTTATGATTTGAATCCTCCTCCATTACTGGATTCTGAACCTCACACTTGTTTGATTTCAGGAGTTACATGCACTTAAGGTATTCGCGAAGCGTGAACAACGAACCACTGGTTGAACTCAATCCTGAAATTGAACGAACGTGTAGAAGGAACAACGCTCAAAGGAGGAGAGAAATGGATAAAAATAACCAAATTCCGGAAATGCATGAAGAGCATGAGCTAGGGAATGAACAATTCAACAGGGAAAATCAAGCTGAGCCGGTTGTTGTCAATCCCGTTGTAAGGAGGATTAGGGATTATCAGATGTCATTTATTGCTGGGAATCCGTCGTACATTAGGTTGACTGCAGCCGCTTGGAATTATGAGCTTAAGCAAATCCATTTGTCTATGTTGCCGCAATTTAATGGGATGCCTAGTGAAAATGCGCTAGCTTTTATGAGAGATTTCTATGCAACAGTCCAAACGCTTCCGTTGTATTGGACTGTCGGAGGATGAATTGAGGCTAAGGTGTTTCCCTTATTGCATGAAGGGGTTGGCGAGGAATTGGCTGTTGAGTTTAGA
>JAOQMS010000179.1:17320918-17343828 GCA_027563885.1 Erythroxylum longipes
TGTTTGAATTAACAAAAGTTTCTGTACTTAGAAGAAGGTCTGGACTTTCTTTCTGATTGTCCTTCAAGGATATAAAATATTTATTTTATCTGAAAAGTTTTCTTGCATTGATTATGTGATTCAACTGTGGTAGCATGTTTGGAGACGAGGATGAAGAGACAATGCTTTAAGATGCCTGACTGATGACTAGCTTCTTGACTTTCTAAAATTATCTGATATGTTATACCAGTGCCTTGATCCTTGCTTTGTAGTGTCATTGTCTCTTTGTGTTAATCTTGACTAACAACCAATAAATTTTTAACATGGTTATGATTTATGCACTCCTACTACCAGAACATTTTCCAAAATAAGGCCAATAGATCAGCTTGGGATGTATAATCAACAGAAAAGTATTTGCTTTTTAGATCTTGATTAGAACTACAAGCATCATTATTAACGATGCAGACCAACGTTTGCGTTTAATGCAGACGTCGGTCTGCGTTAAACGTAGACCAACGCAGACGTTGGTCTGTGTCTGCATTGAATGCAGACCAACGTCTGCATTAACGCAGATGTTAACAAGAAAGATAACAAGATAACCAGATAACAAGAAAGATAACGCAGAAAAATAACATGAAAGATAACACGAAAAAAAAACCTACGAGTTGATCCGTCTTGAAAAGATGAGTTGCTATGTTTTTTAGAAGACAAACCTTTGTAAAGAGAACAAAACCTTTGGTTATATACGTGAGTTACGCAACTTTTGTTATATACGTAACTGACGCAAAAACTTCTACCGAAAAAGCTAAAATAAGAGGCTTTTTTGAAAAGCTCCAAATTTGAACTTTTGAAAAAGTTGTATTTTAGTTTTTAAAAAAGCTATCTTTACTCTAAAATTACTTTTGAGATTTACAGCCAAACACTCTTTTTTTTTTTCTTAAAATAGCTTTTGCGGTAGAAAAAAGTACTTTTCCATCCACCAAAAGCTCAACCAAATGCACTTTAAGAGGAGATAATTGTTTTAATGAACTATTTTGTAACTATTTTTATAAATTTAATTTTAAAAAAAACATATTCATGTACACGTAATTCCATGACACCACTTTGACATGGCTGAAGTCCGTTGAAAAAACCATAAATTGATGACATGTCAGACACTAGTTGATTGAACATACATGTCATCAGAACAGAATTGTCCACGTCACCAAGTCACATGGTCTTCTTTTGGAATTTTCATTTGCAGGCCTGGAATTACGATTTCTTTAGCGGACAGGCCCTCTTCTTTTGTCCCCAGGCACGTTTTCTGTGTTTCTGCCGCTGAAAAGGGTTGCTCTGCTTATTTAGCAGATCCGATCCTAGTTCTGTATCACGTTTATGCACTGAGATAAACCCCCAACTTCCAAAATGGGTATATTGTTTACGAAGATGTTCTCTTCTCTATTCGGCAACAAAGAGGCTAGGATCCTCGTACTTGGCCTCGACAATGCTGGAAAAACCACGATTCTCTGTAATTTTTTTTCTTTTCTTTTCTAATGGGTATTTGGTGGATTTTGATGGTATTGGCATTTTGACTTTCAATTCTATTCAGATCGGCTTCAGATGGGTGAAGTTGTATCCACTATTCCAAGTATGTATGTTTCTTCTTTATTTTCTTTACATTTTGTGTTCATTTGGTTGCTGATAATTATGAATTTGAGGACTGAGGGAATTGGATATGATCACTTCTGTTATGTTACTTTCTAGTGTGTTCAAGAACTCAATTGTTTAAGTCTTGGTTGATTCAAAGTTTTGTGCTTTAGGATCTTAGTTAATGAATATACTAAGAGCTCAGTTCTGCACGTTGAACAAGCTAAACTCTAGTTTGACTTATTCTTTGTTGTGTTTATAATTTGATCAATCTGTTTTTCCAATGCAGCAATTGGATTCAATGTTGAAACAGTTCAATACAATAATATCAAATTTCAAGTCTGGGATCTTGGTATGCTATTATATTTTCCCTCAGCTCTATCTTTTCTTATCACACAGTGATCGGCTACACATTCTCTTTGTGTGTGTGTGTGTGTGTGTGTGGATAAGTCCATTCACATGCAATGTCTGTGGATTAATTAAGTTGTTTAGCAGATGCACGCTATTTTCAACCTTTTCAAAGATAAGCAGTACTTTGTTTTGATAAAATTTGTGATTGTTTTCTTACAGGTGGACAAACAAGTATCAGGTAATGTGAGTCATTTGCTTCTTTCTCATATATCGATGTCAACATATATCTTATTATTGGCAGAATCAGCTTTTTGTGGGTAAAAGAATTTCAAAATGGTCATTTATTATTTCTCTATGTTATATGACTTGCAAATGTTCTTTTTTTTTTAAATTTTGAAAAGATGTGGGTATTCCATACGATATGTTACATGTTTTGTCAAACAAGAAGGAACATAAATTGACAACAGTACCAATGTTCACATTAGTTTCTTAATAGTTCATCCTTCAAGTTTTTGTTCGCGATCTTAAGCATTTCTATTCCTACATTCCATACTGATGTCTGTGCACAATGGACCATAATTTAATGTTCTTTTACTCCTAAAGCCTTTGACAATCAAGGAATTGTTTGCTTTCCACTTAGAAACGGTTGAGTGCTTTTTCCTTTCCCAATTAGATGTCACTTTTCCCGTGGCTTTCTATAATGAATGCATCTTAATCATTTGAATATTTAGGGCTGGCATCGACTTGTTCTTTGTGCCCCCAAGTTTTGAATATTCATCATTTTTCTAGTTTTAAGCTATTACTTTTCTTGTGTTATTTTTATGATTTTCTTTGTGAATCCAACTAATAATATGCTTTCCTTGCATCTTTGCATCTTTGACAGGCCATATTGGAGGTGTTATTTTCCCAACACTCAAGCGATTATCTATGTTATTGATTCTAGTGACATTGATAGACTGGTGATAGCCAAGGACGAGTTTCATGCAATCCTAGAGGTATGTTAAACTCTGGTTTGTTTGCCGGCTACAAGTGGTCTAATTGTGGCCTAACCTTAAAAGCAAGTATGTTCTTCTTTGACGTAGAGTATAGCGTTTGATTTTTCAAAGGTTGTACGAAACCCTTTGAAGAACCAAAGAAAATTCAATAGAAATCTGAAATGATGTTTTCAAATTGACCAAAATTTGCCACAAAGTGACTACAAAAGATATAAAAGATGAAAACCTAAGGATAAAACAGTCTTTTACTAATAAAACAATTAAAATTACTAAAGCACCACTAGAACTCCGTGTCAGTCTCCTCCATTTGGAAAGGACTCGTCCTCGAGTGCACAAAGTCCTCTAGGTATAATGGATCATCGGAATTATGGAACTTGAACAAATCTGCTATGTTGAAAGTGTTGGAGATCCCCATACTATTTGGAAGGTCTATGATATAAGCGTTGCCATTAATCTTCTTTAATATCTTGTATGGTTCATACTTCTTCGGCTGCAGTTTACTGTATGTTTTTACAGGAAACCTCCCCTTGCGTAGGAATATCATGACTTGATCTCCCACATCGAATGTCTCTAGTCGCCTATGTTTATTAGCTGCTTGTTTGTATCGTTGGTTTGCCGCTTCCAATTTTTGTTTTACCTGTTGATGTATTGCTACCACTTGTTCGGCCATATGCTTAGCAAAAATATTGGTCCCGTCACCTTTAGGTAGCTTGAGCAAGTCTAATGTGTGTTGAGGTGCCTTGGTATAGACAATAGAGAATGGTGATTTACCAGTCGCACTATAGATGGCATTATTATATGCGAACTTTGCTTGAGGTAGTGTCAAGTCCCATTGTTTTGGCTTGTTCCCACAAATACTGCGAATTAAGTTTCCCAGTGTCCGATTGACAGCCTCCGTTTGCCCATCAGTTTGTGGATGGGTTGTGCTACTGAAATTTAAAGAAGAATCGAATAACTTTCATAAGGTACGCCAAAAGTAACTGAGGAACTTACTATCACAATCCGAAGTAATGGTCTTGGGTACTCTATGTAGGTGAATCACTTCTCTAAAAAACAACTGGGCAACACCGACTGCATGAGAGGTCTTCTCACAAGGGATAAAGTGAGTCATCTTAGAAAATCTGTCAACTACAACAAATACTGAATCTACCCTCTTTGAGTACGAAGTATTCCTAACACAAAATCCTTAGATAAGTCTTCCCATATATTCTCTGGTATGAGTAGCGGCATATACAATCCAGTATTCTTTGGGTTTCCCTTTGCTGTCTGGCATATGTAACATCTTTCTACATCTGGACACATCCCTTCTTAACTGAGGCCAATAAAAGCGCTCCTTCACTACCGCCAATGTTTTATCATGTCCTAAGTGACCTGGTAGTCCCCTTCCATGCAAGTCTCGAATTACCTTCTCTCTTAAAGATGCTCTAGGCAAACACAATTGGTTGTCATACATCAAGTACCCGTCGTTGATATAAAATCCGTCAATAGGCACACCATGAGAAACGTTGTCCCAAACCTCTGCAAAGTCGTCATCTTGCTCATAATTGTCTCGTAGTTGCTCAAAGCCCACAATTTCATTACTGAGAGTAAGTGATAAGGATGCCCTCCTACTTAAAGCATCCGCGACTTTGTTTTGTACTCCTAACTTGTGCCTTAAATTGAACGGAAATTTTTGTAAAAATTGACACCGCCTCGCATGCATATCGCTACTAATCCACTTTTGGTTATTCAAATACTTTAAGGCCTCGTGATCTGAATATAACACAAACTCCTTAGCAACCAGGTAGTGCTCCTAATTTTTGAGCGCTTGCACCACCGAATAGAATTCTTTGTCTTAGGTACGCCACTCTCTCCTGGCATCACTATGTTTTTTGCTAAAGAATGCCACGTCCTTTTCTCTTGTGAGCATATAGCTCCTATTCCCACTCCACTAGCATCGCAGTCAACCTCAAATAGCTTGTTAAAATCTGATAAAGCTAGTACTGGCGCTGTACATAACTTTTCTTTAAGCAAGGTAAAGCTCTTATCTGCTTTTTCTCCCCACTGAAATTTGCCTTTCTTTAGGCACTCTGTCATAGGCGCCACAATGGTGCTAAAACTTTTGATAAACCTTCGATAAAAGGTCGCCAAATGATGAAAACTCCTCAATTCCCTCACATTGTTCGGTGTTGGCCAATCGTTGATTGCCTTAACCTTTGCTTTATCCACCTTTATCCCATCTGGAGACACTATATACCCTAGGAATATTGATGTATCTGTCATGAAATTGCACTTCTTAAGGTTGATGTATAATTGGTTGTCCCTTAAGGCCTTTAGCACGTGCTGTAGGTGTAACAAGTATTCCTCCTCTGAATGATTGTAAATCAGGATATTATCGAAATAAACCACAACAAATTTACCAATAAAAGGCTTGAGTACCTGATTCATCAACCTCATGAAAGTGCTTGGTGCATTGGACAACTCAAACAACATCACCAATCATTCATATAGGCCCTCTTTTGTTATGAAGGCCGTCTTCCATTCGTCACCTGGCGTTATGCGAATATGGTGATATCCATTCTTCAAATCATTCTTCAAAAATACCATCGCACCATGTAAGTGATCCAACATGTCAACCCACTGCGGTATAGGAAATTTATACCCCACTATGATCCGATTAATGGCTCTACTGTCAATACACATCTGCCAACTTCCATCCTTCTTTGGAGTCAATAATGCTGGGACTACGCAAGGACTCATACTCTCTTGTATAAGCCCCTTTCGTAATAACTCCTCCACCTTCTCCTTTAAAATCTCACCTTCCTTCAGATTCATTCAATAATGCGGCAAATTCGGTAAAATGTTTCTAGAAATAAGGTCTATATGGTGTTGGATATCCCTCATAAGGGGTAACCTATCTGGGATATCATCTGGCATCAACTCCTTGAACTCCTGTAGTAGGGGTTGCATTATCTTCGGGTACTCCTCCACTTGAAACTCTGCCTCACTTGTCAACACCTTTTTGACCACTAACGCATGTACTTGTTGTGTTTTCTTGATCTTTACTTTGAACCTCTTGGCTATAAATAAGAAAGCATTACCCTCAGAGGTTGAATTCATAGTTTTAAGTGGTAGGAGCATCTACTTGACCCCATCCTTCTCCAATTGATATTGGTTGCTCCTTTCTAGATGCTGAGCCTCCACATCAAATTGCCACGGTCCCTCAAACAACAACTGACAAACATCCATGTCAACAACATTACAATATACTTCATCTTTATACCTGCCAATGGAGAATGGAACTCTACACGTCTCTGTGACTCTATCTTGTCTACTGCGGTTTTAATCCACCCCAAGGTATAAAGATTAGGATGTTTTTCCACTGGTAATCCTAACCTCTTCACTGCCCCCTTTCCAATAATGTTCTCGCAACTTCCACTATCAGTGATAACTCTAAATACCCTGTCTTGAATGGTACATCTCGTGCGGAATAGTTGATTCCTTTTGGTCCAGTCTTCCTGCTTAGGTGCTAACATCAGTTTCCTCACCACATAAGTCGAACCCTTGTCAACTTTATACTCATCATCCTCATCTCCATCTGCTTCGCAAGCGATTCCCTCGTCATCTTCGTCCCTCTCTACAAAGTAACCGTATTCCTCAAAGGACACTCATTAGATCTGTGTCCAGTGTGAAGCACTTCCCCACAACTGATTTAGCATAGGGGTTCTTAGATCTCTTCATCTTCTTATCTCGCATCTCAACTATAGGCCTTTTTCCCATAACTTTATCCTCCACACTCCGCATCTCATGACTACGAAGAGTATGCTGCTGCACAATTTTGTGTTTGTCAATAGATATTGGAGTCTTATAGCTCTCTACACTCCTGCTGCGCTCCTGCTGTATTATTGCCTCCTTTAAGGCCATGTTCCTTGCTTCCGACAGCTTGCGGATAACCTGTACTCCAATTCTGCCCTTCAAATTCTAGAAGGTTGTTTCTCTCCGCCAACCTCATGAACTCTGTGGTATACTCGTGCACTATCCGTCCTCCTTGACTGCACTTTTGATATTGATGGAATAGAATCTGCTCATAATCCGGTGGTAAGAATTCCTGCTTCAACAGAAACTTCAATCTATACCATGTACACACGGGTCCCTTCCCTTCGCGCTCCCTCCGTGACTGAATCCTTTCCCACCATGCCGAAGGTCCCCCCTTTAGTCTACAAGCCACAATCCGAACTCTTTTCTCTAGTGCAATCTCCAGATATTCAAAGAATCTGTCAATTTCTACAAGCCAGTTTAAAAAATCTTCAATGTCCAAACTACCATTAAAATAGGGGATATCCACCTTCAGTCTATAATCCCCTGCGTCTCTATCTTCAAATCCACCATAGGCATCTCTCCTCCTGCGCCCATCATATTGTTGAAAATGCCCAAGTCTATTCGGCTCATAGTAATCTTCTTCCTCCGAATCCTCCTCATAGATTGGTTGTCTCCTCGCAGGCACAGTTCTACCCATAGGTTCACCATGAATCATCTCCACCCTTGGTCTTCTACGGTTATCCTGCCTTCTGTGTGTATCAATTTCCAGAGCATCCAGACATTCTACCATCTCTTCAAAACGCTCCTCAAAATGCCAGAAACTGTGTTCTATCTGCTACTCCAGACATTGCTCCAAATGTTGCAACGCTTCGTCACCTAAAAAAGGAGCCCTAGCCTCCCGAACATAGTCACGAAGACCATTGTTATCGCTCTCAGTCGACATCATGCTCTAATACCACGTGACGCAACATATAGCACTTGATTTTTCAAATATTGTACGAAACTCTTTGAAGAACTAAAGAAAATTCAATAGAAATATGAAATGATGTTTTCAAACTAACCACAAGTTGCCGCAAAGTGACTACAAAAGGTAATATAAACTCTAAAAGATGAAAACCTAATGATAAAACAGTCTTTTACTAATAAAACAATTAAAACTACTAAAGCACCACTTGAACTCCGTGTCATTTTTCATGATCTAAATGCTATAATAGCTTAGTAGCTATATACTTGAAATAAGGTGGTTGGTCTACCCTAATGTCTCTAGGTTGTTTTGTACGGGTGGTAGCTACACGCTGCAAGGATCTAGGCTTCTTTTACCTCTTGAATTATGAAGTGCAAAAAATTGTCTTAAAGAGATCATTGTTGGGATGTGAACTCATCTTAGGATTCCCCACAACCAATTTAAGATGTATTATCATTCATCCAATAATTTTGAATGTCTAACTGAGCTTATTGATAAAAGGATTTTGCAAGATTGTGCATTCTACAAACAATAAATAGAGAAAAAGTGTTATTTAGACTTGGCCATCCCTGGACGTCATTATTGTGTATTATACTCTCCCTAGTGAAAAAAAATTATTGGTCACTTTCAAAATGTACTTTGAATTGAGTTTGTGTATCAGCATGCGAGGTTACGTGTAATGGAGTTGAATTGGTTTACGACCAGCACGAGGACATGAAAAGGATCCCTTATGGTTCTCCATTTTTTCCAACAAAAAGAAAGTAGTACAAAGGCTTCTATCTTGACATTTGTTGCAAATTGCAACATTGTATTTACAATTTTAACTGTTGAGAGGTTATACACATAATTCTCAATATTGATGTATATTATTCAGTGGGGAGTTGGTAAAACTCAATTCACTCAGTTTCACATTAACATTAACTTGTGTATTTCTTTCAGACTATTGACAATATGAGCTCATGTTTGTATTTTTCCACAGGAGGAAGAGTTAAAGGGTGCTGTTGCTCTCATCTTTGCAAACAAGCAGGTTCAGTTCTGCCTGGTTGTCTACTCTTTTAAGATTTGTAGCTGGCAACAAATGTTTACGTTAAGTACATTTGGAAATTAACGGCGAAATAACTTGCATTTGGACTTTCTCTTGCATGTAAATTCAGGCATGTATCATTTTATGATGCATACAGAAAGGCTGTCATCATTTGTTTTTGTGTGTTTGAAGATGATTTTTTCATATATTCAGGATCTTCCGGGTGCACTTGATGACGCTGCAGTGACTGAGGCTTTAGAGCTGCACAAAATAAAGAATAGACAATGCGCAATTTTTAAAACCTCTGCCATCAAAGGAGACGGCCTTTTTGAAGGCTTGGATTGGCAAGTTTCCTAGAAAAGGATCCCTTTTAGTTCCATTGTCACAAACAGAATTATCGTAGCATATAGGAGAAGTTGGAAGGATAAACAATAGCATTAGATATGTAGCTTTAAAATATATCAAGTTCAGTCCACAACTCGATGATATGGAAAGGAGCTTTCATTTTTCCCTTGTCTCAAAATTTTCCAATTTGTAGTCTTTGTAACGAAGAGTCCTAATTAAGTCTAATCTGTGACGTAGGTTGAGTAACACGCTGAAGTCTGGAGGCAATTAACTTTTTACCGAAAGGATATCTTGGTCTCAATTTCTCGCAACAGAATTCAGTAAGGGTAACACTGCTTTGATGGTATGGTTGATCATAGAAGTGTTCTAGTGTAGCAGGTTCGCTCTTGCACCTTAAAATGATTATTCTTTGCTAATATACTTGTAAAATTTTCATTTCGCAACAAAATTCAGGAAGGTAACACTTGTTGGCAGGACAGTTTATCATAGAATGTGCTCTTCTAGTGTTGAAGTTTTGCTCTTTGACCTTAAAATGATTAATATACTCATAATATTTTCATTAGAGATGCGATCAATTCATTCTTTTGATTCTCTTCCTATGTCTATTTCTTTCCCACTTGAGTTTCTGTGCTCTGTTTTATGTAGAATGATTATGGTTTAATCTTATTGATTGCATTGTTCTATTCCTTCTTGATTGATATGTGCCAACTTACTATTCATGTAAGAAGTTTGATTTTTTGGCCTTACCATATTGTTCTTATGGCACGAAACTCTGTAGGTACTAAAAAATTATAGAAATTGTAAAAAAAAGACATAAATAAATGAAATTTTATTCAGCTGAGAGACTCATTTTACAGCTAAGTGAAGGACAATTTCATTTGTCGTGAATTTACTAGGGGTTCAAAAATAAATGGAAAAGAGACACTTATTGTCTCATATCACCCAAGCCAAATCATGGATGTGAAGTTGATTCAACACTTAGGTTATGTTTGATTAGACGTATGATTTTTAATAGATGGAATGCAATGGAATAGATCATAATATAATGAAATAGACTGTAATATTAAAAAATTGTTATTTGGAAATAATGTAAGGGTTCATAATGTAATATAGTGAAATATTATTTGGAAGAAAGGTTCATAATGCAATATAGTGAAATGTTGTTTATCATTTTACATTCCATCCTAAACCTCCCAATTAGAAGTAGCTTATTTTTACTGTTTAGGATAAAATGAGATGTAACGTGAAACCTTTTCTTTCCATTCTATTCTACTCCATTCATTGTAAACCCTCATCTTAAACGATGGAATAATAATTATATTATATTTCATTCTATTAATAACTACCTAGTCAAACATAGCCTTAATTTCCTGAACTTATGAAACAAAAAACTAGATAGACTACTTTAAATAGCGTTCTCTATTTATACATTTTTATGTCATTAACGCAAAACTCAACTATTTTGGTAATGAATGTTCATGTCGATTTACTTTTTAAGTTACCTGAAGTTATCGTACAAACTGTGGCCATTAGTCATTCCAAATTTTCATAGGCTATTTGGTTCAAGGAATGAAATAGATAGATAAGGAATATAATAGTTATTCTTAGGAATAGAAAAGACGAAGAATAGAATAGAATAAAGTGTGTATTACTTTGTTTGGTTCAAGGAATGGAATAGATAAAAAAATTTTATGCCAGTGTTTGGTTTGAAAATATAAACTTGAAATGACAAAGGAATAACTAACAAAAAGACTAAAATAATCTTATTCTTCTTCTTCTTCTTATTATTATTATTAAATTCCTTATTATTATTAATTTTCTACTTATTATTATTCTTATTATTATTAATTTATTAATTTATTAATTATTATTATTAAATTCTTTATTATTATTAATTACATTTTTATTATTATTAAATTCCTTATTATTATTTCTTAATTTTATTATTCTTATTCTTATTGTTATTAATTATTATTATTATTAATTTTCTACTTACTATTAAAAATTATTATTATTATTATTAATTATATTTATATTTATTATTATTAATTTTCTTCTTGTTATCATTAATTTTATTGTTATTACTATCATTAAATTCCTTATTATTATTAATTTTTTCTTCTTATTATTAAATTTATTATTCTTATTATTATTGATTATTATTATTATTAACTTTCTACTTGTTATTATTATTATTAAATTCGTTATTATTATTATATTTTTATTATTATTAAATCCTTTATTATTATTAATTTTCTTCTTATTTTTATTAATTTATTGTTTTTATTTATTTATTTATTTATTTATTTATTTATTATTATTATTATTATTATTATTATTATTATTATTAATTGTCTACTTACTATTATTATACTTACTATTATTATTATTAATTCCTTATTTTTATTAATTTTTATTATTAAATTCCTTATTATTATTATTAATTTGCTTCTTATTATTATTAATTTTATTATTATTTATTATTATTATTATTATTAATTGTCCACTTAGTATAATTTTTATTAATATTAATTTTATTAATTATATTTAGTGCTATTAATTATTAAATTCCTTATTATTATTAGTTTTCTTCTTCTTCTTCTTCTTCTTCTTCTTATCATTATTATTATTATATTTATTATTCTTATTAATTTTACTATTTTTTCTTTTTAAATACTATTATTATTAATTTTCTACTCACTATTATTCTTATTATTATTAATTTTTCTATTTTAATTAATAATAATAATATTATTATTGTTATTATTATTATTATTATTAAATTCCTTATTATTATTAATTTTCTTTATTATTATTATTATTATTATTATTATTATTATTAGTTGGGAAGACAGACGAGGGGTAAAACTTGTCCAAGAGAAAGATAAGGCATGTTTACCTATTCCAAATCTGTGTGAAATAGGTAAAGATGGGGGGAGGAATCTTTAGCTATTTTGCTCAGTGCGAAATAGCTAACGTTTAAAAGTAGTTATTCCGCGGGTCTTTTATAAATCAAACAAAAGAATAGGTAACGAGTGAAAATAGGAGGGTGATAAAATTTCTATTACCATCAACCAAACAGTCCATCGTGGTCTACTCTCTCCCGGTAACAATGATTGCGAAGGATCTTGCATAATCTTCAAGAGCATAGAATGATTAATACAGAGCCAAAATAAATTGTAGAGACCAAAATATCAGTGACCAAGTCAAAATTGATGGCTATTGGATATTCAACAAAAGAATGCATATATTAATTTGTGGATATAAAATTATATAAAGATTGCTCTCTGAGCATGGCCAAGTTTTTATATTGCTAATTTTCCAAGGTTTTGTTTGTAATCCTCAATCTATAAAGACCACCTCCAATGTAGTAATATTAGCTTCTTTCCTGTTAATTCTCCACTTGGAACACCTGCTTAATTAATTACGAATCATTTATCGATCCCAAGGCCAACTAATCAAAGTCAAATGAGCTACTTGAAAGACTATTGTATTTGTAGTGGTAAACATATTATATATATATAATACAGACTCTATCTTTATAAAATTTAGTTAGTTTTTATTTTTTCAACAGTACTTATCAAAATGTATTGAGGCAATAAGACCTTTGACAGATTTATTCACTATATACTAAGCGAAGCTCCATAATTGAGTGTAATTTTGGTTATCGAAAATAAAGATTTGTATCTTCTCAAGAAAAAAAAATAATAAACATTTTTTCTCCTATTTTTTCTTCTTTTTTTTTTGTTTTGTTTGGTAGAATATATTGTTTTACCTTAAATTCCAACTTGTGCTGTATGTGTAAAACATTCAGAAAGAAAGCCTAAAAAACGCAAGCATGGAGCTTCAAAGTCTTAAATGTCCACTGTATTCTATTCTGCACAATGGAAATCGCCGTCCGTTCAATATGGGCATGCGTAGAAATCTCTCTACAGCTAGCTGCTCCGGTAGGATTCTTTTTTTCTCATTGACCCACATGAAAGAAGCATTAATCATACAATAACAAATTGTTTTAATCCTTCTTACAGTCAAGAATGGGGCGCTGACACATCCACAGACCTTTTCGTCCTATGTGATATATTGCAACTACCAAGACTGGAATTTGAGATTTTCCAATACTTGACCAAGCAGTTGTTTTTGACTCGAAAATATGTTTGACCATTTATTTGTTTGGCAATTAGTGCCATTTTGGACTTAGGTTGACGAGTAATCATAGGCTTGAGGCAAATAGTTTTGGAGAAAGAAAGACAATAATGCACAATTACTTATCCGATTTTCTCCAAAGTGCAAAGAGCAATTAATCAGGACACTCAGTTAGAAGTTCTACTAAGAGTAAAAAATGAACACATCTTTTGCATTCTTGACTGCCAATCATCCAAGCTTTAACGCATAATTTAGTTTATGCACTTATTAAAACTGAATTTCTGAAGTAAACAGAGACACTAACAGTACGAAAAAGAACAAGATCCAGCTACCCTTGTCCCAAAGCATACATAAGTTCGTACATGTATATATACGTTGGAGCATCAAAAGGAAACGTTGTGTTTGTTTCACCGTGGTCTATTTGATTCATTGTTATATTTAAGTATATAATTATTTTAAAAAAATCATTTGGTAGTAACATTGAAAATATGTTCAAGCTAGTCAATTGGCCTACACTTGGATTATTTTGTGTTTTTTCAAAAAATGGAAAGGTACAATAATTCAAGCTTAGCTAGAGATAGTATGCTACATTTGACATTCATTTTATGGCCGACCATAAAGCTTAACTTTTTCAGCTCAAATGAGACCAACATTTTCAGCCAACGATAAGATTAATCCTGATATTTTAGAGAAAATAATTATAACCTAACATTTAGAAATTAAAGTTAGGGTTTAAAGTGACCATTTTGCGCTCAAATGATGAAATTTTACTTTCTAGATTACTGTTTATTTAAAATTTATATTTAAAAGGGATAGAGAGATCAAATTTTAGGTTACACAACAAAAGCAAATTTTCCTGACCTCCAAAATCCCCTTCTATTCGAATGAAGATGTAAATATCTTCAGAGTACTTGGAACAAAATTACTTTTAAAAGTAAGTGAAATGTGGCGAGCTTTTTTTTTTTTGTTAACCCACGAGGTATTTTAGCCCGTAAGAAGTAAAGTACTAGCTAAATAAATTTCTCTAATATGAAAACTCGAACTCGAGACCCAATAAGTGAAACGTGGCGAACTATATTGATTCTTGATATAATAACAATTAAATTTAAATTAATTCACTCGGCGAACTATATTGATTCTTGATGTAATAACAATTAAATCTAAATTAATTACAAGCAGACTAGACTAAATTTCAGATCTGGTTGGTTTGCGTCCTATATCCAACACGCCTGACAACTACCTGAAGGCTACGTCCAAAAGTGAGAGGATTACTTGTCTAAGGAGCCACATTGTGAAACAAACAAAATTGTAGAGGAATATGATAAAGTTTAGGCTTTTGTTGACCAATTTTATAAACAAATCATTCATAAAAGCGGTCCAATTGACTAGCCGGAAATTAACTTCAACATTTTTGTGATTAATTAGAGCCATTGACTAAACTGTTTTGTCGTATGCATTCAACAACAGTACATGCTTAAATAATGTTAGGCATGTGTTTGGCTCAAAGGTTTCCCTATCAAAACCACCCTGTTTCAAAATTCGAAAATGAAGTATCCAAAATGTGATCCACGTAAAAAAGTAAGTAGAACAATTATTTTGAGTTAAGAATTAATAATTAATTTTAATTGTATATTCACTAATATTTAATTATATTTTTAATAAATGATTTAATAATGTCATAATTTATAATAATATTCATTTATAAAACCGCATGACGACGACGACTCGATTATATAGATTGTGGCAGCAACAAACTTTGCACACATCAACTTTAGTTCATGGAAAAGGTGTTGCACGTTACATGCATTTATATATTTATATATGTTATTGTTTAGTTAAATGTTATTTTATTTTATGGTTCTTAAATATAGTTATTGCATGATTTTGGGGGAATATATAATCCTATAAAAGTATAATAATCATACCTATCACCCGTGATGTGACGTACAACTATAACGGGAAGTTCCTTTTAACTATTTATGAGCCAACTTGAACTCTTTTTTTTTTTTTTTATAACGTCGTAAACCAAATTCAACTCCCTCATTCATGGGTTACCTTGATTACCTAATTACGTGCACGTTGCAACTTCTACGGTATTTTAAAGAGATGAATCATGAATGGCAGAAATTGTACGTTTCTAAGTTTTTAATAAAATCCCTGTGTTTGAAAGAATCCTACAGAAATCTTTACTTGTTATTGGATGTCATTCCTTGGTTTTACCTAAGACTATTATTGGCGGCCATCACATAAAGGTAAGTAAGCTCCAGCCACCAACAGCTACGAGCCCTTGTCAACATGGTACGGCTTAAGACATGAATTCCTCCGAGGAAATGAAAGAACAAGCAGCCATAAATTTGTATTACATAGATGTCACGTGGTAATTAATAGATATAGCTTCATTCACACGTCAATATCGTCTAAAAGTCTTCTTTTCTCTTAGTGACTTGTATTTATTATATTTATATATGCACATATATGTTATGATGAATTTAATTTCTCTATTACAACTACGAAAAACATAAAAATTATATGTTACATGTATTAATTAGAAATATATTTTTAAGATCAAATTGGAATTTACATATATATAGTTCTTCACTTCATGTGTTCGATCGAAATAAAAATTTTTGATCTTAGGATTTCAATTTATTATCTTAAACTATTTTCTAATTTTAATATTAAATATGTAACATATAATTAATATATATATCTAAATTGAAAGTAGTAGTGTATCATAAGCACCTAATAATTATAATGAATTTTGAAACACGAAAGATAATATTTGAAATTAATTTTTATCTCTTATAAATTGAAACCAATTATTTTTACTTGTTATAATAAAATCAAATCAACTTGTTTACAGTAAATCAATATAATTATTCGAATATTTCATTCCTACACATGTATTTGTTCATACAGTGATTGGGTTGACCCTTAATATTTAAAAGAAATGGACAAAAAGATAAGGAATAACGATAACTACTTGTTCAAAGTTGTTGAATCTAAGCTTTGAACGAGAATAAACATATACTTGCCACAAAAACCAACTGAGATAGTAAAAATGAACCAGCGCGCGTCTCTTACCAAACCACTATAAGCTAAGAGACTACTTAATAGTGCTTATTCTAGTCTACCAATATCCATATGGCATGTACTTAATCGACAACCAACCCAAGATACATACAAAAGCAGGACAAAGACCCCGAAAATATCAGTAGTTACAATGACACAACAGGAAAGAACTAAGAAAATTCCACATATGGAGAAGTGACGCCATACGCCCCTCTTGCATGGCTGCGATGCCCCTCTTGAATCAATGACTATTATCAACTCCCCCACGTAGGACTCTGAAATTTTTGCTATATAAGTCCCGCATTAATCTCTCGCTTGCTCTCAAGCTTTCCTCTCCTGTCTAAAGCCAGACACTAGAGAAAGCCCTCAAACTTTCTTCAAGTCTTCCCCTCTCTCAAGTTATCTCATCATTCAAACTGTTTGTTTAGTGCAAGAAAAATAATGGCTTCTTCAGTTCTTAGATCCAGCTTTCTTCCTGCAATCCATTCTCGCGATGGCCATTCTTGTGCTTTACACAAACTCAATGCTATGGCTAATAGAAATATCTCAGCTAATGATCCAAAGGTTATTTTCGTGACATTCATAGTTGCAAAAAGAACCTTCTTTTTTTTTTCTTGTCTTGGGAATCATTGTGTATATTATATTACTCTTAATGCGATAGAAAAATGAAAATGCAAGACTACATGGTGTTGGTACAAAGTTTACAGCCTGAAGCTTAAGTCTGTTTCTTCTGTAACTGTTTTCAGTTCAATGGCGTAAAAGCTGTCTTGGACAAGAGTGCAAGTGATGACAAGAACACTTTGCCAGTGCAAACACGACAGAAAAGATCACTCGACTTTTCAGGGAACAAGCCATCTACCCCAGTCCTTGACACCGTAAACTATCCCAATCACATGAAGAATCTCTCGATTCAGGTACTTTTATATGAGTGTTAACTTCAAGTCTTGCTTACATAATCGGATTAGGAGGACTAGTTCTGACCTCTTTTAGAATTTTCATTAGTCTTCATTTAGAAGCAAGAGTGGTTCATGTACAAGAATGGAGCACAAGGGTGCTTTATTCTTGTATATCTTTGTTCCTAATCGATACGGCAATAAGTAACAACTCTAATAAGCAATTCCATTAATGTTCCAATACTTTAGGAGCTTGAGCTATTGGTTGATGAACTGCGAGAAGAGATAGTATATACTGTATCAAAGACAGGAGGCCACTTAAGCTCAAGCTTGGGAGTGGCAGAGCTAACAGTGGCACTTCACCATGTATTCAACACACCTGAAGATAAAATCATTTGGGATGTCGGGCACCAGGTTAACTTATTCTTTCAGCTGATTTCCTCTTTTATTTACTTACATTCACTAGTTCTCCATATTTTCAAATAGACAGCCTTGTCTAACTAGATTTGTTCTTGCAGACGTATCCCCACAAAATTTTGACCGGTAGGAGATCAAGAATGCACACAATTCGACAAACTTTTGGCCTTGCTGGATTTCCAAAGAGGGAAGAAAGTGAACATGATGCTTTTGGTGCTGGCCATAGTTCTACTAGCATATCTGCTGGCTTAGGTAAAACAAGCCATCATTAAATCTTCTTATGGTTGTTCTGATGTTAATGATATACTTTGAGTCAAGCATAGTTCTTGATCACTGACATTTGCATTTGCACACATTTCAGGTATGGCTGTTGGTAGAGATTTATTAGGAAAGGACAACCATGTAATTGCAGTGATCGGAGACGGTGCCATGACAGCAGGACAAGCATATGAGGCGATGAACAATGCGGGCTATCTAGATTCAAATCTTCTTATCATCTTAAATGACAACAAACAAGTTTCTTTACCCACTGCTACTGTAGATGGCCCTGCACCTCCTGTTGGTGCTCTCAGCAAAGCCTTGACAAAGTTACATTCAAGCAGAAAGTTCCGACAACTGCGTGAAGCCGCAAAGGTTAATCAAATCATGCAAATTTCTTGAGTATGTATATATATATATATATATTTAATATATTACTAATACACGGCATGTGAACAGGGCATAACAAAGCAAATTGGAGGCCAAACATATGATGTTGCTTCTAAAGTTGACTCGTACGTCAGAGGAATGAGTGGTGCCTCTGGGGCTTGCTTGTTCGAAGAACTTGGCCTATATTATATTGGTCCAGTTGATGGGCACAATGTTGAGGACCTTGTAGAAATATTGCAAAAGGTTAAGTCTTTACCAGCAGCAGGACCAGTTCTTCTTCACATTATCACAGAGAAAGGGAAAGGCTATTCTCCAGCTGAAGGAGCAGCGGACAAGATGCATGGTATGTATCATTCATTAGAAACTTTAGTACTCTCCAATCCGCATATTATTTTCTTTTCCTTAAAAGACTTTGTATTTATTTATGGTTAGGTGTCGTCAAGTTTGACCCTACATCAGGAAAACAAATGAAGGCCAAATCAAGCACCAAAGCGTACACCACGTACTTTGCAGAGTCTTTGATCGCTGAAGCAGAGACTGACGACAAAATTGTAGCCATTCATGCTGCGATGGGAGGAGGCACAGGACTTAATTTGTTCCAAAAACGATTCCCAGAAAGATGTTTCGATGTTGGAATTGCAGAACAACACGCAGTTACATTTGCAGCTGGTCTAGCTTCCGAAGGTCTCAAGCCTTTTTGTGCCATCTACTCTTCATTTCTGCAAAGGGGTTACGATCAGGTAAATCTAAGTTTCTTGACAATTTATCCTGTTCTCTTTTATGAATTGGAAGCAATATCATCAGTGGAACTTCCAACTAAATTTTGCATTGTCTACAGGTGGTTCATGACGTAGACCTTCAAAAACTTCCTGTGAGATTCGCAATGGACAGGGCTGGCCTTGTTGGCGCGGATGGTCCTACACATTGCGGTGCCTTTGACACCACTTTCATGGCGTGTCTACCCAACATGGTAGTCATGGCTCCTTCAGATGAGACTGAACTCATGCACATGGTGGCCACAGCTGCAGCAATTGACGATCGCCCTAGTTGCTTCAGGTACCCCAGAGGAAGTGGCATCGGCTCCATTATCCCACCAAGCAACAAAGGAACACCTCTTGAGGTAATTATTAAGTTGAGAAATTATCTGAAAATGTGACCTCCTCTGAGAAAATAGTCTTAATCTTCTCTCTTTAAATTGGAATACAGGTTGGTAAGGGAAGAATACTGAGGGAGGGAAGCAAAGTTGCTATTCTGGGTTATGGAACAATAGTACAAAGCTGTTTGGAAGCAGCAAAAATGCTTCAGGTGCTAGGAATCTCTCCAACTGTAGCTGATGCCAGATTCTGCAAGCCTCTTGATGGACAGCTGATCGGGCAACTAGCAAAAGAACATGAGATCCTCATTACTATTGAAGAAGGATCAATCGGAGGATTCAGTTCTCATGTTTCTCATTACCTGAGCTTGAATGGACTCCTTGATGGCAATCTCAAGGTAATAATCCCACTCATGCTGTCTACTTACATTGGGATGGAAAGACTTTTTATGGGAATTGGGATGCTTGTTTAGGTTTGTTATTTACTGTTTCGTTTACTTGGTGCAGTGGAGGCCTATGATTCTTCCTGACAGATACATAGACCATGGAGCTCAGAAAGACCAAATTGAAGAAGCTGGACTTAGCTCAAAGCATATTGCAGCTACTGTTTTGTCAATGGCTGGTGGAAACAAGGATAGCCTTCACCTGATTGGCCTGTAGAGGGATTCTTTTGTTTCTTCTCTTTACCTCTTTATGATGTTCATGTTCCTCTTTATATTTATTTGTATAGTTTAACAGCAAGGCAAGTGCATTAAGCTTGCTAGGATCATAGGGTGATCTGCATCATTGTTCTCTGCAGATAAATGTAATAATTTTCTTTCATTCGCATTGATATCTGTGACTGTGGTTCAATTTTCTCTATGGTCGCGTGAGAAAAGTTACCATTACCAATTAGAGTTCAGATCGTTAATTTTAGTTTGAATGTTTTTAAATAGATTATTTGTCAACTTCTCGGATTGCGAGAGTAAAAGGGATCACAATATCTCTAATTGAATTTGTTCAACCTGCCCTTTCCATCATACATAGCTAACATAGAGCTATACAAAATTGATCCAAGATTAAGTTCCAAAGTTAAAGGAATTAGTATATTTATGGGTTTGGATTTAAAAGTTCAATTTGGGAATTTTTTAAATCATATTTTCATTATTAAAAAAAAATCCAATATTTGCAACTAACTTATAATATTATCTTAACGTACAATTTTGACTAATAATTACTTTAAATTAATTAATATTAATATTAATATTATATTGTTAGATGTTATCATAAATAAAGTTTTATGTTTATTTAGCAAATTTAATTTTGTTATGAATTAAAATTATTATTTTGTTTAAAACAAAATTGTAAATTTATTTTTATTTGCTAAATAACTCAATATATTCTTTATTTATAGATTAAGGTTAAATTTAATTTTTTACAATGGGCAAAGTGTATGCTTAACATTTTTAAAACTTTTTGGTTGAACTTTTATTAGATTGCATTTTTAAAACTTTTTAACTAACTTTTATTCAATCCAAAATTTTGTTCTTGTTTCAATTTAGTATTTAAATTTTCAAAATCATCGATTTGGTACTTAAACAAATTGAATTATAATATGGAATTAATTATATAATTATTATTAGTAGTTATTAATAATCATTTTTATTATATAAGAAATTTTTATTTTATAAATTTTTATTTTTATTTTTATTATTCATAACAATAATATCTACTAATAACAAGTGATATCGATCAATTTTTTTTCTTTATAATGTAACTCAAACGAAGTCAATACATAAAACTCTAGATAAATCCCCATATTCCTCGTAAACTGATACTAAATGCTATTGTTCTTGCAGCGGCTTCACAGGCAAGAGCAAATGGCAGTGAGGCAGCACATGAAATCATTTGTAGTAAGAACGTTGTTCCAATCCAGAGCTAATCAATTCAGTAAAACAGAATTGGTTTATGGAACAGAAGTTATAGTCTCGTCAGGCAGTCACCTCCCTATCAGCCGCACAAACCTACCACTGCCATCCTGGTACGCCCATCGATATCTCTATGCCGCGGCACACCCACCGTCAACCAGTAGCAACTCGTTTTCACTGGCAGCTAGCACAATGAAAAACAGACAAGGCCTTCAACTTGCTGTGGCCATAGCGATGGGAAGTGCACCATAATCGTAGTCAGCTCTGAAATTCTATAATTTTGCGTCTAGCCATCCGAAGACATCAACCTCCCACAACTAACAATAATTAAAGCGCTGCTTCGTTCCAATTCTATTTTCTGTGTTTTTTTTTAATTTTTATTATCTATTTTTAAATTAAAAATTAAAATCTGTTTAATTGAAATTTCTAATACAAAAATTGAAAACAAAACTTTGTTTAGATGGAAATTTTAATATAAAAACTAAAAAAATATTTGATTTTATTATCTTGTTTTTATTTTTTATTATACACTTAATTAATTAATTTTAATATAATAAATATTAACATATTTGTAAGTTTACAAGCATCTCTTAGGAATTTTGGGTATTAAATCATTAGTTTATAAATGATTTACTTAAAATATGTAATTTATAGTAGAATTTTGTTATCACTAAAAATAAAATAGAAGCGCCTACAGTTTTATTACTACATTCGTTTATTAACAGAAAATATAAAGGTATTTTTTAACAATGTGATTTTGCTCGAAAAAATATATTTTAGCAATGTGATTTTTGCTATTATATAACAAATTGATAGAGCTACATGACATACATCAATTAGATTAATTAAAAAGAGAATGTATATTGATATACTTTGCATGTTACCTTATGAAAGAAAAATACAACAATCCTAGAAAAAGAATAGTATTAAGAAATCAAAACTATAGAAATGAATGATTATTATCTCATCCATTGTCACGCTCCCATCTTGAGATTAGCACACAACTTAAGTAGTGGCACCAACTGTAGTGCTTATTTCCATTCTGTCATCTGTCCAAAATCACTAATCCTAGAGTCAAACTGCATTATGCATTATGCATTAACAAAGGAGACATTTGAGTTTCTTCAAACAGAAACAAAAAACAAAGGATGTTATAAAGGGAAAGTCAAACCTTTCCCAATAATAAGAAGAACTACAACAATCACCCAGAATACATACTGGTGGCCTTATGTTTGGATTTTACATGAGCACCAGCAAGAAGATGTCAAGTTTCATTCCAACCGAATTAAGAACAAAGTGACAGTACAAAGCTAAGGATAAAACCAATTAAGAAACCTCCTATGCATATGCAAAGTAATAACAATTAGTGCTTCGAGAAACCATCTTAAATTATGTAATAAAAATTAGCTCAAAGAGCAAAGTATGTCTAAGAACACTCACGTGTACATCATCATTAAGTATGATCCAAGTCCAACGTGAGAAAAATATGACAAACTTGTAGACACTTATAGTCCTGTAAAAAGTATAGATTATAATCCGTTTAAGAAAAGAACAAAACATCCATTGCAGATGGTAAACGTGACAGAAATTTAACACGAAATTTCAGATTAATCTCATGATTGATCAACACAATTAATTAACCCTAAGATTGCAAC
>JAOQMS010000179.1:17355298-17365779 GCA_027563885.1 Erythroxylum longipes
TTTATTATGCTCATACATATAAAACCAAACTCTTTTATTTTATTAATAATAAATATTTTCATTACAAAAAGTAACTAGAAGAAAATTAAGTTATAAGTAAATGCACTTACTTTCCAGGGCCTTATATTTACATAACTCCAACAAATATCTAAGGAGACAAAGGCATTGTTTAAGGAAGAAGCTTAGCATAAGCGAGAGAGAAGATTTCGAAAACAGCGATCTGCTACAGGCAAGATGGTAAAACAACAGGAGAGAAGGAAGAAAAAAGTCAACGTAGAGAGAGATAGATTCATGCCTTTCATTTTTAGCGTTTAATATAAAATTTTGGCAACCAAAATCCTGGATTTTAGTATATTAAACCTTAAAATACTAGCATAAAATCAATCATATTTCTAATTTTGTAAGTTTTAGCTACTAGTTAATAATTCTTCTATTGGCTTCCAACCAAGAACTTTTTTTTCTTAATCGGATGTTAGGTTCTGATTGTTGTTTCGTTATAAAATGAAGCAATTGTAGGCTAATATATTTTAAATTTTTGTTAAGGACTATGACATATTGTCATAACTAACATAGGAAAGTTAGCCCAACTTTTTTTGGATCTTTCTCAGGACCTAAATGAGTTCGCGATTGGATCAGTACCTAATCCAGGCTTTTCTAATCAAAGAACGCAAGATGCTAGGAAACACAGGACCCGACCATCGAGTCCTTGACCATTAAGAAAGTATATCCTCAGAATTTTTTGTCTTTTATTGTAAGAAAGTTAGCAGTCAACTGCCTCGGCCTCTTTACTTCCGAGGTAATGAGTTATTTCCAAAATCAAAGCTTTTGCAGGTTCACTTTATATGTGATAACTGATCATTGTTGTATCCACTTTAAAGTTTTAAAGAATCCATCTTTGTAATTTTCAAGTGTTATATAAGTGACGCACCACATTGTTTGCTCCTAAAAAGCTCCTTCTAGTCTCTTTATATACAAAAGGCCAGTGTGCAATTTCGACGATGAAACCTGGATTTGCTAATAAGGAATCTTATCTATAGGCCTGGAACAATTCTGCTAGCCTTACAAAGATGTTAATTTCTAACATGTACATGTTTCATCAGTGTTATTGCTCTAAAACAATCCTTTGGCATTTTTTAGGTTACTAAAACATCCTTGGGCTATGTTGTGAGATTGTTATGAAGTTGCAAAAAGATAATGGGTTAGAGAGATATGCTCTGTGCTCTCTCTAACCTTTAGCTCATGATTATTGCTTCTTCTCCCTTCTCTACTGCGCATCCCCTTCATTCACCTTGCCATCCCTCCTACCATTTCCTTCCCTCTACCTTTCCCCTCTCTCCCACTTGCCTTCTAAACCCATACTAGAACAACTTTACCAGCCACAAGGGTATTTTCGACCTTTTACTTACCAACCCTCTCTCCCGCCTATCCTCTTTTCCTAAATTAGACTATGCTAACCGCTCTTTCTAAAATTATTTCACTGCAAAACTTGTCTTTTGTTTGAAAACCATGCCTTGACAGGGAGGATTTCCCCCCTTTTCCCTCATCCTCTTCCTTCATGTCCCCCAAAAGAACAGCAATAGAACCCCTCCCTGCCCCATCTCAAACTCCTTCCCCAGACAACTCCCTTCCCCACTTAGCAAACACTAACCCTTACCCCCCGAAACCTACAAATCCACCCATTGAACGGAGAACTTGGAAGCGAGTGGTGGGAGGTAGTCCTGCAGATCTGGCTCTACACTACTGCCCTCCCAAAACAGAAAATGGTCACCTTATTGTGTTTCCAGACCAAGAAACAATATAAGAAGGGGTCAAATTTTGGGAAAACTCCCTAGTTGGCTTTTTTAGATAAAAGACTGGCTTTTCCTGTTATCGTATGGTGGGAAAAATCAACGTGGAAGAACAAAGGTTTTGAGGAGTTAATAATAGTTGAAGATAGATATATTCTATTCACTTTTTCCTCCAAACCACAAGCATCAAAACTCGTAGAGGAAGGCCCATGGCATGTTGCAAATTATCCACTATTTTTGCAGCCAGGGTTCCAGATTAATTGTCAGGAAAGGAGATTAGCGCCTATATGGGTAAACCTCTTTAATGTCCCTCTTGAATATTGGACAACTAAAGGCTTGAGTATGATTGCTAGTTTTCTTGGTAATCCCCTATGCTTGGACGAAAATACAGCAACTAAAAAGCAGTTGGGGATGCCCAAATGTGCATTAACATAGACAATTCCAAGCTTCTAGAATCTATTCCTATCATGAGATTAGGGCTTAATGGTTCTTTTTATGAGGATAATGTGCTACTTAAATATCAACGGAACCCTACCTTTCAGCTCAAGGTAAAATATGGAATCTTATAATTAAGATGTTTACTAGAGGGGACTATGAGGAATTGATGGGTGATGCACTCCTAACTCCTGAAGATGGATAGAATAAGGAAATAGAAACTGTGCCTATACCTGAGGATGGTTCAAGGAATAACGAATTAGAAGGTGTAGGAGAAAAATTGAGGATGATAGATGCAGATGAGGGCAAAGGGAGTGAATGTGATATAGGGGAAGCAGATTTAGCTGAAACCAAAGCTGAAGGCACCGAGGAGGAGATTACTGTGGCTAGTCCTAATCAGGAGCAAATTTTGACTGGTTCTATAGCCAATCTTAGGGAAAACCTTATAGATTCTATTATAAATGATAGGACTGGTACTACTTTGGATAATAAGGAGGAGGATCCAACTATTGGTGAATTTTTGGCAGTTGTTAAGAAGAAAGCCAACAGGAGCAAAAGGAAGGGCTTCAAAAACAATTTTGCATAGATTATGAAGATTTTAGCATGGAATGTGAGAGGGATCAACTGCCCAAAAAAGCTTTCAGCTTTAAGGGATTTTGTCTATTACACAAATCCATGGATTTTTGGTCTTTTGAAAACTAAGATTAGATCTGAAAATCTTAAGCTACTGAAGAAAACTAGGTTCTAAGTGGTCTTTTATCTCTAATCATCAAGCTCAAAGTTATGGGAGAATTATTATTGGATATAATCCTTCTTTGGTGAAAGTTCAATTCTTTACTACAGAGACGCAAGCCATACACCTAAAATGTAATCTCATTCAGTTAAATGCTATCATCTTTGTCTCTTTTTTCTACTGTTCAAATCATATTTTTCAAAGAAAACAGTTATGGGAGGTCTTGATCTAGTTCCAGAATACGGTAAATGAGGCATGGCTACTATGTGGAGATTTCAATTCCACATTATATAGAATGGAAGCAGAAGGTAACTTCAGCCTGAGTAATTTCTTAACTGATTTCCATGATTGCGTAAGGCAGCTAGGAATCTTTGATCTAAAGGCTCAGGGGCACTTCTATACTTCGAGTAATAAACAACAGGGAAGATGGGCTCTAAGGAAAAAATTGGATCGGACTATGGCGAATAAGGAGTGGATAACACAGTTCCCGAATAGTGTAACTTCTTTTCTAGACCCTTTATTCTCAAACCACTCGCCTATACAAATTGAAAACATATCTCACTGTCAGGGTCAAATAGGACCATTTAGGTTTAATAACCTATTGATTGATGATGAGGGTTTTACTGAGGCATTGCATAAAAGGCTGGGAGCCATGGTTGACGGTACCAAACAATTTGTATATGTCTAGAAGATGAAAGCTATAAAATGTGAGATGAAATCCTTAATGAGTAGGAGATCTTGCTCTACCCAACAAGCAGTTACATTAGCTAGAGAGGAACTAACTAGGATTCAGCAGCAACTTGAACTAGATCCGACTAATGCCAGCCTACTAACAACTGAGAAGTCCCTATTGGTGTCTTATCTCTCTAAAGCTAAGGATCATGATAACTTAATGGAGCAAAGAGCCAAAGTTAATTGGCTAAAGATGGTGAAAGTTGTACAAAGTTTTTCTTCAATTCGGTTTTAGCCAGAAGGAACGCTAATAGAATATGCTCCCTAAAGTCACAGAATGGGGATGAGATTCCTAAACTACAGGACCTTTTCAAAGAAGCTGAGCGATATTTTAGGAGTTTTTATGGATACTCTCAACCCCTTTCTAATTTAAACTCTCTTGATTCCTATATTTAGAAAAAAAATCTCCCAGGAACAAGCAACTACTCTCATTAAACCAATGGATGATAAGGAAATTGAAGAGGTGATTTTTCATATGCATCTGAATAAGTCACCTGGTCCTGATGCCTTTAATGGTTTTTTCTTTCAGAAAACTTAGCAAGATACTGGACCTATTATCAAAGAAGCTATATTAGAATTCTTCTCTAACGAGATCCTATTGAAGGAGATAAACAAAAAACAAGTTTCGTTGATTCCTAAAAACCCTTTCTCCTCTACTTTGAATGACTACAGGCCTATTACATGTACCAACTTCATTTATAAGATTATTCCTAAAGTCTTAGCAAATAGATTGAAATTGGTATTAGATTTATTGATTTCAGATAATCAAAGTGCTTTCCTACAGTATAAAAGAATTGGTTATAATTATGCCATGGTTCAGGAGTTGATGAAAGGATACCAAAGGAAAAACAACCCTCTAAATTGTACCATAAAGTTTAATTTCAAAAAAGAAAAACATCCCTCTAAATTGTACCATAAAGTTTAATTTCAAAAAATCCTTCGATCATATGGAATGGGATTTTATCTTACGGACTCTCAGGCTTATGGGGTTCCCTGAGGTTTTTATTACTTGGATCACAACATGCATAACCACTCGTACTTACTCCATTCGTGTTAATGGTTCTCCAACTGATTCTTTTAAACGTCTAAGAGGGCTAAGACAAGGAGATCTTATCTCCCCTTACCTCTTTATTATATGCATGGAAGTATTCAGTCAATTAATCTGAAAGAAGGTGGGCAACAGTAGGTCTTTTAAATATCATTCTAAATGTAAGATCGTAGGGTTGATCAATCTGTGTTTTGCGGATGACTTACTGTTATTCTCTGAGGCTCATGGCCAGTTTATAAAGCTTCTTATGTATTCCCTGTATGAATTTAGGGACCTCTCAGGGCTGGAGATTAACTTTTCTAAAAGTCAGTATGTTTTTGCTACATGGGCAAATTCCTTGGAAAACGGAATCTCCCAACTTACTAGTATGACCAGGAAGCCTGCCCAATTAACCTATTTGGGACTTCCCATAACTACTAGAAAAATTCAATTCTCAGAATGTCAACCTTTGATTGAGAAGATACAGAAAAGATTGGGAATGTGGTCTAATCGAGTGCTCTCTATTGGAGGGAGGCTACAACTTATAAAAGCAGTGCTGAATTCCCCATATGTTTACTAGTCCTCTAACATTTCTCTAGTTAAAGGGGTGATAAAATCAATTGAGAAGCTTTTTTGAAGTTTCTTATAGGGGAAACCTGAACTCAGATAGTCATCTTCCCAAGGTTAAATGACAGGATGTTTGTAGAAGGAAAGAGGAAGGGGGATTAGGATTGATTTCAATTGCTTCCTTTAATAGGGCAGCCTTAATCAAGAATCTCTGGAATATTCTAATAGAGAAAAATTCACTATGGATCTGTTAGGTTCACAGCTATATCCTAAAAGGCTCGAGCAATTGGTCTATACCTATTAGACTCTCATTCTCATG
The DNA here is from genome assembly GCA_027563885.1 of Erythroxylum longipes. NCBI lineage: Eukaryota > Viridiplantae > Streptophyta > Magnoliopsida > Malpighiales > Erythroxylaceae > Erythroxylum > Erythroxylum longipes. Next base: position 17,360,899 of record JAOQMS010000179.1, read on the forward strand.
GCCATTATGTCAACTATTGAAACTTACAACTTTGCTTAAACCTCTAGTTTCATGCAGGATTGGGAATGCAGATAGGGCTTATATATGGTTTGACAACTGGACAGGGCAAGGTCCCCTAATTAGACATTCTCGGGTACTCCAGATATGGAATGATGTTCCTCTAAAGGCAAAGGTCAATTCTATCCTACAAAGAGGTCAATGGTATGTTCCTACTGAGCTACAATTTCTGTTACCTAGCTATCATCCAAATCAACAATAAGAGGATTGTTTCTATTGCCTCAACCTTCCTCCTAACACCTTCAGTATTCCAAAATTTAGGAAGTGGAAAAATTTCAATAGCTCAAGATAAGAGTGGTTTCCTATTGTTTGGCGTAAGTCACTTATGCCAAGTTCCTCTATTCTATTATGGCTCACTGTTCTGAATAGATTAAGCACTACAGATAGGTTACATTTTATATCTACCTATTTAGACTGTGTGCTATGTGAGAGAGAACCAAAAAAAAGGGATTATCTCTTTTTTGAATGTCCCTATGGGAGAGGATTAAGGCTTTAAATCTTATATATAATACAGGCACAACCTTCATAGAAGCCATAGAATGGCTTATGAGGCTGACCCAACCTTCTATACAGAATGAGCATATATATATTATCTCTCTCGCCTCCTCCATTAAGGAGATTTGGCGAGAAAGAAATTAGAGGAGATTCTAATTAAAAGCATGCACAAGAGAGGAGGTTCCAAGCTCTCTGATTTGTAGAATCAGAGAGCAAATTCTTTGTTCAACGAGAAATGCATGTTTATGCCCTAATCTAACATGATCATAGAGAATCAATTAATATCATCTTGCAGGGATTCTAAAAGAGGGTTAGAGGTTAGTACCTATTACCAGACTATCGTGGATGAAGACGCTGTGCTTACAGAAAGAAAGTTAATCCCATGGCTTATTGTTCGAAGATGCGGCTCCCTCATAGAGGAACTAGGAAACACCCTCATCAGAGATAGGAAATTAGTCAGTGTATGCTCTTCATACTGCTTTTTAACTATTTAAAGGAACACGAATAGGTGTATACATGGGATTGAAGGTAAGATCTTGCTTCAACTGGTAGCATCGACATAAGAATTGAATCGCTAGTCTGGTGTGAATGTGTGGTGGAGAACTATCCCTTCGAAGATCTAAAAAGAAACGATATTCAATCAAGAACCAGTTGTAGATGAAGCAAACAATACCTAACCCCTTACCTTGAATGATTGTCTGAAGATTGAGGTAGGCATGACAGAGGCGACTGAGTGATATACCCTAATTCGGAAGCTTTTGGAAGCATCTAGATGGGTGTTGGCGATTTACGCTAAAAAGGCGTCTCAATGTTTTTAATACTTTACTTCCACGAAGTCGTTTTAATCATGTATACCCAAAGTCATTTTTAGCTCATTTAGAGATGTTGGTGGCTCTTTGTGGCTTGTAAACAACATCAACTTCCTTATTCTTTATTTATCAATATATTTTTAACTTTTCAAAAAAAAAACACCAGCTCGCTAGCTATTCTACCCTTGTTATACTCTGTAGTAAAGTAAAATGACAATGTTTCAATTCCCCATTTATGGTTGATGTGCAGTTGAATCTCAAGAGATCTGTCACTAGATGGCCCAGTTCGTTAAATCTTTTTCAAGGCTATTATTCGAGACATTGCAGTTTTTACTTTTTACATTACAAAAGAAAACCATAGTCTTTAATTAGCATGCGTATTTGTATAAAGTCCTTTATATTACCTAAAAGTTTTTCACATAACTAATTTGGAGTTTTTCAACCTCATGATAGCGGTAATGTTCTTCATTAGTGATTGAATTGGTGGAGCTTATATCCAAATCCCAAATGATGAGTGATTTCTATTATCTACTTAAAAAATTAATGCATGAGAAACTGCAACTTCAAATTCCACTTAGATAGGCTCTGGAGAGAACACATTAAAATTTGAGAATTTGCCACCAACACCTAGTGCATGCATTTGCTTTCAGGAAGATGTGTTTGTTATTGTGCCCTTTGGGATGAGCATGACGTACAATCAACTGATCGACCTTCAAAGGAAAGGATCTAAAACAAGTGGATGCAATTCTTTTAAGGACCATTTTTCTAGACCAGGTTCTGGGTATGTATCCTCAAAGCAACTAGCAATGCCTCTGCATCAAACATAATTAAGGCACAAATAGAGACTGTATATTAGATCTCAGCTTCATAACATCCACCTACTATTTTCAGGATAAGCTCAAACCAAACAAACAATTTGAGAAGGGTATTTATCTGTTCTGTGAGTATGCTTTTTACAAAAAAAGCTCAACCATTGCATCGAACTGCTCCAAGTTATAAAACTGTCATAAAGGAACTCGTGAAGGGATGTAAGTGTTTGTCAAGGTTTTTATGTATGGACATGTGCATGTGGAGGGGTTAAGTATACAACAAAAGAATACAATATAGGGCATTCTGGGAGGGCTACAACACGTGCATCCCTGCAATTCAAAAACTGGTCCTTCCACTACCCGTTTTTGTCCACTTGTCCTCCCCATCTATCATCCACTCTTATCCAGTAGTTTAAGTTTCAGTGAATTAATCTTAAATTGTTTTCTCTTCATCATGTGTAATCTGTGCTTATAATTTTTAAAATACCAATGTCCAAGGCCAAATTGCACCTACCCTGCCCTGGAGAATTTGAAGCAAAATCCAGGCCTATGTTTTGGCAGGGTAACTTGAAGCTTGCTTGACTCATAAATATAATTGAATTTCATCAAAATCAAGCCCATTGCTACTGCTGTGAAATTTGAATTGCTTTTTGGAGAATGATTCAAAGTTTTTAAAATGTGATCTTATTTTTTTGAGTTTATTATTCCTTTAGTTTGATTTTTATTCTATTATTGTTATTGAGCTAGTTAAATGGCTAAGTTAGGTTTGCTGCTATTTTTATGTTAACTGGGGCCATAAACCCACATTGCCTTTTATGTAGCTAATGAAGTAGGACTTATAATCCTAAAAGCCATTATCACCAGGGTATTTTATTAAGAAAACTGACTCCATTTTTTAATAAAAGTTTAACATGGTATTATAGTCCTTTATGACCTTAAGGGGCCTGTAAGTGTTCAAGAGACAACAGCAAATGATGTCCAACAATACATTAGGTTTTTCACCTCTAATGTTTAATGGTTAGAATTATCAAGTTTGGGAAATCAAATTGGAAGCTTACTTGAGAGGTATTTGTGTTGGAAAAATACAAACAATGTTTTCCTTTTACTTAGTTTCAACAATTAAGCTTCATGATATAGAGGGTCCACTTTAGTGGCAACTATAGAGCATACGACTTAATCAACCAATAAACTAAGTTATAACTGTGTAAAATGGAATTGCGACAATAATAAAATGGACACGAAGATTTAACGTGGTTCACCAAAATGTTGGGCTACGTCCATAGAACATATTCAGAAAAATACTTCCACTATAAAAATAGTAGGTACAAAGAAAGTTTCACAACACTTCATAAATGAGTGCTACCCAAAAATAGTAGTAGTCTCGGTATCTCTCAAAGAATACCTCACAACAATTTTTCTCACTATTTTATCACCCAAACTTTTAAGAACCTATTAAAAGCTCAACCCTCTTTCTCTCTTATTTTTCTCTCTACGTTGGCTCTCTCTGCCTTGGCTTTCTATATTGTATTATTCTTTAACATAATGGAGGAGGCCTTATATATGCCTCCCATGTGCAGAATTTCAACAAAAAACACGTCAAAATTCAACAACTATCAACAGAGTTTGGTAGCAGCCCATGTGTAGCTGCTGCTTTGACTCTTCTTGTGTGATTGTTGATTTGATTCTTTTTTTATTAATATATGGTGGGTCCCTCATATAGGACCTAACAATTCTCCCCCTTCCAACTATATGGAGAGATCCACCATTCTGGCAATAAGTCAACAGTATTTGAATTTACCCCTTGTGAGAATCTTTGTTAACATATCTGATCCATTCACATCAGTATGAATCGATTAGAATTCAAGTATCATTAGCTGATGTTATTAATTGGTTAATTGACATAAATATATCTCTAGATAAGATGTAATGATTTTGATGCTATATGCTAAGGTATTAGAGTAAACAAATTTGCTTATTGCCTTATTGAGCCTTATTATAAAGGATGTTCTGATCATATATTGTGTGGCATAAATTGATCTTATTAAGATATTATGAAAGGTTGAAATTGATCTTCTTGAGTTACTAAGAATGACTGGTAAGTAATCATAGAAAATAGTTGATTGATAAGGATTTCATGAGCAATATCAAGGATAGTATTAAGAAATATTCTTTCAAAGAAAAATTTCACTGAGATAGGTTCAATAAACCATATGATTCTATTTAAGAAAGACCAATGAAAGAACAAATCAGAAATAAATAAGGAATGAATCAAAAGTGAATGTTGGAGTCATATCCTTAGTGAAGACTCAAGTATGAGGTAGAAAAATGCTACTAAGAGTGTATGCGTTTTTTTTTAGGTAAAGAATCCAATTATGTGAGTGGATTTTTGGAATTTGAGGTAACACCATTGTTAAGGTAGGGAGAACTGGGGTCCACATCATATTCTGTGGAAATTTGTTTGGGAGATACAAATTATATCTAATGAATGTGTTACCAACACAGGAATTAAAGTTTGCAAATAAATTGGAATATGTGACGAAACTGTTATGAATGAACAGGCATTGTAATAAGTCGATGTGAAATCTAAGGAAAACTAAAGAATGGAGAAAATTATTCGAGAGAGATAAGTCAAGCGGGAAATTGAAAATAACATGAGATAATATTATCTCATTAGAGAACTAGTGACTTAAAGAATTACGAGAACAAATCAT
>JAOQMS010000179.1:17365879-17383384 GCA_027563885.1 Erythroxylum longipes
GATTATAAGAAGGAGTTAAGAAGTTATTTGAGTTGAAGTGTATCCTCTGTGTTACTGTTCACAGACTTCGTCTGTGTTACTGTTCATAAAGTATGGTCTGTGTTACTGTTCACAGACTTCATCTGTGTTACTATTCACAGAGTATCGTCTGTGTTACAGTTCACGCTATCGTCTGGGTTACTGTTTATGGTTATCTTCTGCCCTATTTTCGACCCTTCAGAAGATAAATTTGACCTTCGAAGTCTTCATGAAAGTTGTAGCTCTTGAAGTCCTCTTTCAATTTATCTAAATAAAACCCTAGTTTGGATGCCTATAGGAAAAATTATACCAATAGCCCCGAAGCAGGTATATGTGTAAAGTGTGGACTCACCAACGCTGATCCTTGAGGTCTTCAGGTTGAAAGGGATAAATGGACTAGTCGACCACCATCGTAGTAGTCGACTGTTCTAAGAGCTGAACTAAGCCTAAAAAAGGAGAGTTTTGAGAAGACGACCCCATAATGATAAGTCTTATGATTTTCTGAAGTTTGGACTCCGGAAATGGGGCCCGACTGTTGTTGGTATCGGAGCAAGCAGGAGTTAGACTCCGAAAACGGGGTCTAACAGCTATGGTATCAGAGCAAAGAAGATAATCCGATAATGGTCAAGGTGTTCTCTTTGGCAGATAAACTCACGTATTAAGATATTCTGCATGCGAATTGGACTTCGGAAACGGGGTCCAACAAGATCTCCTTTTTGGAACGAGAGAAGTTCCAGGCACTAGTGGTTAAGTATGAACTCCATTTTCATTTGGTTCAATCTCAGTGGGAGCATCATCTTCACCAGATCTCTCATCATGGATCATATCTTCAACTTGTCTCGGCACAAGTGTTGGAGGATTAAATTCTAAGTCTGTTGAATCACCATTAGAATCTGTTGCATCCTTCTGCGCCTTGTTAACATCTTCAATGATTTGATCTTCAACAATCATAACATCACGACTCCTTACGAGTTTTTTCTAGACTGGATCATAAAATCTATAGCCAAATTGGTCTTAGCCATAGCCAATGAATACACATTGTCTTATCTTAACACCAAGCTTAGTTCTCTCATCCTTTGGGAAATGTACGAACGCTTTGCATCTAAACACCCGTAAATGATCATAACAAAACATTCTTTCTTGAACATACTTTCTCTGGAACTTCTTGCTGTAAAGGAACACAAGGTGAATGATTCAGCACATATGCTATTGTTAATAAGACTTCACCCTAAAACATCTTAGGCAACTTTGAATGTGTGAGTAGACATCTAACTCTCTCCATCAAAGTCTTGTTCATCCTCTTAGCTAGTCCATTTAACTTCGGCGTTTTTGGAGATGTCATTTGTTGTCTAATGTCATGCTCTTTGCAATAACCATCAAATGGTCCATTATATTCTTCGTCATTGTTTGTTTGGATAAACTTGAGTTTCTTCCCAATCTGTCTCTCAACTGAGGATACAAATTATTTGAAAACATCTAGCACTTGGTCCTTTGACTTCAGAGTATATGCCTATATTTTTCACAAAGTATTGAGCACCACCAAGTGACCTTGGCATTGGTCTATATAAGTCTGAGTGTACCAAATCTAATACATTCTTCATTTTGGAAGGAGGGGAATTTTTGAAAGCAACTGGGTTCTGCTTTCCTACTAGACAATCAACACATTTCTTCAAGTGCACCTGTTTATGTTCAGATAACACATTTCTTTTCAGCAATAATGTCATCCCTTTCTCACTTATGTGACCCAGTCTTTTGTTCCATGATTCAGTTGTGTCGTCTTTCTCCATTGCGTTTACAACATCACTTGAGAGCTTCGCTTTCATCACATAAAGAGTTTGCTTTAAACCTTTGGCCACCACTATAGAACCTTTAGTAAGCTTCCATTGGCCATTCCTGAAGATGTTACAATAACCTTCATCATCAAGTTTTCCTGTAGAGATCAAATTTAAGTGCATATCTGGAATATGCCATACATCTCTCAGAATGAATCTTGTGTAATTCTCCATTATCAGGTGAATGTCTCCTTTGTCAACAACTTTCGATAAATTGTTATTTCCCATTCTAACCATACCAAAATCTCCCGGTGTGTAAGATGAGAAACATTACCTTCGTGATGTACCGTGAATAGTTGCACCATTGTCAATCACCCAACTTATCTCATGGGTTGCTAGATTGATTATATCACCATCATCACCATTGTAGATGACATTGAATTTACCGACGATATTTGAATTCTCATCGTCACTATCATTTTTCTTCACATCCTAGTCTTTTTTGTTTTCTTTTCTGAGAAGCCAACAAAACCTTTTAATGTGCCCCTTCTTTTTACAATGGTGACATTCAACATTAGCATGCTTGTTTGACTTTCCTCTGCTCTTGTCTCTGGGCTTAGAACCCTTAGATTGACTTCTTCCTCTTGAATCGACAATTAAAACCTCTGATTGTGATAAAGAAGATGAATTTCTCCATCTCATTTCTTCATTCAAAATGCCACTCTTGGCGGCTTCTAAACTGACTACACCATTCAGTGTAAAATTTGTAAGTGAAACTTTCAAAGTCTCCCAGACTCTTGTAAAGAAGTGAGCAACATAAGAGTGAGCACTTCATCGTCAAACTTTATTTTCATCCCTGATAGTTGATCTAAGATCTCTTATAAGTCGTTTAAATGGTCTGCTATAAAAGTACCTTCTTGATATTTTATCTGCATCAACTTTGTCAGATAAAATATTTTGTTATTGTCAATCTTTGAGGCATACAATTTTTCGAGTTTCCTCGAAAGTGTTTGAGCATTTGTCTCAGTGCAAATGTGGTTATAGACATTATCTTCAACATATTCTCAAATGAAACCACAAACTTGTTCATGCTCGAACTCCCATTCCTCGTCTGACTTCTCTTTGGGTTTATCAGAAGTAAATACCGACAAACGCAATTTTGTCACGAACAAGAAATCCTTCATCTTGTTTTTCCATCTGTAGAAATTTGTACCATTTAAACTGCTCATATTTGTCTCCTTTGCCTCCATTTTGACCGTACGTATGAATCTGGGCTCTGATACCAATCTGTTGAAAAAAATACAAACAACATTTTCCTTTTACTTAGTTTCAGCAATTAAGCTTTTTGATATAGAGGGTCCATTTTAGTGGCAACTATAGAGCATACGACTTAATCAACCAATAAACTAAGTTGTAACTGTGTAAAAAGGAATTGCGATAATAATAAAATGGACACAAAGATTTAACGTGGTTCACCCAAATTTTGGGCTACATTTACAGAACACACTCAGAAAAATACTTCCACTATAAAAATAATAGGTATAAAGAAAGTTTTACAACACCTCACAAATGAGTGCTACCAAAAAATAGTAGTAGTCTTGATATCTCTCAAAGAATATCTCACAATAATTTTTCTCACTATTTTATCACTCACACTTTTAAGAACCTTTGAAAAGCTCAACTCTCTTTCTCTCTTTTTTTCTCTCTGTCATGGCTCTCTATATTGTGTTACTCTTTAACATAATGGAGGAGGCCTTATCTATGCCTCCAATGTGCAAAATTTCAACAAAAAAAACACGCCAAACTTCAACAAACTTAGCTGATTTTTGGCAGCAGCTCATGTGTGGCTGCTGCTTTGACTTTTTTTTATATAGTTGTTGCTTGGACACTTTTTTTAATTAATATGTGGTGGGCCCCCTATATGGGAGGAACCCACCTAACAATTTGCTTATGGTAGTGGGTTAAAGTTGAAAGGCAAATACCACCTTTAGGAAATAACCTAACACTCAATCAAATTATGGCTCATGAAGATAAAGAAGCCAAAGGTCTAGGAGCCTTATCTCGAATTCATACTGCTGCCTCTGAATCAAATTTCCTAAGATTTATGAGTTGTGAAACAATCAAGGAAGCTTGGGACACACTGAAAGAACTCTATCATGGCAATGATAGAACAAGGTGGATGCAAGTGTTAAATCTCAAAAGAGAATTTGAGATTTTAATGATAGAAGAAAAGAAGCCTCTACAAGAGTTTTTTGACAGGCTAATGATGGTAGTAAATAAAATTAGGTTAATGGTAGAAGAGCTACTTCATAGCAGGATTGTAAAGAAAGTGCTTGTAAGCTTGTCCGAAAGATTTGAGACAAAAATTTCATCTATGGAGGATTCAAGAGATATCAAACAAATTACCTTGCCGGATTAATCAATGCCCTGCAAACTCAGGAGTAAAGAAAGATGTTGAGAAAAGAAGGAAACCAATAAGTAATTGACGGGGTTTATTTAGCAAAGGCCTTATCTTCAAAAAGAAAAACTCAATCTCAATGTGGTATTTGCAAGAAGCCTGGTCATGATGAAGACAATTGTTTGCACAAGGAAAAACTTTAGTGTTTCAAGTGCAAGAAGTTTAGGTACATACAAAGAAATAGCAAAAATAAGACTGAAGAAAGTTTCATTTTGGCACATATTGCTGACAAAGAAGAAAAATTGTTTTAAAACAACTTTGAATCAAGAGGGAATGTTAAAGAGTGATTCAAAATTGTTAAAAATGTGGTCCTATTTTTTTCTAATTTTGTTATTTGTTTAGTTTGATTTTTTATTCTATTGTTATTATTTGAGCTGGTCAAATAGTTAAGCTAGGTTTGATGTTATTTTTATGTTAAGTGAGGCCATGAACCCACGTTGCCTTTTACATGGCCACTGAAGTATAACTTGTAAGCCTATAAAAGACTACTGTATCTAGTTTATTTGATTAAGAAAACCGAGGCCATTTTTCAATAAAAGTTTAACAAACTCTAATGCAAGATGCGAGACATATGTCGTCTTCAGATATTTTTTCACCTTTGAGTTGACGCTTCTTTTCTCTGGTATCAAGGCTGTTCTCGTGCCATTTGTTCTAGCAGTGAAACTGTTTTTTTAACTCTTATATTGGATACAATAAGTTCACATTAATCAAAAAATAAAAAAAATTTCTTGGTCACTTGATTAATCAACTGGAAAAGCGAAAGGTACAAGCTATGATAGTTTATCAGGAAAAGCTATAACAAGCTATAACAGTAAATAAAGTTACATAGACCGGAGTCAGGTTTGGATCTACTCTATAGGATCCCTTCAGAACCCGATGATAGTTTGAGCCACTGAAAACCTGGAACTACGAGTTCTGCTTACAAACAATCCTCCAGATCAATATCCACCGGAACATCATACCCAAAAACCATAGAGTAGTCGTCCAGCTCATCAGATGTAAATTTTGGCATCCTCCAGCTTCTTGCAACTTCAGAGTTTAGGCCATCAGTTAGGAGCTTTAGCACCTGAAGAACAATAAGTTTGGGTAGAATTCACAATCAGAATTCAAGATTGTATTACGTTCACTACGAGATGAGTTCTATGTAAAGAGCCTGGAGCATAGTTTCCATACCTCACTCATTGATGGGCGCCATATTGCAGTTTGTCTCACGCAATATGAAGCTGTTAGTAGTACTCTATACATTTGATCTGCATCGAACCTGCCATCCAGTTGTGGATCAGCAATTTCATTGATTTTTCCTGTTTCCATCAGAGGTTTTGCCTGCACAGGAGAAAGTAAAGAATCAAAATCTTAAACCAACTTAGGATAGATAGCATAGGAGCAGATTTTGGTATCATAAAATTTAAATCAGTTTCAATTGCGAGGATGGAGGTCTAAGTTACCCATAAAAGAAGGTTTTGCTTTGATGAATCCACAGGCCTCCGGCCAGAAACAATCTCCAAAAGAAGAATCCCGAATGCAAAGACATCTGTCTTCTCATCAACAATTCCATGCATGAAGTACTCTGGTGCTAAGTATCCAAATGTTCCTTCAATTGGGATTACCGCATGGTGAGTCCACTTGTTGGGAAGCCATTTTGCTAGCCCAAAATCTGTTATCTGCATAAAGGAACAATCTTGTTATACGTTGGATTCTCCTGTCGCTTTTGAATTTAACAGCGTCGACTGAAGCTGGTTTGGCAGTACATATTCACCTGTGGTTCATAATCAGGCCCAAGAAGTACATTGGAGGCTTTTATGTCACGGTGTATTATTCGACGCTTGCAGCATTTATGGAGATAATGCAGACCTCTAGCCACTCCAACGGCAATTTTGTATCTTATCGGCCATTGCAGTGTTGTGCTTGTTTTACCTGATGATAGTCCCAACTTTTTATGTTTTCTTAATACTAAACTGGCAAGAAGCCGATGCACATTCAGGAAGAGATCAAATGAATTACTTATCCTATGATATATAAACCTATATTCTCAGTGATTGTACTGTTATAGGTGTGTTTCCAGATCTTTCTAAATAGCAAGAAGGACTCCCGACTAACTGAAAAATGCAGTTGTTTCTTCATACCATGCAATGCAGATGCCAAATTTCCATTCTGAGAGAAGTTGAAAATTAGGTACAGTCCATTTTCTATGCAGCAGCCAACTAAGGTCGCAGTATTCGGATGGCAGACATGGCCAATAACTCCTAATTCCATCAGGAATTCTTTCTCCTTGGCCGCTTCGTTGTTGTCCTTTGCTAATCTCTTCACTGCGACCGTTCTACCATCAGAAAGATCACCCTTGTAAACTTCTGAATACCCTCCTCGACCTACTATATTGTCTGGTGATACTCAAATCAAATTGACATCGTTAAATCGAATAGGCCTCATTTCATTTTTATCGATCAAACTAGATACTTACAATTGAAAGAGGTGAATTTGTGTTTTCTTTAACGTTATTAGATAGTTCATTCACCTGAGTGGAATTGATTTGTTGCATTTGCAATCTCTTCATAGCTGAAGCATTTCAACAGAGGTTCCTTCTTTTGTTTGTTGGATAAACTGCCATTTCTTCTGCTTAATGGTGAAGCGAAAATGGAGGAGATAAGTCTAAAAGCAGAAATTTGCTTTCTAGTCTTTGAATGATATGTATCCTTGGAAGACAGGGGAGGCGACTCAGCGATGCTAGAACTCCCAAAGGCAGAGGTGTCGTCTTCTGTGCTGTGAGATTCTCCTTCAAGTTCATCTAGAACAGTTCTTGGTGAAGTGCTTTGGCTCTTTGTTTCTGATTGGATTTGTTTCCCAACAGGAGAACTAGCCCTGCCACTGTAGTTGTTACTGTTAATAATTTTGGCCAACCACCTTGAACTTGATTGATGATTTTCTGCCATAAATGAATTATCAGAGAATTTAAAAGTAAAGCAATTTAATTATCAGAGAATTTAAAAGTAACGCAATTTAAGTTATCGGAAATATATCTTTCATTTTGAGTTCGTTCGAGAAGCTAACCTTTTATACTTCCTGAATTTGGATTCGAATTGTGCATTTCTTGCTCACGTCTTCCAATTGCAACAACTGTACAACCCGACGGTGCATGCTCAAAGCAATATCTTGCAACATCGTGCGAAGTTCTAGTCCAGTCCAAAGGAAAATATTAGCAAATTTATGTAATAGAAGAAATAGGAAGGTGGAGATAATATTGAGGGATGAAGAAATAAAGAGCATGGGATTCTCAAGATTGAGCTGGATTTCGTCACCTATTAAATCGGCTTCTCAAGCCATGAACAAGAAGATAATCAGCTGAAATGGATGTTGCTTCCTCAATTAAACCTCTGGCCACACAGGAGCTAAAACCTACCCTAGCTTCCAAATTTATCTGAAAGCAATTGAATGGTTAATGCAAAGTTGAAACTGAAGGTTACACATATACTTTTATGGAGGAAAAGATGCAAGCTCACCTTTTTGGTTTGACAGGACCTGGCAAAGTCTCCAAGCACAGATATGACATGTGCTTTTGCTTGACGAATCTGTTTCTGTTTTATCTTAATGGAGCCATGCTTCTTGGATTCCTCAGCAGCTGTTATAAAAAAGGTATCCTCAACTCTCAACCACAGGATTGTGCAAGTACTAGTAAAGACAGAATCTCTATCATCATAACAATGGGAAAACTCCTAAATACAGAGAAACCTCAAAGGGACAGGAAATGGCATTAATAGAATGCCTACCAAGAACATGAATGGCAACTACGTTGTCATTGGGGTGAGCCAGAACTGAGATTGCCCAGGAGAGAAGCTCCTTGCTATCAGCTGGGTCTAGAGAGATGCCAACGAGTAAGTTCTTGGCAGGAGCTGGAGGAATCATTCTGTTCAGAAACAAATTGACCGACCAGCTTGATGACAAGGAAACTGAGTTTCAGGCATGACTTAATAATACACACAAGTGAGCAACAGCATGATTAAGGTCAGTAGAGTAGCGAGGCCACATTGGCTCTCATTCTATGATTCTTGTTTAAGAAGCATGAAAGCCCAACCTTTCCCTTTTTTCTTTTTTCTTTTTTCTTTTAACAATGGAATGAGATTAGCCTAAAGAAACTATGAACTAGAATTATGTGTTACGGTTGGGTGCTTTGGAGGATAAGCAAAGGTGATGGGCATGTACATGATATGTCTTGCTCTCTAAGCCAAAACCTTCATATTGGTTCATTTCTGTTTTTGTAAAAAGAAAGTACTACTTTGTTGGATTTGGTGGGAGGACTCAAAACTAGGCCTTTCCCTTACCTTTATCATGAACCAAACGTTGAGAAGAAACTAAGCATTCCGCTTTACACATGGACGTGAGAGTGAGAAACACAGATAATTTCGCTCAAAACGTAAGACAAATGAAGTTTGTCGATTTACAGTACCAGATTGTGTTACACCATTCAATTGCATCACAAGTCACAAGACATCATCATCAACGTTGTAATGTGCCATCCTTTTAAGTTTTCTTGGATTCGATCTATCCCCAGCTTTTTAGTTAGCTTAATCCAAAGATGAGATTCCAGAATGACTCGTACAATTATGACACCATAATCTGGTTATAATCATAATATCACCGATTGGTACAGATTGGAGCATTCATTTTGATCCTCAGATTGTACCTCAGGCGGTCTACATTATCCTTTATTGATTTGATGGTTGATGCGTTATTTTTGAGAAATAACTTAACTTATGACTTAATTAATTTATTCAACAAAAATATCGGCAAAGAGTTGAGCTTTAAGCTGTAATAATTGAAACTCTCTCAAATTCCGTTTTTATAATCGTTCAACAATTTCGATTATCTATATCTTCATCTTTTTCAGAAAATCTCCATGAAAAAAAAATTAGAATGTTAGGTTTTAGAACCAAAAAAACAGAATGGAAAAGAGGTAGATAATATTTTGAATACTTAGGCTTTATCTTTATCATTTTAATACTTATCTATAAAAACTGAAGCAGATATGCATATATATATATATATAGGATTAAAAGCAAACAAATTAACTATACATACGCAACAACTTAAGCCTACATTCCCACTTACATAATTTGTTTTGACCAAATAAACTAAATGAATAACAAATTTAGAAAAAATAGGACCACATTTTAATAACTTTGAATCAATATTCCATCTTGATTTAAAGTTGTAACACTTTTTATGCATGATGTACTTCCCATTACCTTTTAATGGTTAGAGCACTTCTCTCCAAAAACTACTTTTTGGTGTACTTTTCACCAATATTAAAACAAATTTTCTTCTTCTTCAGCAACATGTGCCAAATTGACACTTTCTTTAATTTTATTTTTACAATTCCTTTATATTCCTGAACTTCTTGGACTTGAAACATTGAGATTTTCCCTTGTGTTAGCAATTTTCTTCATCATGACCAGGTTTCTTGCAAATACCACATTGAGATTGAGTTTTTCCCTTTAAAGATGAGGCCTCTGCTAGATAAGCTCCGTCAACTACCTATTGAGTTCCTTCTTTTCTTAATGTTCTTCTTTGCTTCTGAGCATGGAGAGGCATTGATTAATTCAAGCAACGTAATTTAGTTGATATCTCTTAAATCCTCTAGAGATAAAATTTTTGCCTCAAATCTTTCCGACAAGTTTACAAGCACTTTCTCTATGATCCTACTATCAGGTACCTGTTCTCCCATTAATCTAATTTACCACCATACTCTTGTAGAGTCTCTTTTTCTTTCATCCTTAGAATCTCAAAATCTCTTTTGAGATTTAACACTTGCATCTGCCTTGTTCTATCATTGCCATGATAGAGTTCTTTCAGTGTGTCTCAAACTTCCTTGGCTGTTTCATAACCATAATTCTTGGAGAAATTGTTTTAGAGACAGCAACATGAATTTGAGATAAGGCTCCTAGAGCTTTAGCTTCTTCATTTTCATAAGCCCTAATTTGATTGAGTGTTGGGTTATTTCCTAGAGGTGGTATTTACCTTTAAACTTTAACCCACTGTCATAAGTCAATACCTTTTAAATGAGCTTCATTTTGATTGCCCAAACTTGATAATTCTCACCATTAAAAATTGGTGAACAAGTTAATGTATTGTTGGATGCTATACTGCTACTGTCTCTCAAATGCTCACAAGCCCTTTAAGATTATAAGGAGTTTTGATACCAATGTTAGGCTTTATCTTTATCAATTTAATACTTATTTATAAAATCTGAAACAGATATGCCTATATATATATAGGCTTCAAGCAAACAAATTTATGAGATAAATACGTTACGACCTAAGCCTAAATCCCACTAACATAAACTGTTTTGACCAAATAATCTAAAGGAATAACAAATTAAAAAAAATAGGACCACATTTTTAACAACTTTGAATCATGCTCCAATATTCCCTCTTGATTCAAAATTGTAAGACTTCTTATGCATGATGATGTACTTCTCAACATCCTTCAATGGTTGGACCACTTCTCTCCAAAAACTGCTTCTTGGTGCACTTCTCACAAATATTAAAACAAAATTTCTTCTTCTTTAGCAACATATGGCAAATTGACACTTTCTTTAGTTTTATTTTTGCAATTCCTTTGTATTTGCCCAAATTTCTTGCACTTGAAGCACTGAAACTTCCCTTGTGCCAATAATTGTCTTAGTCATAACCAGGCTTCTTGCAAATATGACATTGAGATTGAGCTTTTTCTTTTGAAGATGAGGCCTTTGCTAGATAAGCCCCCTCAACTACCTGATGAGTTCCTTCTTTTCTCAACATTCTTTTTTGCTTCTAAGCACACAGGGCATTGATTAATTCAGGCAAGATAATTTGATTGATATCTCTTGAATCCTTTAAAGATGATGTTACAAACACTTTCTCTATGATCCTGCTATCAGGTAGCTCTTCTCGCATCAATCTAATTTTATTTATCACCATCATTAGCCTATCAGAAAACTCGTATAGAGTCTCCTTTTCTTCCATCCTTAGAATCTCAAAATCTCTTTTGATAGTTAACACTTGCATCTGCCTTGTTCTATCATTTCCATGATAGAGTCATTTCAGTGTATCCCAAGCTTCCTTAATTAGTTGTTTCATAACCTATAATTCTTGGGGAAATTGATTCAACTGAGGCTCTTGGAGCTTTGACTTCTTTATCTTTATGAGCCCTAATTTGATTGAGTGTTGGGTTATTTCCTAAAGGTGGTATTTTCCTTTCACCTTCAACCCATTGCCACAAGCCAATACCTTTGAAGTGAGCTTTCGTTTTGATAGCCCAAACTTGATAATTCTTACTATTAAAATTTGGAGGTGAAAGAGCTGATGTATTGTTGAACGCCACACCGCTCCTGTCTCTCCAATGCTCACAGGCCCTTGAAGATTAAAAGGATCTCTAATACTAATGTTAGGTTTTAGAACCAGAAATTAACAAAAAATAAAAAATAGAAAAGAGGTAAATAATATTCTGAATACTTAGGCTTTATCTGTATCATTTTAATACTTATTATAAAATAGATATGTTTATAAATATATAGGCTTACAAGCAAACAAAATTATGAGATAAATACACAACAACCTAAGCCTGCAATCCCATTAACATAAACTATTTTGACCAAATAAACTAAAGGAATAACAAACTCAGAAAATAGGACCAAATTCCAAATAAACTAAAGGAATAACAAACTCAGAAAATAGCACCATAAGATGTACTTCCCATCACCCTTCAATGGTTGGAGCACTTCTCTCCAAAAACTGCTTTTTGGTGTACTTCTAACCAATACTAAAACAAATTTTCTTATTTTTCAGCAACATGTGCCAAATTGACACTTTCTTCAGTTTTATTTTTACAATTCCTTTGTACATGCATGAAGTTCTTGCACTTGAAACACTAAGGCTTTCCCTTGTGCCAACAATTGTCTTCATCATGACCAGGCTTCTTGCAAATACCACATTGAAATTGAGCTTTTCCTTTTGAAGATGAGGCCTTTGCTGGATAAGCCCCCTCAACTACTTGTTGAGTTCCTTCTTTTCTCAACATTCTTCTTTGCTCTTAAACATGTAGGACATTGATTCTTTTAGGCAAAGTAATTTGATTGATATCTTTTGAATCTTATAGAGATGAGGCAAGCTTACAAGCACTTTCTCTACGATCTTGCTATGAGTTAGTTGTTCTCCTATTAATCTAATTTTATTTATCACACCCATTAGCTTGTCAGAAAACTTTTGTAGAATCTCCTTTTCTTCCATCCTTAAAACCTCAAAATCTCTTTTGAGGTTTAATACTTGCATCTACCTTGTTCTATCATTGCCATGATAGAGTTCTTTCAGTGTGTCCCAAGCTTCCTTGGCTGTTTCTCGACCCAAAATTCTTGGGAAAATTGATTCAAAGACAATAACATGAATTTGAGATAATTTCATTTGGCTTCTTCGTCATTATGAGCCCTAATTTCATTAAGTGATGGGTTATTTCCTAGAGATAGTATTCGCCTTTCACCTTCAACCCATTGGTACAAGCCAATACCTCTCAATTGAGCTTTCATTTTGATTTCTCGAACTTGATCATTCTCACCATTAAAAATTGGAGGTGAAATTACTGATATGACGTCATGCCGTTGCTGTCTCTTGAATACTCACGGGCCTCTTAAAATCATAAAGAGCTCTGATACCGAATGTTGTTTTTAAAAGAAATTACTGTTGCAAAAAACAAAATGAAAGAAACAAGAATTCTGCATATTTTTTAAAGAAAAAGAGGACAAATGCTGTTTTACTCTAAATAACTAACTAAATCCAGAAAGTTATGCTATTAGCAAATATTCTTGCTAACTAAAAACACTAAAAATCTCCAATTAACTAGCTAACTAATCAACTGATTTGAGAGTTTGATGTAGTAATTTTCTCCAACATATTTGAAATCATATCTCCTGCAACTGTTTTTGAATCATATCTCCAACAATAGGACAATAATATAAATAAAAGATATAAAATTCTCTACTGATTTTATTTATTTAAAATAATACTTTATTGTTTCAAATTAATTAAAAATATCTTGTATATTAAGTTTTTGTTAAATTATTTTACACAATTTACTGACACAAACTATGTTACATATTTAATAGTCAATAATGTAAGTTCTAAAATAATTTAATATATTCTCAGAAATTTTCTTATTTTAATATTTTCAAAAATAAAAGTTTTGAAAAAATAAGTGTAATCAGCTTGGGAGTTTTGTCTATTACCCTTAATATCATTTGAAATTTGTTCACCTTTGAAAACTTTATAGTTGGGCTAGACTTGACAAATTATGATTTAGGGGCCGAGTTTTATGGGTACTAGGGGAGTACCAGCGGTCTTCAACTTTATGGAATAATTCTAGACGACGGTACAAAACATGGGACTTGTGTGAAATGAATTCTACTAACAATTGGGGTGGTGGTTCAAATGAAGGCAGGAGCTGGACAATTATAAAAGCATGGCGTTCTTGAATCAGACGCAATTTGAAATGGTTGATTTTCATTTTCTAGGTCTGATTCTTTCTTCCAATTGCTTCTTAATCGTCTCCAACAATCCATCTAATTATCAAATTGTGAACCTCAAATCGTACACATTTCACTCAAAATGTAACTGTTGAAAAAAATATATCGACAAATGAAAAAACGTAGATCAAATGGAGTCTTGTCTGTGTTGACTCTTACACTTGTTTAGCGACTCTCCTGTTATCTGCAAAGCGCTTGGAGGGGTCATGCATTGTTGGCACCTCCATGGCACCAAAAACTCCATAACCACTTTCCTCCGGCACCCCATTGTCACGTTCTTGGTCAAGTGCCAGAATTTCATCTTTATATTTACCGCTCTCAATTCTGGTGTTAACTTTAGGCCTAGGATAAGTTCCTTTGAGCATGCTGACCACTTCTTTCATGGTAGGCCTTTTATCTGGCTCGTTTTGCACGCATAGAGCTGCAACATTGATGGTTTGCTTCAATTGTCTCTCGTCCAAGTTCCCTCGAAGCTTTGAATCAACAATATCCTTGAACTTGCCTTGAATGATCAGTGGCTCAACCCATTCTGTTATGGTCCTCTTAACTCCACCTGGGAGCTTTTCTATTGGTTTCCTTCCTGTGATAATCTCTAGCAAGAGAATCCCAAAGCTATAAACATCACAACTCTCCGAAACTTTTCCCCACATAGCGTACTCTGGAGCTAAGTACCCCAATGTGCCCTTAACTCTGGTGGTCATGTGGCTCACTCCTTCTGGGATTAGCTTGGCGAACCCGAAATCAGCAACTAGAGGCTCGAAATCTGAATCCAGGAGGACATTACTGGCTTTTATGTCTCTGTGAATAATGTGTGGAGTCACCTCGTGGTGCAAGTACCTGGTGACATTAAGATGTGGGTTATTGTTAAAATTTTTGGGCTAGATATGCACGAACAAACTAGTGAACCATCCATGACTGTATCCTAAATTCCTACCATATCTGTCTCATCAGCATTTGTATGATCCTATGATTGCCAGGTCGAATTTATAACAAAAGCAAATGAAACAGATGGAACGCGTTCATATCGACGTCTGTAAAATGTTGAATCAAATTCATATTCCTGTATTGCTTATTGATAATCGCAACAATTATGTATATGAAAACTGCTAATTTTACAGCTAGTTGAAGCTTACAGTAGGCCTTTTGCCGACCCAATTGCAATCTTCATCCTCTTTTTCCAGTCTAATTGAACCTCTGAAGCAAATTGACCATGGAGATGGGATAACAAGCTGAGATTAGGCATGTAATCATATACGATAAGACGTTGATCATTCCCAACGCAATAGCCTCGGAGTCCTAGCAGATTCCTGTGCCTAACTCTTCCAAGAACTTCAACTTCTACAGCAAATTCCATTTCAGCCTTCGAATTCATTGCTTTCAATTTCTTAACAGCAATCTGCATTGCGTAAAATGAATCGACAAATTTTGTTTAGACCATCATGAATGAGATGTAAGATGATTAAGGTAATTAGTCTACCTGTAGACCATCTGAAGTTTTACCCCAGTAGACACTTCCAAAACCTCCTTCTCCAAGCTTGTTGTCCTCACTGAAACCATTAGTTGCTGTATGCAACTCCTTGTATGTGAATATCCTCCACGAATGATTACTAACCCCAGCGATTATGTTTGTCCTGCAGAGTGTTAAATCAATCCCATCAATCAGAAACACAATAAAAACATGTGAATGAAATCCAGATCTTACGTACTCTTCATCAACCGCCTTTTTCCCACAGCAACTCAAGGATGATCCCATAACTTGCACTATGGGAGTGCTAAGCTTCAGTTCAGCTTCCCCAATGTTAGCCTTCTTCTTTTAAACAAAGACAAAAGAAGCGAAAACTGATCTACTGCAGCCGACCTTGGCCGGCTCTGTGTTAATTAAGGAATGGTTCAATCGGACATAACTAAGTTAACCTGTTAAAAATAAAATGAGTGCATACAATACAGTCTTCTTTCATGCGAAACAAATATATTAGTGCGATTTACATCTTTCTAGTAGCAACATATGCGCTTTAACTCCCATTTGTCCAATTCACCTATTAAACAAAAATTAATGTGTAGTATTCCTACAACTACTTTTTTGGATGTTCTGTCATAAAATTTAACGTTCAGATATTTAATTACCTTAACCTTTCATCTATTCTTTTGGACAAATACGTACGTTCTCCAATAATTTTTACCTGTTGATCTGAATTTGTGCTGATAAAAGATTTAAGTTTAAGCAGCTAAAGGCCTAAAACAACTTATGAAAATGCCATATATGAGGTGATTATAAGAGTGAATGATGGATTAAAGGCTTCTATATGCAAAACTCTTGATTGTACACCATGAATAGTCCGCCTAGGTTAATAATGTCGATAGCATGGAGAAGTTCTGTTCACGTGCTCTTTATCTATAATTGACTCTTAAATGAGACATCGCTAATAAAAGAAAACTCACGCAAGAGGTGGGTGAATTGTGTGTATAAATTTTTTTCGCAAGTTCTTTCAATTCGTATAATAAACATATCCTAGTTAAAATAGTAGGAGCCTATCAGACGAAAAAGCCTTTTTAAACAACAAAAGCTTGTTAGTCAATAAGAGTCCTTTGTAGGATAGGACGTTGCTTAAATGAAAGAAGCCTACTAAATGATAAATTATGTTAAAATAATTTTAAAACATAAGACTGGTTAAAACTGAAAAGAATCTGTTGCAAATTAAAAACAGAGGAGCCTTTTATAAAAGTGAAGGAGCCTTTTAAAAACGATACGTACTCAATAAAACATGGAATTTTAAAAGTTAAAAAGAGAGAGAAGAAAGACACATTCGATTTATACTAGTTCGGCTTACAACCCAAGCTTATATCCAGTCTCTAATTATCCAACTTGAGTGTTTCACTATAAAAATCGATTATTAAATTTGATGAGCCTTTCTATGCTTACAAGTATATATTTTTCAAGGTTTTCTAACCTTTCACACTTGAAGTATATAATAAACTTCTAAAAAGCTCACAGAAAAACAAAATAACAATTTCTCTTTTGATAGAGTGATTTCACTTTCTAAAGTACAATAGTAATGATATGATTCTCAAGAGTATAAATGCTGCTCAAAATGTTTTGACAGTCTGAATATGTTCCTTCTTTTTCATAAGTATTGTTACCCTTCCTTAAATAGTCAATTTCTTCAAGTAGTTGCTGCTTCACTCGCATCATTAGTCAACAAGATGGAGCTAACCTTGAATAAATTCGATGCTATCTTTGCCAAAAATCTTTCAGTAATCATGAAGCTAATATATGACCTTCATAACTAGTAGGATCTTTTCGGATAAGCCTTTTCTATGAAGGTAAATTCATAAAGAAGGTTCCTGCAAGAGAGAGCTTATTTCTTATGATTTTATTTACTATTTGAGAATAAATTGTTAATTTTACAAGGAAATAAATCCAATTTGAAATTTGAAATATTAAACAGTTATCATCAAAATCGTTAAATATAAACCTTAAGCTAACAATCTCCCCCTTTTTTATGATGACAAGCAATAATAGATATATTTTTCAAAATTCAAAGAGATAATAAATGATTTCGATAGATACTTGTGACTTTCATATGTTCAATCATAAATAACAGGAGCCTGTCTCTTAAGAAAGAAACTTATTATTTATGTAACACCCCCTCACTATAGGGTACGCACCGGGACGCCCGTAGGTCATTCCGATACATATCCTATGATAAGGGAGC
>JAOQMS010000179.1:17383484-17450394 GCA_027563885.1 Erythroxylum longipes
ATATAATTGAAGCTTAAAGACATGTTCTCACCGAAAAAACACTTAAAACATAAATATTTATGAACTGACACAATTTCTTCACCTAAACACACACTAAAAAATCAAATTAATCACTAAACACACATCAAACTACCTATAAAAATATAATGCAATCTACACATATCCCTACACTTAAACTTTTGTTTGTCCTTAAGCAAAGATCAAATAAAGCTAATAAAATTCTATCACCTCATTTTCACAAAGATTAAAGCATACAATCCCTCAAACTTTGGCCATCTCAAGTGTCAAGTTACTACAAACATCATGACTAATTTTCGGTGGTGCACATAAGCAAACTCAACCCATGAAACCATCACTTAAAGATAAGTATAAATTTAAAATGGAACTTCTTACAAATTTCACTCATTTCCCTCAAGTGTTTGATGGTTAGTGTTTTGCTTAAACTTCCTATAGGAAACCATACTATCATAGGCTTCCTAATACACCAATTCTCCTCCATAATGATTACATGCTAAGATAAATCAAAAGAACTTTGTTTTGGGTTGTAATGTGGCTAGGGTTAAGGTGGGTCTAATGGGTTTTAGGGGTTTATCACAAGCATTTATAAACTACTAAGTGTACAAAGGGATGACAAAGATAAAATTCTAAGATATGCAAATAGATATGACTACTGCTCTGCACTTATTGAAGCTACAACATGTTAATCCTTTTTTATTTTTTATTTTTTATTTTTTAAACAGAAACAATAAACAGAAAAACAATAACTATATGCAACATGCTCTTAAGAGTAAAAGTACTAAAATCTGCTCAAAACATCTTAGAAAGGGAAAAAACTAGAGCCAAAAGATTCTAAACTAAAGTATCACTTAGCACTCTATTAAATTATAATTGGGTATGCTAATAAGGTTTGTGGGTTTTAAAATTGGGTGATTTAAAGAAACAAAATATTAAAGGCTTAATGGGGCTAGTAAGGGATAATAAAAGGGTAGGTAACTTAAGCTAAAGGCTAAAGCAAGAAGGCCTTAATCATTTCTATCTAGCATGCATCTAGTAGATTTAAACTGATTCAAAACAAATTCTGAAGGTAATTACCTAAGGAAGCATCACACAAATAAGGAAATGAAATGACTATGGAATAGAGTCATAAAGGCTCAATAGGCTCAAAAAAGAGGCCTTTTTATTTTGGGGATAAAGGGACTTGAACCCTCACGATTTCAAAAGTCGATGGATTTTCTTCTTACTGTCGATTTCCTTGTTCTCAATATTGACATGTTTAATGGGACTCTATCTTTATTCTCGTATGATTAATCAGTTATCTATCAAACTGTATAGTGCATGATTTGATCAATACATTACCTTATTATTCAAGTGTCAAGTTTTGAATAAGCTTATTCAACCAATTACTTTCATCACTCTATATGGTTCACTGTCTACTAAAGTAGCCTAATTTAAGTTCACACATGCAGTTTGTAACATCTCGTTTCCATACTAAGGGTTAGAACCCTATATTTTTGTGAATGATAAATAGCAATGAGAGATTAGAAAATTGCATTTCATACTTATGCATAATATTAGCATACATACACGTGAATTTGAATTTTCGCACACATTACAATGACTGTTCGTGCACTCATTTGACATTTTTTGGGTATAAATGATTTTAATGTGATTATGATGTGGATTATAATTATTATGTCTTGATTTCTGGTTAATAAATGATAATTGGTGATGTAGGAAATTATTTGTTAAGTTGAGAAATTTCTAGAATTAAGGGTATTTTTGGACTAGGAAAAATGACAAATGGCAAGACAAATAATAAATGGTAGTAGAAATAAATGTCAAATGGTAGTAGAAATTTCGATAAGTGACATTAGGATTTAATGACAAGTATCATTGAAAATTGGGAGACAATTGGATTAGAAATTAGAGGACGAACAGACTAGTTAAGAAAAGGACCAATTGAGGACCATAAGGTGGTGACATGTGGCAAGTGACAAGTGTCACTTGCCATGCCACACACCTAGCCACGATATTTTCATTTGCAAGACATCTTTAATTTTGTCCTTCATTTTGTCCAATGCTTTCATCTTCTTCGATGCTTTCTTCTCTTCTTCCATCACTATACGACACTTTCTTTTCTCCAATCTTCAACATTAAGTTTTGTTATTATTCTTCACCATGCCACTCTGTATGTTCATGCCTTCACCTTGATGATAAAAACCAACCTTTTTCCTCCCTACAATGGTGATGAATGAATGATGCTTAAGAGGGTAAGGTTAAGAGTGATTTGAAGACTTTGAAGCTAAACAAGTAAGTATAAAGCATTGCTCTTCTTGATTTGTTGAATGAAGTATGTATAATGATAGTTAGAGGATATATGAGCATAAGATGGTTTTTTTATATATATGTTGGAACATGGGTAAAAAAATGAACACAATGATGTCTTGTTTTTATGTTTATGATGATCAATATTTCATAATTTTTTATAGAGATGAGGTTGAAATTGAAAGAGCATTAAAATGATATAGAAAGAAGTGCAGAAAATTGATTTGTAAATGAATGTTCATGTTTTGTTTTCTTGGTATATAACGTGTATCTCTTTGGTTGTTTTAGAGATGAACTAAAATGAATTTAGAGCTAAAGTGGGGGAGTAAAGTGGTACCTTGAAATGAGATGAATTAACGTGATATTTAGAAATGAAATGAAGGTGAAAAATGAGGTTGAACATGTGCAGAAAATTTATGATGATTGTGTAAATGAATATGTTATGTTTTTAGTGTTAATGATCAATCATATATTTTGATTTGTGTGTGGATGATATTGAGCTGAATTGGAGTTAAGAATGAAGGGTAAATGATGGGATAGAAATGATAGACTAAGCATATGAGGTGTTGGATGTAACTTGTAATAGTTGAAAGAGCTAGAAAATTGGAGAAAATGTCTAGGAATGGGTTAAACATGAATATTCCTTTTAGTTGTCCGTTAGGGGCACTTCAGGTCCACTGGGTGGACATTCTCTAGAATTCCAGCATTCCAGCCCCGTTCATGTCCATTTGGAGGGAGACATGTCTACTATGTAATGTCCCAATATTCCATGTTAGGGGCTAGGACCCCAGAATAGAGTACATGAGAGTATACTGAGAAATTAGAAGTGTGTTTTATACATCATATGGCATATTTAAATACGTTAATGGTGTTGATTTTTATGAAATAATTGTACATGCATTCATTGACATTTTCTGGTTATAACTGATTTATAAATGCGATTAAAAAGTGAATTGTGGATTATTTGTGTTGAAAATTTATTTGGAGAATATTATGATTATTTTGGAATTTTTAGGGAATTTTAGAGAATTTCTGAAAATTTGGGAAATTTTGGACTAGGAAAAATATAGAAACAAGAGACAAAAGGGAGTGTAAAAAATGGCTTACATGCATGAGGTGACAAGTGTCATTGAAATATCACTCAACGTAGTTACCTTGTTCGTTTGGAGAAAATTCTGCCCTTTTGATTGTTCTCCACCGAAATTTGTTCAAAACCAAACAAAAATAATTCTCTCCATCACCGAAAGATTTGTTCAGTGTTGTGTAATTGGCAGTTTAGATAGTATTCAGTTTTATGTTATATCTTGTTTTCCGTTCACCGAGAGCTCACCTTCACTGTTGGATACATTACCGAAATCAAGTAAGTGAGTTCTCAAATTTTCTGGTTTTGTACATGAATTTTGTTGATGCTTTTAATGGTTTTAAATAGATATAAACATAAGATGTGTAGGTAGAAAGATTTCAGGTATTACAGTGATGGATGAATTGAATGTAGAATTTGAGCAGAAAATGAAAAACATTTTGGTGCACTAGAGTGTTCAGAAACTGGAATAGCCATGTATGAAATTATGTTTTTGGTGTTGGATTAATTGAAGTGAATTGAAGTAATAGAAGAAAATTTGGTGTATAACCGTATGGCTATAGATATTGTCAAGAATTGTTGGAAACAAAATTGCAGTAGAGAGAGGAAGAGGAAGGTGATGGTTTGCGTGTATGATTTTGGTTTTTGAAGTCTGAATATGAACTAAAACAGCTTTGAGTCATTTGGCTATAACTTTTTCATCCAACCTCCAAATGACTTGAAACTTAAATCAATATATTCATAACACCTTATTCTTTATCTTCATAAAAATTTAGAGTCATTTGAATTGATTTGGAAAAGATAGAGTGAATGAAAGTGGGGAAGTCTACTAGAATATTATGAACTGGAATATTGTCATTGAACATGCTTCAGTATTTTGCTTATATCTTGATCTATAGATTTCCAAATAAGTTGATTCTTGATTCAGATTAAACTAGAAAAATTTTATACAAATTTATTGAGGAAATATAATTTTAATTTTGTCTCTAATAATTTCAAAATCTGGCTTGAAATTGAACCTTGGCTTAGGCTATAACACTACCCGAGACATAAATCATGTCTTGTTGTTATTGAATAAACTGTAATGATGTACAGACAAAAGTGACTTCACAAAAGTTTTAGCTTATTCTCTTATCTTTCAATTGGTATAAATTTTTTAATTTTTAATATATTTTAATTGAGATATATGAGCTGTACATCTTGAAAACATGATCCTGCACTAGCCAAAATGTCAAATGTACACAGTTGACAGTATTTTAAGCATAACTCATAGAATAATAAACAAAATTGTATGATATTGGAGTCACTAGAAACTTAAGGCACATGGAAACAATTGTTTAGAAGGAAGTGTTGTCTAAAAACTCCATATTCCTTGTCATAATTATCATGCAAGGTTGAACTGAAATTGTGTTTTTAGAAAAAGCTGAAATGATCAATAGGGTTATGATATTAGATTCCAATTGTTTTATTGAGGTGCAAACCCTAAATACAGATTAAGTTATGTGAGTTTTCAAATATGAATGATCATGTGATTTGAAAGATGGAAAATACCCCGGATTGTCATTGAACATGCATTGTACATATTTTATATACATAGATGTGCATAAATGAATACTTATACCATTGTTCAAAATTGTGAGATGTGTAAATGTGTTTTGCATGATATAGAGGAGCATTTAGAGCGCCATCATCCAGACATTGCAGGGACTTCAAGACAATAACTTTCTGGAGTGATTGGTGAGTAACCTAGATGGTCTTACTTAATATTTGCTTGCTATAGATTCTGTACTGAATATGGAATTAATTGTTTGTACTGATTCCGGACATAAAGGTCTGAAGATTCTGATTGATGAACGTGATATTGAAGTTTTCCTGGAATGTGAATTTGGTGAAATATGTGTTACTCAACATGTTTTTTTTTAATGTCGAACTAAGGCCCGATGATATATATATATATAGGACTAAAAATGTGATAGAATGGCAATGAGATTGAAAATGGGAATGATTGAAAATATAATTGCTTGAATATGAATGAGATGCATTTCATACAGGAATGCATGATCAGATAATGATATTTGTGACATGAGTAGCCACCAAAAATAAGCTTAAAGATCTGAAATGTGGTATAGAGCTAAAGGCTCGATATATACAATGATCCCTGCATCCGCAGCAGTTAAGGGACAGTATCAATGAGCCCAGTATCTACAATAGATATGGGACAGTTTAGGCACTCAGTCACAATAATGTAATAATTGATAGTGCGTCACATGAACATTACATATACACTTATTAAGTGTAATTAAATAATTGATAATGGGTCACATGAACATTGTATATACACTTATTAAATGTAATTGACTGATTGAATTGTAATGTGAATATGTACTTAAATGAGATTGGGATATGTGCATTCTATGATATGTGGTGCAAATTGTTAAATGGAAAATTGTGAATTGTATGCTTATATGATTTGATATGTGGTATGAATTGGGTGAACCATCAAGAATGGTTACATTATTA
This sequence comes from Erythroxylum longipes, assembly GCA_027563885.1. Classification (NCBI taxonomy): domain Eukaryota; kingdom Viridiplantae; phylum Streptophyta; class Magnoliopsida; order Malpighiales; family Erythroxylaceae; genus Erythroxylum; species Erythroxylum longipes. Next base: position 17,389,411 of record JAOQMS010000179.1, read on the forward strand.
AGTTTGCAAAACTCACCAAAATTGCAACGTGGATATTTCAAGTCTGAGAGAGGAAATTAGAGACAGACAGACTCTACGAGAAGACTAATTCTTGTACTTTTGTCAAGAAATGGCTCAAAGGTCAGTCAAATGAGATTGAAGGATTAGTTAGTAGTTTATGTGCAATTCCTCTATCAAGCAGTGTGTTATTTATAGGGATTTGACATTGTATACATTCGAATGGTTTTGTAAAGCTACAATGTAAGTTTGGTTTCATGAAATGACATGAGGAATGCAGTTGGTTTTAAAATTTGGTGACTTTTCTATATAATAGTTGATGCCATGATTAATTTGGAATGTGTTTGCTCTAACATGCCATTATTATAGATTATATATTGGAATGTCCACAGGGTGTTCCGGTATGTAATTTATGGTAGTAGGGTGTTACATGCTAGGTGGACATTCTTTGGATACCTACATAAATGTGCAATTTTGACCCCTTTAGATGGCAAAATCTCTCTTTAGAGTCTTCACAGAAGTTGTAGAACTAGAAGTCCTCTTCAAAAACCATACTTGAATTGCTTTAATCCAACATCCACAACGAAAGTTATGCCTCTTTATATATATATATTATTGTCTTCTTATGATGCATTTAGGCTTGAATGAGTGATATGTTTTCCCATATATATATATATATATATTATTGTCTTCTTATGATGCATTTAGTTTGATGAGGAAATAAGAGATTAAATGAGTGATATGTTTAGGGTGATGATAGGGGATAGAACTTAAGAATGAATTGTTATGTATCAAGTGTTCAAATCTGAAATTTTGAGATGTCATGAGAATGAAAGTGAATCAATTATGGTTAAAGTGATTCAATTAAGATGAATGATGAGTACTAAGCAAAGGTGAATGATAAATGGATACTTTGTGAGCTTAAAATGCTAGAAAAAGAATTGGAAAGCATGTATGTCATAGATATATGATTGATGATATTAGATTAACCAAATTCTCTTATCTATGAACCTATGTGTAAGCTTGACATACATAAATGATGTTGTTAATGATTAAGTGATGTGATTAAGGATAAATACCCAGACTAGTCAAATTGAGCATGCATTATACATTACATATATACATATGTGTATAATTGAAAGTTTATATGATTTTGCAATTAGTAATGTGTGTGTGTATTGCATGATGTTAATGATGTTAATACACAGGGTTGAAAGTCAGCATCCAGACATTTCCAAATTATGGAAGCTGATACTAATCTGGAGCGTACTGTGAGTCGACCTAGATGGTCTCCTCTTAATTAATTGTTTCTTTTAATTTTTGTATTGAATTATTGTGTTATTTAAATGTATTGATTTTGTACATTGAATGTCCGAGGCGTTTGATGCATGAAAATCATATTGGAAGTGCTCATTGTATGTGAATTTTCCTGAATAAGTGATACTCAACTTAATTTTTGAATGTCGGACCAAGGTTTAATGACAAATGTGAATGTGAATGTGAATGAGTAAAATTGAGCAAAAGTGAATCATTGAATATATATGATGCATTTCATTACATGAATGCATGATAACATAAAGGCAGTTATAACTGGAGTAGCCACCGAAAAAGAGCTTAAAGCTCATAATGTGATTAACAGTCAAAGGCTCACTATGTATAATGAGCCTTGTATCCCTAACGGATAAAGGACAGTTATTAACGATCTTGGTATCTAAAATGGATACGGGATAGTGAAAGAGTCACTCGGTCACAACAACGTAATAATCGAAAGTGAGTCTTATGAGCATTGTATATATATTTGCTATGTATGAGAAATATTAATTAAGTGAATATGAAATATATATGATTCAACATGTTCATTAGTGAAATAATGTGCATTACTTGATTACATGAATTGATGTGTTATGTGAATTGAGTGAGCCATCGAGGATGGTCTGCTCACTGAGTTTGGAAAACTTACCCCAATTGCAACATATTTTTCAAGCTCAGAGGAGATACCTAGTTAGACCAACTAGATTCTAACCACTGCATTCAGATAAGAGTTAGAGGTTGGGATCAGTTGTACCTGAATATGTCTACAGTCTTTCTTTTGTATTTTAAAATTGTATTCCACAAATATTGTATAGCCTTTATGCAAATTGAAAAGTGTAATGACTATATGACTGGAAATGTTTTGTATTGGGCCCAAATAATAACTGGAATATATATAATGATGTGTTAATTGTTTGTAACACTTGCAACTGAGAATGTTTTTGAATAAAATGGGCCAAAAAATGATCGTTGTTTTTCTGAAATAGTGTATAATGTTCGAAAAATTTTACGATGAGCATGATTGTTTGACTGTTCTAGCATGCCACCCTTGCAGAGTATGTTCTCGAATACCATCGATGTGTTCGGGAATATGCCCTATGAGAGTGGGGTGCAACACAAGTTGGTATCAGAGCCCAGGTTTAGTGTCTTATATAGGCATTTTTCAAAATATGTGTCAAGGTACATGCATTTTAGACATGTCATAGCACGTAGTGGCAATTGATCCCCAGTCTGAGTCGTGTATACATGAGTCAAAAGCATGTGCATTTGTTAGGAGTTTAGTTGTTAGAAGCAATGAGAAAGATGATTATCTATCAGAATGTGAGAAAATAAAATTTTGTGGATATCTAGGAATAAGAAATAATATAGGTTCGATATGATAGACAAAGATTCAATGCATTTGTATTTGTGAATGTGTCATCGAATATGACATCATTATTGTATTGTGATGGTATATCCTTGAATGTGATATAGAAGTGAATACATTGTCATAGATTGATTAAGTAAAATAGAGATATGATAGTGGTGACAGGATTTCAAGTGTACAAGCCAAGCTGAAAGAAAACAAAATTTTTTATGATCTTGACAAGAAGAACATGGAATTGAAAGGGTTGTTGATTAATGTAAAGTGAGTTTATGATTGAGTATAAGGTTATGTCTATGGGTTTGAGATTAGAATTTTCATGATGGTTATATATATATATATATATATATATATATAAAGTGTACAAGCTAAGCTGAAAGAAAACAAAATTTTCTATGATCTTGACAAGAAGAACTTGGAATTGAAAGGGTTGTTGATTAATGTAAAGTGAGTTTATGATTGAGTATAAAGTATGTCTATGGGTTTGAGATTAGAATTTGCATGATATATATATATATATATATATACGAATGTAAGATGAAATGAATGATAGTGATATATATCAAAGTCCTCAAGGTTAAGTTGACCGGTTATTATGAGTGCATATTTGATAATATGGTTACCTTGTTGAATTATTTTATTGAGCACATATGTAGTTTATATTTGGATACAGTATAGGGAGTGATCTATGACATATTGAATACTCTATATTCATAGTCCCTATAATTAAAATTTTTAAGATGACTCAGAGTAGCATAGTGGAAGTATGGGGTTTGAGTGGATATAATGAAATGATGAACTATGGAGAAGATTTTTGATGTATTATGAAAGAGACAAAATATGGAAAGAGTTAAGGTTACAAGAATGAATTGGATTAATTGAATGAAAAGGAATCAAGTGAGTGGATTTTTGTGAGTTTTAATGAAATCAATATGATAGTAAAATCAGTATGGAATGAAGTTGCATAAATGAATGCAAATTTTAGACAAATTTGGAGTGTAAATGATGCTTCATGTATATTGAAGCCATGGAAAAATAAATGAAGGAGCAAGGCATAATTGTGGCATAGTCTCCATGATCGTGGCCAAGATTATTTGGTTTTGTCATGATCATAGGAAGGTCTATCACGATTGTGGGAGCAGGCACAAAGGGAGAAATGTTGTTTAGAATCAATTGAGAGTAAGGTAGTATTGGCATAAGATACTAATTGGTGACCTTTCAAAATACATCTCTGGATAAGATGAGATGACCTTGATGATACATATCTAAAAATATGAGACGATAAACATGTATGCTACTTCATCGAGATTCAGTAAGGGGAACATTATGATCTTGTAAGAAATGATAGAGATTGATCTTATTGAGGTAAAGTGGCTGATAATAAATGATGACAATAGTTGATTGATAAGGATTACGTGAATAGTATAGATGAGAGGAGCAAGAAATCTTCTTTCGAAGAAGATTTTCACTGAATTAGGTCAAGTAGATCAGATAGTTTATTTCTAAGAATGAATGAATATTGAACAAATTAGAAGTGAATATTGGAGTCCCATTTCTAACTAAGACTCAAGCATAAGAAGCTGAAAGTACTACCTATAGAGAGTACATGTATCTTGTTAATGAACGGAAACCCATTTACATTATTGGGTTCATAAAATTAAGATGATATTATTTCTATTTCTAAGGGAACTTAGGTTCACAATGTGCTCAATATTTTTATATTCAAAAGATACAAGTTAGATTTGACGATTATGTTCAGAAAATTGAGAGTTGCAAAGAAGTTGAAATGTGTGGAGAAACTAGTACATAGTTATACATAAGAATAAGTCAATAAGAAATCAGGGGAAATCAAAATAACGGAGAAAATCAATTGAAAAAAAAGTCAATTGGGATATTGAGAACAACATAAGATAATGTTACTCCATCTGAGAAACTAGTTACTTAAGAACTTCGAGAACTAGTTATGAGCATATTGAGTTTTTGGAAATATCCGTTTGAGTTAACAAATGCCCTCGGCAGTATTATGATATAATGAATAAGGTGTTCCAACTTTGTTTGGATCAATTAATGGTTGTGATCATAAGATGATAACTGAGTATATTTGAAAAGTTGAAAGGAATATTTTGAATACTTGAGGTGAATCTTACATATCATGTAGGAGAAACAAGTATATGCTAAATTCAATAAAAGTGACTTTTAGCTTGATCAAGTAATACATTAGGTCATATAGTACCTAAACATGGCATATTGGGAAACCCAAAGAAAATGAAGTAATGAAGAAGTGAGAAACTCCGAGGAATATTTACATAAGATTTGAGGTTTTCTAAAATTTGCTGGATATTGGATGCTACCAGAGGTTGTCAAGGAGTTTTGACCGATCTTGCCCTTTCACAAGACTTTTGAGGAAAAATGTTTTATTCCAATGGACTAATGAATGTAAAAAGAGTTTTAAGGAATTAAAAACACTAAATAATTAAAACATCGGTGTTATCTACTCCATCTGGGTTAGAGATTTTATAGTATATAGTGAAGTTTCACATCAAGAAATTAAGATGTAATCTGATGTAGCAAAATAAAGTGATTTTATATGTACCGAGATAATTAAAGTCTCATGAGTTGAATTATTCGATACATGATTTAGAATTTGCTGCAATTGTAATTGCTTTGAAAACTTGGGTACATTATGTACAATGAAACATTTTGGATAAATATATATAAATATACAGATCATTAAAGTTTGAGGTAATCCTTGACTATGAAAGAATTGAATACAAGAATGAGACAATGGATAGAGTTACTTGAAGATTATGATTGTGTAAGTGAGCATTATCTTAGTAAAGCTAGTGTTATAGCTGATGTATTAAGTTGACAATCCAATAGCAGTGTAACACAAATTAAGATATTGAGGTTACCAAACCCAATGCAATGAAGAATAGAGAATGTTGAGTTAACTTAGGGGGAAAATGAAGTTTTGTGAGCTGCATTAAATTTAAAATCAGCTTCATATGAAAGAATTAGCAAAGCCCACAGTGAGGATTTAGAATTTATGAATCTTATTTAGAAGCCAAAAATGAATTCGAATATTGAGTTTGAATTGGAAGATGATACTTTATGATTAAGGCAAGAGATAAGTGTATTCGATGTGGATGATTAAGAAAAGAGATTTTTGGAGAAAGCACAAACAGCAGCTTATGTTGTACATCCTGGTAGTAATACAATGAAACATTATTTAGGGGCCAAAGATGAAGAAGAAAATGGCCGACTGTATGATCAAATGTTTGATTTGCTAACAGTCTTAACTGTTGGAGATATATTAGAGCTTACATTTTAGAGTTCTTAGGAATATATGATCAAAATTCAGTTCTGATTGAAATTGATTATGACAATCATTGTCCTAGTAGCATCAGTATGACGCTGTGTGAGGCGTTATATGAAAGAAAGTGTCATTAGCTTTATATTGTGATGAAGAGGGCATAAAGATTGTTAAAGGCTCAAATTTGATTCAAGATATTGTTGCCAAGTGAAATTGATTTGTAATAGAATTTAAGAGACTCAAGAAAGACAAATGAGTTAGGTGGATTGACACCAAAAATATGGAATATTGAGAGATAGATAAAGTGTTTCTTAAAATACCAGCTTATTAAGGTGTGCTAAAATTCGTTAAAAAGGGGTGAATTAAGCCTGAAATGTATTTGTCCATATGAAATTATTAAGAAAAGAGGACCATTAATTTATGAGTTAATATTACCAACAGGGATGTGTCAAATTCACAATGTGAAATATGTGACCATGTTTAAGAAATATCGAGATGATCCGACATAGGTGTTATCGACAGAGGAAGTGAAATTTGTGAGTAATCTGAGATATATTGAGGAACTAGTTAAGATAGTGTGGTATCTAAATAAACAACTAAAAAACCAAATGATTCCATCAAATATTGTCCCTTAAAAGGAACCATTCGAGTGAAGAAGTTACATGGGAAAAGGAGGAGATATGATGAAACAATACCCCCATCAATATGATCGATCAAATAAGAATTTCAAGGATGAAATTTATTAGGGGGGAGAATTGTAACATCCCATTTCCATACTAAGGGTTAGAACCTTAGATTTCCGTGAATGAGAAATAGCAATGAGAGATTAGAAAAGTGCATTTCATACTCATGCATAATATTAGCATACACACATGTGAATTTGAGTTTTCGCACACATTACAATGACTGTTCATGCACTCATTTGACATTTTTCGGGTATAAATGATTTTAATATGATTATGATGTGGATTATAATTATTTTGTCTTAAATTCTGGTTAATAAATGATAATTGGTGATGTAGGAAATTATTTGTTAAGTTGAGAAATTTCTGAAATTAAGGGTATTTTTGGACTAGGAAAAATGCCAAATGACAAGACAAATAATAAATAGTAGTAGAAATAAATCTCAAATGGAAGTAGAAATTTTGATAAGTGACATTAGGATTTAATGACAAGTATCATTGAAAATTGGGAGACAATTGGATTAGAAATTAGAGGACAAATGAACTAGTTAATAAAAGGACCAATTGGGGACCATAAGGTGGTGACATGTGGCAAGTGTCACTTGCCATGCCACACACCTACCCACGATATTTTCATTTGCAATACATCTTTAATTTTATCTTTCATTTGGCCAAATGCTTTCATCTTCTTCATTGCTTTCTTCTCTTCTTCCATCACCATATGACACTCTCTTTTCTCCAACCTTCAACATTAAGTTTTGTTATTATTCTTCACCTTGCCACTCTGTATGTTCATTCCTTCACTGTGATGATAAAAAACCAACCTTTTTCCTCCCGACAATGGTGATGAACGAATGATGCTTGAGAGGCTAGGGTTAAAAGTGATTTGAAGACTTTAAATCTAAACAAGTATAAACCATTACTCTTATTGATTTGTTGAATGAAGTATGTATGATGATAGTTAGAGGATATATGATCATAAGATGGTGTTTTATATATGTTGAAACATAGGTAAAGAAACGAACACAATGATGTCTTGTTTTTATGTTTATGATGATCAATATTTCATAGAGATGAGGTTGAAATTGAAAGAGCATTAAAATGATGTAGAAAGAAGTGCCAAAAATTGATTTGTAAATGGATGTTTATGTTCTATTTTCTTGGTATATCACGTGTATCTTTTTGGTTGTTTTGGAGATGAACTAAAATGAGTTTAGAGCTAAAGTGAGGGAGTAAAGTGGTACCTTGAAATGAGATGAATTAACGTGATAGTTGGAAATGAAATAAAGGTGAAAAATGAAGTTGAACATATGTAAAAAAATTGATGATGAATGTGTATGTGAATATGTTTTGTTTTTAGTGTTAATGATCAATCATGGATTTTGATTTGTGTGTAGATGATATTGAGCTTAAATGGAGTTAAGAATGAAGGGGAAATGATGGGATAGAAATGATAGACTAAGCATATGTGGTGTTGGACGTAACTAGGAATAGTTGAAAGAGTTGGAAAATTGGAGAAAATGGCTAAGAACGGGTTAAATATGAATATGCCTTGTAGATGTTCGTTGGGGGAACTTTAGGTCCGCTGGGCAGACATTCTCTAGAATTCCAGCGTTTTAGACCTGTTCATGTCCGTTTGGAGGGACAAATGACCCCTTTAGACGGCACAATCTCTCTTCAAAGTCTTCACGGAAGTTGTAGAACTAGAAATCCTCTTTGAAAGTGTACTTTAATTAATTTAATCCAACATCCAAAACTAAAGTTATGCCTCTTTTACCAAAACTATATATATAAATTATTGACTTATCAATGCCTTCCTATGATGTATGTAAGCTTGAATGGAGCTTGAAATGTACTTAGTTTGATGAGGAAATAACATCTTAAAATGCTAGAAAAAGAATTGGAAAGCATGTAGGTGATAGATATATGACTGATGATATTGGATTAACCAAATTCTCCGATCTATGAACTTAAGTGCAAGCTTGACATACACAAATGATGTTATTAATCATTAAGTGATGTGATTAAGGATAAATACCCGAAATAGTCAAATTGAGCATGCATTATACATTACATATATACATATGTGTATAATTGAAAGTTTATGTGATTGTGCAATTAGTAATATGTGTGTAATATGTGTATTGCATGATGTTAATACACAAGGTTGAAAGTCAGCATCTAGACGTTTCCGAATCATGGAAGCTAATGCTAATCTGTAGTGTACTGTGAGCCAAACTAGATGGTCTCCTCTTAATTAATTGTTTATTTTAATTTCTGTATTAAATTATTGTGTGATGTGAATGTGTTGATTCCGAACATTGAATTTCTGAGGCATTTGATGTATGAAAATCATATTAGAAGTGCTCATTGTATAAGAATTTAACTGAATAAGTGATACTCAACTTAATTGTCGAATATCGGACCAAGGTCCAATGACAAATGTGAATGTGCATGTGGAAAATTGAGCACAAGTGAATCATTGAATATATGTGATGTATTTCATTACATGAATGCATGATAACATAAAGGCATTTGTAACCGGATTAGTCACCAAAAAAAAGCTTAAAGCTCATAATGTGATTAAAAGCCAAAGGCTCACTATGTATAATAAGCCCTGTATCCCCAACAAATAAAGGGAAGTTGTTAATGAGCCCGGTATTCATAATGGATACGGGATAGTAAAAAAGGCATTTAGTTACAACAACGTAATAATTGAAAGTCAGTCTCATGAGCATTATGTATATACTTGTTATGAATGATAAATATGAATTAAATGAATATGAAATGTATGTGATTCAACATGTTGATTAGTGAAATGATGTGTACGTGATTACATGAATTGATGTGTTATGTGAATTGAGTGAGCCATCGAGGATGGTCCACTCACTGAGTTCGCAAAACTCACCCCAAAATTTGCAACATATTTTTCAGGCTCAGAGGAGATACCCAATCAGACCAACTGGAGTCTAACCACTACATTCGGATAAGAGTTAGAGGTTATGATCAGTTGCACCTTCATATGTCTACAGTCTTTCTTTTATATTTTAAAATTGTATTCTACAAATATTGTACAACCTTTATGTGAATTGAAAAGTGTAATGATTGTATAACTAAAACTGTTTTGTATTGGTCCCAAATAATTACTGGAATATATATGATAATGTGTTAATTTTTTGTAACACTTGCGACTGAGAATGTTTTTAAATAAAATGGACCAAAAAATGATAATTGTTTTTCTGAAATAGCGTGTGATGTTCGAAAAATTTTGCAATGAGTATGATTGTTTGGTTGTTCTAGCATGTCACCTTTGTAGAGTATGTTCTCGAATACTGTCAGTGTATTCGGGAATATGCCCTATAAGAGTGGGGTGTAATACATTTAATCTCATTCCAACAAGCATGATAGAATCTCATGGCAACACATTCATCACAAAGATTCAAATGAAAGGGAAATGACACTCCTAATACTAACAACCTAACATACATCCTAAATGATACAAAAAAATGCAAACATAAATTCAAAGATTACCTCCCCAACCTTGAACAACACATTGTCCTCAATTTGAAAAGGATAACACCCAAAACCAACAAATAAAAAAAAAACAAAAAACGAAACATAAGAAGAATAATAGAAGTGATTAAGGGCAAGATAGGCTCATAGTGGTGGGGCCGATAAAGGTAAAGCGTTTTTCCCCCCATCCTTTGGTCCTCCAACAAGCTATGGTGCTTAATAAATCTTCAAAGTGACATCAAAACATATCATTGAGTACCTAAACAACAAAAGAATGAAGGCTGAAACAAGTAAAACCAAACTAAATATTATCAAATCAAAACAAAACCACATTATCACAAAGACAAACAAATGAAAGACAAACATGCTAAGTTAAGGTCATTAGCTTGACAATTCCATATGTAATTATGAAAGAGTGAGTGAAAGGAAAGAAAGTACTTCCCTTTCTTGTAAAAATGATCCTCCAAAGTATAGCTTGCACTATGCCCATTAACCTTAAAAGTTTAATCCTTTTCATTTTCCAACTCCAAAGCTCTGTGGGGAAACACTTGAATAACCTTGAATGGGCCACTCCATATTGACTTGAGCTTTCTAGAAAATAAACAAAACTATGAATTGAACAAAAGCACTAAGTCCCCACTCTTGAATTCCTTCTCCTTGATGTGGCCATCATACAACTTCTTAGCTCTTTTCTTATACATCTTGGCATTTTCATATGCATCATACCTTGGCATTTTCTTAGCCCTTTCCTTATACCTATGGGAGTTTTAAAAGCATCCTATAAGTCCACAATGTATCATCCAACTTCAAAGACCAATCTTTTCTTGAAGTGCTCACTACCTTCTCCAAAATCTTCTTCAACTCTCTACTCACCACCTCCACTTAGCTACTCGTTTGCAGGTGGTAAGGGGTTGCCAATCTATGATGAAAATTGTATCTTCTCAAAAGATCCTCAAAGGATTTGTTGCAAAAGTGGCTCCCTCCATCACTTATGATAGCTCTAAGCACCCCCAAATCAAGTAAAGACCTTCTTGATGAATCGTTGCACTACCTTTCCATCGTGACTTTAATAAACCTTATGAAGCTAGTTTTATAGAGATTGATTCTTCAAGAGATATTCTCTTAATAATAAAGACAAAGTTTAAACCTCATCATAAAAGGATTTTTAATATTGTTATTCCTTTCTTATATATTCAAACATAAATTGATTATTCACTTATCAAGCTATCGATAGTGGGGTTATTTTAATGTTGAACAATTAATCTTACTAGATTGTTGGTATAAGAACATTTTACATTAGGATGTTATAGTCGATTGTTATTTTATTTTCTCTAGATTTTGTACGTTATTGACTTACCAAATTTATAATTTGTATAATATAATATTGTGAAAGCTAACCATTTTAAGCAAAGGATAAAGCAAAAATAAGCAGTTTGCAAAATAATAAAAACTAACCATTTTAAGCAACGGATAAAGCAAAAATAAGTAGTTTGCAAAATAATAAAAAGTAACAAAAATAAATAACTATTTCCACAACTATTTTGCATTAATAGGTTGATCCATTTTCTAAACAAAAATAGATAACACAATTTATAAGCATTATGAAACAAACTTGTTAGGTCCACTTTAACGTTTCATTGAATCAACCCTTACAAACAATTAAAAATTTTAACTTTGCATATTTAGTGATGCTTAACATCCAAATATTACATTATCCAATCCATAAGTTATAATATCCAAGAAATGTGATAATAAAATAATTAATTGTAATTAAAATTCCACTAATATAGGATATACAAATATTAAAAATCAAGTATGATCTTACGTAACCTCCCATAAAACCTCCCTTCTTCTTCATTTCCCTCTCTCCTCTCTCATCTGAACAACCAATTCAATACACACCATATGGTTGCAATTGGGTAGTAAAATCTTACTTTTATGTCCATTTATTTCCCATATTCTTCTTCTTTTTCAATGCTAGTTCTCCTTAAATAACTAAACCAATTGCAACTATTTGCTCATTATTTACAAATGAAATAATAAATACTAAATACTATATCATATTAAGCTTCATAAACATTTGATCTCTCAATACTATTTCTATTTGATTAAAATGCATCTACATACCTTTTCAAATACGAAGTTCCACCTTTTAAACCTCTAGTGAATAACTTTAGGTAGTATTTACACCTCTTGCCTTATTAATTTCCTCACTTGTCATCTTTAAAGAGCTTTCTATTTCTTCTATTCAAATTATTTCTTCATTAGTTATATGAGCATTGGAATGGAACTTTTCATTATACTGGACTATGTTGAAGAGTTAGCTTCATCCACTAAAAACAATTATAATTAAAATATTATAAGCATCTATATGTTATTACTTAATTGTTGAGTAACTAATTATCCTATATATTGTAATGTTCTATAGTAATAATTAACTTTAATAATGAGAATTCCAAAATATTAGAAGCATGAAATTAAGGATCAAAATTATAACTACACAAAAAAAACAAATATGAATTCAATATACTTGAGCTTGTAAAACCTTGAGCACTACCTTGAGTTCTTCAAAAGGATCCATCAAATTCAATCATCCAGATATAAAAAAAAAGTATATAATTATGAATCAAAATAGACATCTTACACTAAATTGAAAATATATATAATTAATTAAGAAACTAGTGAACATCATTCAAAACATATTAATATTTTAATGAAAAATAAAAGAGGGTAAGCACTCAAAAGAACTCTTTAAACTTTAGCAAAGATTCCAAGTCTTTTGAAAATAAATGTCACTCTTGTTGGTCATAAGAAGTTTGTTTGCTCCCACAAGAAAGTGATATGACCCTCACTAATATGACTAGTGAGATTTAATATCAATATGAACAAGGACAAAATATCATTTTATTAAGACGAGTTTGATTCAAGAAAAAATAAAAAATAATATGAAAGAAGGATATGAATCGCCAAACTAGAAATGATGGGATGGGATTAATAAGATTCTAGAGTTTAATCACCACTAGCAAGCTAGATAAGATCACAAGTTCCGGAATTACTCAACTATGCATGATAACACACTTAAAAGAATTAAATAGCTTTAAAATTTTTGAAAATTTAACTCTTAGGTTCAAAAGGTCACAAAAAAGGTATGTGTATAAATAATATGCAATTTTTATTCAAATTAACTATTTCAATGATTACTAACAATATAACTTATAAAAACAAATTTATTCTAACTATCATCCTTTTACATACCAATTTAAATCAATAATCAATAATGAAATATAGTATTTTTAGACATATTTCAACTAATTCAAGATATCGGTTATTAAAATTTATTAACAATGATTATAATAATCTTAAGAAAACCATAATCTCATTCCCCACACTTAAAATTGTACATTGTCCTTAATGTACACAATATAAAGCATATATGATAAGTGAGAAAAATGGATTTTGGTACTTCCCTGGGTAATACAATTTTTTGATTCTAATTTTCATGGTTTTGGGACTACCCATCCAATATGATATACTTAGATCCTAGCAAAATATAAATAAAAAGGGATAAAAAAGATAAAAGAAAATATAGGTAACGAAAATAACTAAGGGACATGAAAATAACGTAACATAAACCAAATTGAAATAAAGTCTTATGCTAAACATCAAAATAGAAACCAATAAGGAATTTTTAAAATAAAACTTATCATAGTTTGTCAAATTAATAAATCTAATTTACTGCAATAATGCCCTTTTCAATGATAAACTATTACTAAAATAAGGGATAAAAAATCCTTCAATCTTCGGTTGATATAAGAAGTTTGTCTTGTAAGAAGTGGGAACCCTCCATACTTAGGTGGCCACCAATGACTCATTAGTAGTTTCCTTATTTGGTTCCTCTGTTAGTTCTTCCTCAACCACCTTTGACCATTCTTCCACTTTCTCTTCCTGGATAAAGGATTCTTCCTTTTTTTTCTACTTTAATAATCTTTTGCCACTTCTCTGCTTCCTCTTCTTCTTGGACAAAGGCTTCCCCCTCTTCTTTTTCCTTTTCTACCTCTATCATCTACTCATCATCCTCGCCTACACTAGTAGTTACCTCCTCGCCTTCTTAAGATACAACTTCATTTATGAAATTAAACTTCATCTCTTCTTCACTCTAAAACATTAGTAAGCTCAGATAGTAAGAGGTACTCAATATATTTTAATGAAGAAAATATCTCCTTAAAGTCATGTTAGTTAGCTTCACTCTTGGCAAGGTATTCCATTATTTTATTTGTAATACTTTCTTCATGTTGCTATTGCTCTACATATTCAATTAGAGCACAATCAATCCATCTATATGTGTAAGGTTTAATCCAATCTGAATTAACATATTCTTATAGTGTACAGTCTGAGGCCAATTTTGTATGCTTAGTTGCTCCCAAATATAGTTTTATGCCTGACTTTCATAACTGTAATAATTACTCCCATAAATTTTGCAACACGATATAGATATCGATTGAGCTTCCAAAAACATTTTAGGAAATGTCTCTTTCCAATATGGTGATGTTACATTTCATAACTCTCATGAGAATACTGATAGCTCCATCCTTCCATTATAAGTTGTGGCTATAGTGATAAATATCAAGTCCTATCAATAAACTACGAACACACCCTCAATGTAGAGAAGTTTCAAAAGATAAATAAATGAACAATTCAAAAATAAAATAAAATAAAATAAAATAAATACAAAGACTAATGGCTATATTAATAAATATTAAAGTTAAGCTTTCTTAATATTATTATCTCCAAAAATGACGCTAAAAACTTGATTGGTTTATTTTTCTAAATAATAAATTTTACTATAAGTGCATGACGTAGCTGTAACTAGAACAGGCAAGTATAGGTGGATCCCACAAAGACGGTAAGAATTAGTAGTTATCCTTTTCCTATTATCTATCATAAGAATTGGATTTTTAGTTTTTAGTTAAAAATAAAGGTTAAAAAAATAAACTAAGTTAAGATTAAACAATTATAAACTCAAGACAAGCAAAATACAAAAAAAATCAATATCAAATAGTAGTGTCTAGGTGATGGATCCCCCTAAGAATCTTTAGATATTATTAACATTTTATCATGCAATCATAATATTGATTATTGGACTATGAAAATTCCTATCTTATGTTAATAACTCTATCGAGACCGTTAACAACTAATCCATCAGTTGACTAACATAAACTTTTCTATTTAAAACCCCTAGGATTGTTTTATCAATTTGTGAATTCCACTATTAGGATTGACCCTAATCCAGAGGATTCACGTTTTTCAATCTCTAGGTTTGCATGTAACTCCTTTCAATTATAGTAGATCTATTCATATAAGACAATTTTTCAATCTCAATAATATGAAATCAAATCGAGCACTAATATTTCAGATATATTAAAACAAAAGTAAAACGTATAATTGAATCGCAATAATCAATCAATATATTTGCATTGAATAAAAAGAATAAAATATATTGTTATCCCAAACTAAGGTTCATTACACCTAGACACTAATCATATTTAGTTACTAATCATAGAAAACAAAATAAAAAATAAACATGAAGTAAAACTAATAGAAAACGAAGGAATCATAAGTTTAAATATCCCTTTTTTCTTCTCTTGAATCTTATTGTAAGTTTAAGATTTGATGTTGTAATCTAATAGATCTCTTGATGTATTCTTTTCTTCATCCCTTGATCAAAATTGTCTCCTCTTTAGGTATCTTACTTCTCAAATCTTCTATAAAAGTCAACTCTCTTAACTTGCCTCCACTTACATCCTTTTATAGTAAACTTTCGTCAGGCATATGATAGATCAAATATAATCAGAAACTCCTGAATTTATGATTCCACAAAGTCATAAAGACTTACTCAGGCAACATACACAATCTTGTGTGTTAGTATACAAAAGTGTGTAACTCCATACAACCAGAAATCAATTTCTTCAATCTTCACATGTTATAGAGACTTGTACTGCCTCTATACAATAGCATGTAGATCCTTAGTTGCTTAAAATCTTCTTCTTATGCCATAGTTTCTCCCGAATTCTTCTCTTTAGGTCCATGAAGGCAATTATAACTTATAAATGCACTTAGAGTTAATTAATTACTAAATATATGACAAAACTATAAAATATCTAGTAAAATCTATAAAATATGGGTGTATAATTACAGTCAAATATGCATTTATCAACCTCCTCTTCACTCATAGACGCATATTCTCTATCATTCCTTAACTGTATTACACTCTTACTAGGATATGAAGCTTTATGCCCTCTCCTCAAAGCACTTGACACCTTAATTCTTAGTTGTTAAAAAGAAATCGTGTTTAACTTTCTCTCAACTTGATGTTTTCACTTTTAGGTTAATTGCTTTATATTTAGAATTGTCCTCCTTTTTACTCATAATTTGCTTCATGATGAAGAACGTGCACTAAAAACACTAAAACCATTAGTAGGTCTCTTTTTAGCTGTCTTCTAGTTTCATAGTTAAGTGAAATGCATCCTCTAACTCCATGTAATGGTGTAGCTCTATAAGATTCATAATTTATAGATTTAGTTTACAAATGAAGCAAGCCATTGTTGCTTTCCTATCTTCGTCCATATTTGATCTAACTATAGTAACTTTATCTCCTTGTGGTACTCCTCTATAATCCTAAAACTTTAAATAAACATTTACATTCTTTGCTAGAGATCCCTATAGTAGGAACTTAGTACAAAATTCTTCCTCATTTGATAGGTGGCCCTCACTTCCTTCTTTTAATGAGAATTCCTTGAGTCTACTAATCTATAGCATAACCACTAATCTCTATAAATTTAACATTTTTCTCTTCTGAAAAGTTATAATAATCAAAGACCAACTCTATATACTTTTTTCACTCTAAATAAGAATCCAAGTACATCTTTTCTATAAAATTTCGTATATTTATCTTCATACTTCCCATACTGTTATCCACTCTTTCTTTATACCCTTTATCATAGCCTGAATTAAAAATTTCCCCTTCTTTGTCTCCTCATCCTTCTTCCTCTTCTTCCTATTTTCCTTTACCTCCCCTTAGATTTAACTTTATCAAGTAGTTGGTAACACCTCAATCTCATCATACTCCTTCAAATCTTCAACTCTAATAGGTAAAGGTGAGTCAAGTTGTAGATTAATTATAACAGCTTTATGTTTTTTCAACTTATCCCTCACTTCACTAAATTGTCTAATGAGATGCTCATATTGATCTTGTATTGTATTCATGATGATCTCCTAGTTTACCCCCACTTTATCCTACCCCCACTTTATCCTCCTCACTTCCTTATTTTTCCTTAAAAGAGTTTTTATTTTAGTATTAGGTCATAATAACCTTCAAGAAAATGTTAGTAGTAAAAGCGCTCCCTTGTTTATTTCAAAAGCACTCCCTCGTTTATTTCTCTCAAAATTCACTTTACTCATAACCTAAAATCTTGACTAAAGGTTCTTTATGAACATGTTAATGTATCGAAAAGACTACTTTTGACCGTTTCCTTCCTCAAGTAACTCTCAAAGTAGCAAATTGTACAAAAAATAAAGAAAACATAACTAAAGGCCAAGAAATTAAGAAAATTTGAAATTAAAAAGTTGAGCTCTAGAAAACCTAATTAGAATGAATATAAAACAATAAGAACTCAACAAAAAAGAATTATAACAATAGGAAAAAAGTAAGAAAAACTGAAAAAAGGAATGTATTTGAAATATGGAGTGCCTTGTTCTTATTGGACAAGAAATAACAATCCTTACTTATAAAGGATAATATAATTGCTAGCCCTTTTATATTATTTAAATGAAACTTTTCAAGATCTTTTCTTTAAATTATTTAACTTTTTTTCCTTTTTTTGAATAGCCTATAAAATCAAGGAAAAAGGAATAACAAATTTAAAAATAGTGTAGTTTTAGTGAATCTTAAAAATGATAAGGATACCAAAAGAAATTGAATATATAGTAAGAAGAAACAAAAATATTAAAACATACACATACAAATTCAATAGAGAACCTAAATATATAAAACGGATTTGATACCAACACTCTTATATGACTCTCACTAATATGACTAGTGAGATCCAATATCAATATAAACAAGAACCAATAATCATTCCATTAAGACAAGTTTGATTTAAGAACACATTCAAAAATAACATACAAGAAGGATATAAATTCTCACACTCACCAAAAAGGACAAGATGAGATTGATAAGATTATAAGGTTTGATCATCGCTAGCAAACTAGATACAATCATAAGTTATTGGAGGAAAAAAATAAGAGTTTCTTTAAAAGATTGAAGAAAATCTATTCAAGGTTGTTGATAAATAATACTAAGATATCAATTACAATAATATGAAAGTCTTTCATGGGTATAAATTTTTAATAATTATATTCTTATAAGGAAAGTAACATTCTTAATATAATATTATTAGGAAAAATAACTAAATAACCTTAAAAGGTCAATCTCTGTCGAAACATAAATTTAGAATTTCAAACAAACTAAAATACCTAATTACACGAGTTTGATGCCTCTCTAAAATGCATATTGGCACCCCTTTTGTTTTGAAACTTTACATGCTTTTTATGGACAAGTCTAACTCTTGTTATAAGTTTACTCTAGCATCAATTTGCTTATGTTTCTCTAGTCTGTAAATCCAATGAAAGACAGATGCTGATTTACTTCTATGATTGACATTATTTATGTTCTATAAGCTTACTCCTTAGCTTACTCCTTCACTTGAATTAACATTGTACTCTTACCTTTAGTCTCTTGAAGTAGCAAAGCTTCAATCCTTGCATAAAGATCCACCGTTCAATCATTGATAGCTTCTTTGGTCTTTTTTACTTTACTCTTTGTCAATGGTCCTCTAATGTTCTTCAATGGATCTCTAACAACTTGCGATGCTTCACTTAAAATCTTTTCAATCTGTCCAAACCTCTTTTCATAATTCCCTTACTTTGAAGCTTCTGTAATTTGAATAGATGCTTGATTCCTATACGAAAAAGACATTTATACTATATTACCTTAGAAAAATGTAACTTTTTAGTGGTAATCGATTACTATAATTCACAATAAAAGAACATTTCGATTTCAGTAAGATAAATGGGTCCCAAAATGTGAATTGTCAATTAAATTTTGATATTAAAAAAGAGGTCTAAAAAGTAGTGTCAAAAGAATACGGTGCTAATAGGGGTAAATGGAGATAGGAAAACGTAATTTGAAACAACTTGAAATTCATATTTAAGCCTAAAATGTAAAATGAAAAGGGCAGGCCTTTGGATAACGAAGGAGAACGAGAGAACTGTTAATTAGGGGTAATTTTGTATTTTGACAACCATATTTAAATTTTGTAAAGAAAATGGAGGCGGAACACTAAATAAGCCTTTTTGTTCAATAAATGAGGATTAGAGATCCTGTTTATAATTATCTCAATTTTAAATTAAAAGAACCCACCAACTACGCTTAAAGACTGATTAGGCTTTTCAAGTGCAGTTTGCATGGGCCAACAAGATCATTAAACTTTTTCTCTAGGGAACGGTTATATTTCTTTTAATTTTATTACCCAATAGGCATAGCCACAGGACTTCATTTCCTGGTAGCCCATCTAAATTATGAAATAGCTCCAGTAAGTTGAAACTTATCAAGCCGCCCGAAGCAAGCTCAAGTGCTATCACAGCACTTCAGTGGTCTGAATTCACCCAAGTTTTATACCATTGTACAAGTTTAACCTTAACATTTGAACACTTAAGACTCTAATTTTTAAAAAACGTTAAATTTAACTCTATTATAGTGAAATTACTGACAACTTGATGACATCATTGACCTGGCATTTATTGATAAATTTTTATTTTATTTTATTTTATTTTATTTTCATGTTATAACAACTTTAGAACGGAATTGTAATGTAGAAAAATTAAAATACTTGAATTTATTCAAGTTAAAATAAATTTATTTTATTACCAATGTAAATTATTTTAATAACAATTCTTCAATATAACATTCTAATAAAATATTTAGCAAATTAGATATTCGTTCATATTTATATAAGAAAATAAAACTAACTATTAAATTAAAAGTTTCTATCTTTTACTTATTTTTAAGCATAATAAGTTGTAATTGTCTTACCTCATACTTCTTATTGAATTCTCTCATAACTCTCCTTTTGAAAAAAAAATTAATTAATAACAATTATTTTTAAAGATATATGTAAATTAATAAAATATAAAATTACTAATATTCTTCTACTAGTAGTAAGAGTAATAACAACAACAACAACTTACATGGAATCATAAAAATTATATATTTTTAATTATAAAGATAAATATGGTATTCATAAATATTAAAAAACTAAAAATCAATAAAATGTTACATGTATAAATAATAATTAAATGTTTAATTTCGATAAGAATGTACATATGAAAAGTTTAAAAATTTTATATTGTAATGTTAAAAGAATTACTTAAAAAATGAAATACACTCCTTGTAATAGAGAACTACGCTTTTTATAAAGCCGTAATAGAAAACTACACTTTTTATAAAGTTGTTTTAAATTTATTTTATTTGCAATTCCCACATTGCATATTAGCGTAGGCCATAATCGTTGCCAAATCTCCGTTGGTAAAAAAAGTATAAGCGATGTTTTTTCATATTCATTACTAAAACATATTTCCTATCCTTCACCGTCGTAACGAGAAACTATTAGTGATGATTTTAAAAACCGTTGCCAATATTTTTTCGATACAATTTTTTTTCTAGCAGAATAGTATTTGCTACATCTTCCAAAACTTAGATAAAAATTTTTAGCTACATTTTTTAAACAGAGCAAAAAATATATATATATTAACGACATTTTTAGAAATGGAGCAAAAAACTTTTAACGACATTTTTAAAACTGAGCCAAAAATTTTTAGTTATGTTTTCTAAAATGTAGCCAAATTTTTAATATATATTTTAACTAAATGTTATACCGTGTTAATTATAATTATTGATGACATTTTTAATCCATATTATTGTACATAATATTTCAATTTTTTGTTAATTTATTATAAAAAATAATAAAGATAAAATAAAAATTAGAAGCATTGTATAATAAAAATAAAATGTTATTAAATTAGAATGTGTACACAATTTAATTGCAACTTCAAAAATATTTGTATACAAAATAAAAAATACAAATATTAAAATAGTCACTCAAACCCGTCTTCATTTTCACTGCTTACATAATCTGGGCCAAGTAATTTCCTTAGAGAGTTTTCATACTAGGCCACCTTTTTTTTAAGGAACTTGTTTTCCTTTTCAAAATGTTAAACATATGGTGGCCTTGATGAGGATGAAGAAGATGGCTTAGAGCCAAACTCAAGCCCTTTGATGTATCTCAATCGTGTACTAAGCACCTCGTTGCAAACGTCATTTACATTTGGCTCATTTTTTGTCAGACATTGATGTTTGTAACAACTCTAGCATCTTATTCTAAAATTTAAAAAAGAAAATCAATATTCAATTCAAATATTATTAGTTAGTACTGCATAAATAAATAAACCTAAAATTTAAACAATTTTTTATACTTACATAATTATTGTGCGCTTCTTCAGGCATCCAGCGCTAAGGATGGCAATTTTTGGCCCATAGGCCTAAACTTAGTTGTTCTCAATGGGCCGGCCCATGGACCAGGCTTAGGCCCAGACAAACTTGAGGTCTAATTATTCTAAGCAAAACAATAGCGTTTTACTTAGAAGAGTTAGGCCTAGGGTAAGTTTGGGTCTAGGCAACCCAGACCCTGATTTAATTAAAAAATAAATTATTCTATATTTTTATTTTTAAAAATTATTTTTAAAAACTTGACGAGGGCTAGCCTATGAGCCAACTCATTGCCATCCCTAATCTAGCCTTCTCCTTCCTTATAGTGCCACTACAACAAAAATGGAGTTTAATAACACAAAAGGTGAAGCTTTTAGACGCTTTTTTGCGTCTTAAAAATAATTTTAGATGCTTTATAAAGCGTAGAAAAAACAAGTGTCACAAAAATTATTTTTGACAGTTTCTTAGACACATAGATGCGTCGCAAAAACATACATTTTGCACGCATCTAAGCGTCGAAAATCTATTTACACACAGATGCACCGAAAACATACATTTTCGACAGTTTTCATAGACACATAAATGCTATTTTAGATGCTTTGTGTAAGCTTTTAAATGCTTTTTTCTGTCGATATTTTTCATTTTTAGACAGTTTTTTACGTCGAAAAACTCTACCATTTTTTAGTAAAAAAAATAAGCTTACAATTTGCTTCGTGCATCTTTTTTAAGATCACTCATATATTATTATAATAAGTTTAATAAATTAATCACATATTTATTATTATAATAAATTTTACAAATTAACCTAAAATATGTATCTGCATATTATTATAATAAATTAACACTTTTGTTAATCACTTATTGTAATTGCCACTTTGACTTGAAGTATCAATATATTTATTCCATTATTGCCCTTGAGGTTTGATTACATTACTTAGAAGGTCTTCCTCTACAGAAGTTGCGACAGATGCAACATTATTAAGTGTGTGTGCTCTTTAATCATATGAAAAAGAAAAATGAATTCAAGGATTTATTTTGTATACAGAAGAAGTGCAATCTAGTAAATATTAGACATTTTATAGTATTCACGACTAAGTCAAACAAAAAGAACATGAACTTTGCAGCTGCAAATCTCAATTTCAAAAGAACATCTCTAGTACATTTCCTTACAATTCAAACATCACATTTCATTGATCATTCATGTCTGTATTCAAAGTCCAATTATTTTCCTTAATATGAAAATAAGGCACCTGAAAGATAGAGAGAAGAAAAATAACTTATAGCACTGCAAAAGCAAGTTAATTATATGATTTGATGGAAAACTACAATGTCAAACTTCTGGATTAGCTAAGAAAACAAAACGAAGCAAAGCATATTTCACAAAGGTAAGGGACTGTTCGTTAAGATAAGATATGTCATGAGTAGTCACACGTACAAACGAGGCATTTTCACTTTTCAGCAGCTCAAAACTATCAATCAACGTGAAGACGTGATCTTGCCAACTTCTTTCATACATCTTTTTAAAGACTTCACAAGAAGAAAATATTGGGATCCCACGAATTGACGTTCTCATGGGTATAGTCAGAAAATTCTTTTCTTCCAATATTTCCCTACATATAAATTCCAACATTTTTAATGATCAATTAGTTTGAAAAATGTGAGGAATTATTTATAGACTTGATGCCTCTTAGCCTCTGACATAATACTATTACTTATAATTATATGTAACATTAAGTTAAGGTAACACTACAAAAATAATGTTTAAGATAGGACTTGATATGATTTTTTTTTAAATTACTAACTTTGTTATCTTGATTACAATGATCTCCAATTTATAACATTTTTACTAGATTTGAGTTTATGATTAACAGCCCAATTGATTCTTTCAGAACAACTTAGATGGTAGGAAAGAAGCATAATACACATGATTAGATGGCATTCAAAAATAGTTACCTCTAATGTATATAGCACTCACCCACAGAATTATATATGGACATTTGTAATGGTCAAGAATAGCTTGGCTTTTCTTGACATATTATCAAGCAACAAGGTATCCAACTACAATATAGAGTAAAGAATTCAGGGGACCCATGAACTGACTAACCCCCAAAATAGTCGAAGCTTAGCAAACTTAAATTACTCATTGGAATGGTTTAAGAATTATTTAAACAGACCAACAAAAGCCATCATGTTAAACAGTTTTGGTGTGTATTCACTATCAGTATCTTGTCAACTTCCTAAAAATTTTGCTACATTCACTAAAGAAATTTAGCTTACACAATGAAACCTGAGAAACAACAATCAGAAACCACCATGTTCAACATCATCAGCAAGTAGTAGAATATGTAAAGGAAAAGTTGGAAACCACAAAACCAACACAAGCCAAACCCAATTAAAAGAAATTCTTAAACAACAATTTCGTATTTAAACAAAACAGAGAAGCTAAAACTGATTAACCTGATACTTGTTGCTTTGCTACAGCCTTTAGCAGTGCTGCTTCACTGTTTTCTTGTACATCTTCGTAGTCAGTTATTTTAGCTGTGTGGTTGGCCTCTGCATTAATGTTAAAGCTTCCATCTGCTGCCTTGTAGGGATAGTTGGATTCAGTTGTTAAACCCTGGTTTTTTATGATAAATTTGAATCCATCGTCCATTAGACCACCTTCACAACCTTGATCCTCTCCCTTTGTATCATAATCTACTAGTTCTTGCTCAGAGTGTGAGATTAGTTTCTTAGTTGTCAGCTGTGTAATTCCTTCCACGGTTGCAACTGTTGAAAATGCCCAACAAGATCCTGCAAGGATTTTTGTATCGTAAGTATACAAGGATTTTAGTGATATTTAGATTTAGACTTTAGATTAGATCATATTATCACCGCATTGTCCCTGATCCTTGATAGGTGTCACAGCTCCTTTCTTCCTCGAATCCATGGAAGGCGGTACAGTAGTTAAATTCTCATACCTGAAGGGCCCTAATTGTGCAGAACACATATGACCCTTGAATCTATTTCTTGTAGGTTTAAACTCTTCATTCGTGAGGTCTGCAAATTTATTGACCCCTAGCTTGTAAAGCTTGTTTGCAACAGCATTGAAAGCTTCAATATGATGCACATTTTTCTTGAATATGCTATAACGTATTTCCTTCTCGCTGTTGTCTTTGTACACACACCCATAACGACTCATCCACTGCTCATACTTCTCATACATTGATTCATCTTGCAGAGTACGTGATGTAGATTCAGAAACCAAGGCTATAAGAATGAAGATGCTAGACATTTATCACAAATCAAACTCTTAAACAACAATTTCATATTTAAACAAAACAGAGAAGCTAAAACCGACTAACCTGAGGGAGAAATTTCTCCACTAGTAGAAAACAAAGCCAACTGCGACACGCTAGCGTAGAGAGGATGCGAAATTAGTGAACACTCTCCTTTAACAGTTAAGAGCATAAAACTCAGTACCTATATGCTACGTATGTGCAATAGATGCATACGGAATCATTAAGAAAGTCAAGTACCTATGAGAAAGTGGTACCTAACCATGCTTTCACCACTCCAAACCTAACAAATCCTCAGTCAGAGGAAGCAACCTATTCGAATCTCCACGAGAGCTCAGCTCCAGAGTCATGATCACTCACTTCAAATCCAATTCCTCCACTTTCACTACTTCAATTGCAGTTAAAGAAGAAGCCAATCGACTAACAACCCCAAGGAGTAAACCAGCGCGAGAAAAAGAGAGAGAGAGGGGAGTGTAGAATCAAGAAAGAATCAATCAAAGAAATGAGAAGGAATAGCAGTCTCCAAAAACTCGAGCGTGTTTGGAGAGGAAGAAAATATGGGGAGAAAGTGAGGGAAAATCTAAGGAGAAAAAGAAAATGACCTAATAAAGGAGCTGACGTGTAGAGGAGAGAGAGAGAGTGGGCAAATATATTTTAACAATGAGTCACAAGATAGAGAGAGTGTGTGTCTTAAATACTTATAACCACTAAATAAGTTTCTACGGCAGGTATAGGATACGTAGTCACAAAGTATCGAGAAATTAAACAATATTATTTAGTTAATTATTTAATATAAATTTAACATAAATGAATACAATAATTAAATAATTAAATTTTAAAAATTTTAGACTCTTTTTTAGTTTTTTTTAGACAAATTTTGTTGTCTTAAATAAATGTCTAAAAATTTCACTAATTCTTAGATTATTTAAGACAATTATTAGATGTGTCTAGACAAAAGTGTCTAAAACCTCCTTATTTTGGTGTAGTGTGCATTTGCTTGTAGAATGTGATCCTGTCATACTCTTCTCCATGTAGTTCATTCCGACTCTATTTTGTGGAGAAAAAATATAAAAAATAAATGATTTTATTTTTACTAATATAATTATAACTTCTAAATAAAAAACTTACATATTCATTTCACAGCACTAAAAATGATTTGGAGCCTTGGTTGTGAGGAGTTTTTTTTTCTCTATTAACCTTGAATTTCTCACACTTTTCCTAAATAAAGAAAAGGAATAGTCATTAAATTGTGTATCAAAATTAATAGAAGCAATTGTGAAGAGAAAGAGAACAAACCTAAATGTTGGGAGAGGCCCAATTGTCACACAACCTATTCCAATTTTCTAGAGACATCCATTCCGGAACATTTCTTCTTGCCTCCTTATCTGAAGGAAAAGATTTATAATATCTATACACTCGATAATGATGATTCTTAGTCCTTTGTTTCAAAAGTGAAGTGATACAGTTTGAAACCTCAAGTTTGTTAATATCGACGATATTCAGCTTCATCTGTGAATAACAAGTAAATGGTCCATTAATTAATCTTTAAATAAGTAAAATAATATTGCATATAATTAAATAAATTGAAATTTTATCAAAACTTTATCCAAAGTTCTGTAGCAAGTTGTCTTCCTTCAACTGTTTGGCATGCTTAAGGTAAGGCAATTCAATTATGACAAGTACCCCCAACTCACTAGACAATTTGTCAATTGAACCTTGTCTACATAAAATTGTCTAATTATATTTTTAAAAGAGATTAATAACAATCATTAATTGATGTAATATAAAATAGTTGTTTTTTCTTAATCGTCGTCAAATGCTAAATTTCTTCCTAATTGATCGAAAATGGCATCGTTTTGTTTAACAACAAACGATGTTATTTTGTCTAACAACATTAGGTTATAAACACGAAAACAAAGTTCTCTTCATTTTCGTGTTAGCCTATGTATTTTCTCTTGGTTAACCATCGAAGCAGCATCGTCTCCTTTATTGTGGTCATCGTCATAGAAGAAGCATTGTCTCTTGTATAGATACTGTTAAACTTTTCTACTTTGAAGAACCTTCCTTATGTTGTGCTCTATTTTTCTACTAGATTATGAAGTTTATATGTGTTTTATGGTATGGGTTTTTGTTCGTGTTTGTGTTTGGAAGATGGTGAATTGTGTTTCTGTGTGTGTTGTGTATGGGTTAACATTTTTTTCCACCTTCCATGATTCTTTGAGGACAACTTCTGCAAGGGATGACTTTTTCTTTTTATTGCTAGGATTTTTGTGGTAAAGTTCCATTCAATTTTTGATTGGTACAGTCCACCCTTGAGAATTTATGGGATTTAATTATCAAAAGAATTTAATTAAATGTAATGAATTTTATGCTAAATTAACTTTTCATAATAAAATTGTTAACATTAATTCATCACGAAATGTCAACATGGCGATTAGTTTTTGATGGCAGAAATGAATTCTGCTAGGAGGAATGCGGCAAAATTCTCCATGGTGGAAAAAAATTGATGAACAACTAATCTCTTCATAAAATTCTAATCACTGCTTTCCTTCAATGGCCGATCTTCTTCTTTAAGGTTCTTAGTATCATTTAAATTACCTCTCTTCCTTAATTATCTGTATCTCATTTTTTGTTAGGAAGCTATCATATGACTGTTTGATTGTATATACTATGTGTTGTGTAAAGCTACCTTAAATCTTCAAGAGAATATAGATAAAAATGGAGGTGGCGGCAATGTTCCGATGGTCAGTACAAGATTAGAAAAATCGATTGTTTTAGAGCAGTCGTCGATTCCAAAAACTATGTCAATTCAATCAGGTATGCAAGTGTTCAAATTTGGATTCCTTATAATATTTGACTTAATTTAGCTATTTAATTCTACACTATTTGTTTCTTAATTAGTTGAAACGTATCGTATAGGTGGTTCATCTAATTCAGTGATCCATACTACATTTAGGGATTCGTTCACTGTATCTTCTGCTAGTTTAGTTAAAGCCAAAAAGTTATTGGAAGAGGGTGTCAATAACCCAACACCTGAGAGAAGATCTTTGACTGTTTAAATTGATACCTTCGAACTCGCAAGGATCCTTCTTGAGAATCCATAGAAAGGGAACTTCTTTACCTCTTCTACTGAGTCTCATGTCAATTGGAATCTAAAAAAGTAATTATTTCTTTTCCTTTTTGATGGAATAATCGTCAAACTTTATTTTTTGTTTTGTCAGTAAGAATTGTTAAACTTCTAATTAAAATTTTGTACTACTTACCATATATCATTATATTATATTGCTTACCATATTTCAATATTTATATGTATTATTATTTTATTGTTAACAAATATTAATGATTAAGAATACTAGTAAAACTAAATTTACTATACTATTCCTTTTAACAGCTATAGTTGGGAGCATATTCTGAACTAGATGATTAGTAACACAAAGAAGGGCTAGCCTAATGCTACTCTTCTCAAGGTTGTGTTCACATCTCGATCTATTGTATTTGGAAAGAGAGAAATACTCGACGATTCTCAAAGAAGAAGGAAGACGAATAAAGGCTTGCAAACATAATCATCAATATGATTTGAGAACATTTGCTTACCAAAAATGCACAACACTCTTTATATATAGACATGAAGACTCAATGGCTACTTTATCTTTTTCTTACCTATTTATTGTATGTTTTTATTAATTCTTTGACTACCTTTCCCTTTTTGTAATACTTTTGTAAGCTTCATGCCTTAAACTCATTGTTATGTTGTAATTAGTTTCTACTATAGTAATATATCATTTATTTTTCTTAAAAAATTATATTTTGATCTTATTAATATTAAAATTTTATGTATGTTTATCTTTTTATATCAAAAAAGATAATTTAAAAAGGAATGTTTATCTTTTTAAATTGCTTACCATCATGTGTTTTTCAACAATATGTTTAGAACTTTGAAAATGTTTAACAATTTTAAGATGCTCATTATTTTCATGAAATATTTACATTAATGTATGTGTACTATGTACAATAGACATCATTAAAGAATTATTTGTGTATAAATTCATATATTTAAACAAATTTATAGAGTTTTAATGCATTAGCTATTTAAACAAATTAATAAAGAAGGAAAATGGAAATATATGAAAAATCATATATAAATGTCAATTATAATTAACCTTAGGATTATTAAGCATACTTAGCATTAAACAATTATCTTTTTAATATTATTAATTTTGAAATAATTAATATAGACTTTTAGATACGAATTTGTTATTTCATTGCCAAAACTCTATGTTTTTCCGATGTTTAAAACTATCTTCGCGAAACGAAATACGTAAATTGTCACCAAATGTTCGGAATTTTGCGTCGATTCACGCAAATTGTAGATTAAAAAAATGCCTTTAGTGACGATAATATAGAATGTCACCAAATCCTTGACTTTTGGCTACAAATTTGAAAATTGTCACCAAAAGTTGACTTTTAGTGATGAATTTGAAATCGTCACCAAAGGCAACGTAGCTAAATGTCTATTTTGTTGTAGTGACAATTCCATTATAAAATCGTTATAACATTTAAATAAAATAAAAAATATTAAAAAATATCAGGTCAGTGACGTCATCAAGTAGCTAGTAATTCCGTTATAATGGGGTTACCTTTTAACGTTCTCTAAAAGTTAGGGTCTTAAGTGTTCTCGCTGAAATGTTATGGTTAAACTTGTCCAATGGAGTATAATTTAGGGTTAAAATTGACCATTTTCCTAAACACCATTTACTACACCTATGCAGTACTTCGTAGGCAGTTGATGAAATACTTTTATGGATCGATGAACAACATAAAGACAAACTTGGCTCCATATTTTAGTAATGTTCTTGATGAGAATTTATTCCCTCTCTTCCTTCCTTTCATGCTAGTGTTTCCAATGGTTAGAAACTGCTATAATGCTTCAGTTTTTTTAATCGTAAACCTGAAACTATTTCTGCAACATTTAAAGGGAGAGGGAAAGGGCTTAAAATTAGGCCCATTTGATTCTTTTGCCCTATAAAGCCATTAACCATCATATTGGGTCCTTAATTAGAATCAATCCATTATATATTACATGGGCCACCTTAAATTAATCTAACAATCGCCCACTCAGCCCATGTGACGACTTGGTGATTCAACAATAAAACTTTAAGTACGCACAATACATTGAATTGATCAAGTCATCCTTAATTGAATTAAGATGATTGGATCATGGCGGTCACAAGTTATACAACATGATTCCTTCTATGTATCACATAATCAACTCAGCTCATACAACCTTAATTGGGTAATTCTGTAATTGTTATCTCATAGAAACAATTATTGTATACAGCATAATATGGATAACAAGTAAGTGAGCAAAAACAAATGTGATTATAATCGAATTCACAAGTGTCATGACAATTCGATCAAGACAATTATATGTATATATACATGTCAGAACTCCATACTAACAAGGACTTATCCATAATGCTCATCCATTCAACATGGCCAACAAATGTTTTGGGGAGTAAGCCTTTAGTTAACGGATTCGCTATCGTTAGATCTGTACCAATATGCTCAATTGACACTTTATGTTTTTGTACTTCTTCTTTTATAGACAAGTACTTCAAATCCATGTGTTTCGCACCTTTTGAATAATTGTCATTCTTAGAGAAGAAAATGACTGTCGAATTATCACAATAAATTCTTAACAGTCTAGCAATATTGTCGATAAGACCAAGACCTAAGACAAAGCTCTGCAACCACAATCCATGAACTGTGGCATAAAAGCACGCCACAAACTCAGCCTCTATAGTGGAAATAGCAATAACGGACTGCTTTTCACTTTTCCATGAAATTGCTCCTCTAGCTAATAGGAACATATAACTAAATGTAGATTTCTGTGAGTCTACACAACTGGCATAGTTTGAATCTGAGTAACCCGTCACTTTGAGATGGGTTGATTTTCTATATGTGAGCATATAGTCATTGGTGCCTTGTAAATATCTAAGGACTTTCTTTACAGCTTTCTAGTGGTCCATTCCAGGATAGCTTTGATATTGACCTAGCATTCCAACAGCAAAACTAATATCTGGCTAAGTGCATGTTTGAGCAAACATTAAGGTCCCAACTACTGACGCATAAGGAATAGACTCCATTTCCTTACGTTCCAAATCGTTTTGTGGACATTGCATTTGAATAAATTTGTTCCCTTTTTGAATTGGAACTATCCCTATGGAGCACTTTTCTATTTTAAATCTTTCTAATATTTTCTCGATATATCCTTTCTGAGACAATCCTTGTGATCTATCATGGAATAGTTCTATTCCGATCACATAGGATGCCTCACCCATATCTTTCATTTCGAAATTATTAGAAAGAAAATTTTTGACATTATGAAACAAAACCATATTATTCGCAGCAAGAAGGATATTGTCAACATATAGGACTAATATAATGAACTTTCTCCCACTAACCTTCATATAGATACATCGATCCACAGTGTTCTCTACAAAACCGTAAGACGTAATGATATCATTAAACTTAAGATACCATTGTCGGGAAGCCTATTTCAATCTATATATTGTCTTCTTTAATTTACACACTAACTTGTCCTTTCCTATGGTTTTAAAACCTTCTGGTTGATCCATATACACTTCTTCTTCCAAGTTACCATTTAGAAAGGTGATCTTTACTTCCATTTGGTGAAGCTCTAAATCATAATGAGTTACCAGGGCCATAACAATTCTTAAAGAGTCCTTCTTTGAAACTGGAGAGAAGGTCTCTTTATAGTCAATGCCATCCTTTTGAGTATAACCTTTGGTAATAAGTCTGGCTTTATACCTTTCAATGTTGCCTTGTGAGTCACGTTTGGTCTTAAAGGCCCATTTACAGCCCACTTGCTTTGTACCTTCCAACAACTTAACTAATTCCTAAACTTTGTTGTCATCCATTGATTTCAACTCTTCTTTCATAGCATTGAACCATTTTTCAGAATTGTTACATTCCATGGCTTATTTGAACGAGACTAGATCCTTATCAATGTTCAAGTCACATTTATGTTCAAGTGAGTAAACTTCATAGTCACTTGAAGTAGCTGGTCTTCTCTGCCTTATAGACCTTCGTAATGCTACTTCTTATGGCATCACTTGATCATTTGTAACTTGAACATCATTAGCTAGTTCTTCATTAATATGTTCAATTTGTGGAATTAGAACATTAATTTGTTGTTCAGGTATGTTATGTATCCGTGATGCAACAAGAGGAATAACAACCGGTGGGATCATGTTTGATATAGTAGTTTCTACTCAACTTGGAGTAGTTTCTATTTGATTCTTGTGAATATCCACTTTTTGCGGTTCTCCACTCCCACTGATTTGACCATTTTCAATGGACCAAGCATTACCAGACTCAACTATTCTTGTACTATGATTAGGACAGTAAAATCTGTACACCTTCTATTTTCAGTATAGCTAATGAAAAAACCACTAACAGTTCTTGCATCAAGCTTCTTTTCATGTGGATTATACAGCCTTACTTATACAGGAAAACCCCAAAGATGAAGGTGTCGGAAACTAGGTTTTCTTCCCATCCACAGTTCATAAGGTGTCTTAGGAACTGCTTTACTAGGAATTCTATTAAGCAGATACGCAGCAGTCTTTAATGTATGCATCCACAATGATAACGGTACAATATTATAATTTAACATACTCCTAACCATATCTATAAGAGTACGATTCTTCCTTTCAGTTACACTATTTTGTTGCGGTGTACCAGGTATTGTGTATTGTGCACATATGCCTCGACTTGCAAAAAACTTTACAAATGGACCTGGACATTGTCCACTTCCATCAAATTTTCCATAATATTCGCCAACTCGATCGGATCTCACTATCTTTACTTTTCTATCTAACTGCCTTTCTACCTCATTAATAAATACCTTTAGGTTGTCTACAAACTAGGATTTTTCATACAATAGATAAATATAACCATATCGTGAGAAGTCATCAATAAAGATAATGAAATAATTTTCGCCACCCCAAAAAGGAACGTCGAAAGGACCACAGATGTCAGTGTGTACTAATTCTAGTAATTTATTACTTCTTGTGGCTGGATGCTTTGATATATGTTTGGTTTGCTTGCCTTTATTGCAATCCACACATATATCTCAGTCAACAAAATCTAATGGAGGTAAGATTTCAATTTTCACTAACTTCTGTACCCTTTCTTTGGATATATGACCTAATCTTTTATGTCACAAAAAAGCAGAACGTTCATTTTGTGCATTACGTTTACTTCCTATAATATGGTCAACATGAAATAGAGATGCAACAAAATCAACATCAAGATTGAAATGATATAAACAATCAATTAAAGTACCAGAACCGTAATAGTACTTCTATTTATACAATGAAAAAACATTGTTTCCAATCTTGAAATGAAATCCTACATCATCTAACTTTGTAACAGAAACTAAATTCCTAGCACATTCAGGAACATAAAGACACTTTTCTAGATCCAGGTAACACCCAGTGTCCAAGATCAATCTGTAGGTCCCAATTCCTTCTATTCATGACTTCATTATGTTCCCCATATATAAGAACTTTTTAGTTTCGTTTATGGTTTGGATTGAAAGGAATCCCTATTGAACATGTGACACATGAATAGTTGCACTAGAATCTAACCACCAAGTATTATTAGGCACTTCAATAAGATTTGATTCAAAACATCCTGAGACATAGTATATACCTTTCCTTTTGAACCAAACCTTTCTTTTAGGGCAATCCTTTTTGAAGTAACCAGGCTTCTTATAGAAGTGGCACCTCTTATCTTTATCGATTTGGCCCTCATTGACTTTACTGAGAGCTTTGCCCTTATCTTTGCCTTTTTTTCCTGGTTTGTGCTTGCTGCTACTAGCTCCTGAATGAAATGTGAGATGAACAGAGTGGTCTTTCATTTTCTTCAATCTCCCTTCCTCCTGAACCAATATGGCCTTAATTTCTTGAAGGTTCCATTTTTCTTTAATGGTGTTATAATTCACCTGGAACTGGCCAAACTCTAGAGGAAGTAAGTTGATAATAAACTGTACTAGAAAGAACTCACTCACATTCATACCCATAGATTTCAGCTTTACAACTATGTTTGAAATGTGAGTTACATGATCATGAATGGGTTGTGACCAATCAAACTTCTTGGTTGTTAGCTCACTCATTAAAGTCCCTACTATGGACTTGTCAGCTATATCACATTGAGAGTATTCCTTAAGCTTTAACATGAACTCCTTTGCATTATTCGTCTTAGGCATTAATGGCTTCACATTTTCTACAATTGTCATTCGCATCAAATTCAAACTCAGCCTATTAGATCGTTCCCAAGCCTCATAATCAGATTTGTCAGCTTCCGAACTAATCTCAGTTATGGCTATGGGTCTTGCATCTGAAACTATGGCTAAGACCAAATCCATTACATCCAATTGGAACTGGATTTGATCAGACCAATCTGCACCAATTTACATAGTTCAGACCATTGAACTTGATCAAGCCTTTTCCTAAAGCGAACAAATTAAAAGATGCTACAAATACAACATATAGCTCACGCATTAATGCTTTGAGTAGACCTAAATGGATTCAAACTAATAATAAACTTTAATTATATATTTAAATTCTCCTTTGGGTGAAATTTAAATATATAGTTGTAATCTATCATGATGCAAATATAATTCATTATAATAGACAATCAATCATATTCTAGTCAACATGTATGTTATCTTTGGATATACAATCATTTTAACTAAATATATTGATAAACTCCCTTTAATATCATTAATTATAAGCAATGGTCCCCCTTTGGGTGACCTCCTAGTGTTATAATTAATAATCTCAAATGTTCAGTTCAACCTTTATGTCATTCTAATAGCATCATATCAACATGAACAATTGAAACATTTACAATTAAATGTTTAATATTTTTAAGTTAGGCCACTTTGGTGACTAACAAGTTTTTCATGCAATAAACACTTAATTAGACAGTTATTATACATGAAAAAATTTAATTTAATTAGTTTGGTCACTTTGACGACTAACAAACTATTCTAAATTACCATAATGTCATGCAATAATAGGAAAATTTAATTCCAAACATTGCATAATATAAAATATTCAATGTACCAAACAAACGTATAATATGGCACTAATTTTTCAAAATTATATTATGCATAGAAAATAAATCAATTATGAATGAAATAATCCATTATGTCCTAAAATTGTTTTATTTAAGGTTAAAATATATAATTTAATTCCTTAATAATCAAGGTTGCATAATATAACCCAAAATTAAAATCCATAAAATTAGGTCATAATCACTTCATAACTCAACCTTATCCTTTCATGGCCCAAAAGTCCAAAAATCAGCCCAAATGTGAGTTTTGAGCCTAAGAACCACGCGCTAGCATTTGCCCATTATAATGTAGCGTCTAGAATGTGCAGTGCTGCCCATGTTGGCGCAACATGTAGCGCGTGCACCTTCTTCATCAGATGGGTGCGAGTGACTTCACGCACCCCATCTTCTTTAGACACCTCCACTTCTGGTTTCTTTTTTTTTTCGTTTGTTTTGTTTGTTTCGTCCTTTCATAGGTTTGTTTCAAACCACAAGCCATCCCAAACCCTAAATTCATGAACATCCCTTCCCAACGTTATAAAGTTTCCATGACCAAACCCTTCGTTGCTCTTTCTACGGTTTCTTACTCTCACTTTAAACTACAAACATTTCTTTTACAGAAAACGCGAATTTTTCATGCCAAAATCATCAAGACATCTACAGGAAGTTAAGAACAAAATCATATGTTTGAGTTTCGTTTCTTTTCAACAACCGTAAATACAAGTAATAACGATTGTATCGTTTCCAATCTCTAACACATCTCTAAACCCACTGTTATTCAACCATGAAACGTTATTAATGATTCGGGTAGATAAATCATGCCATTACAATACAGAAAACAACATGTCATACATTAACACAAGCAATGCAACATAGGCTTTGATATCAATTGAAATACTTTTATAGATCGATGAACAACATAAAGACAAACCTAGCTCTATATTTTAGCAATGCTCTTGATGAGAATTTATTTCCTCTTTTCCTTCCTTTCAATGCTAGTGTTTCCGATGGTTAGAAATTGCCATAATGTTTCAGTTTTTTTAATCATAAACTTGAAATTGTTTCTGCCACATTTAAAGGGAGAGGAAAAGAGCTTAAGATTAAGACCATTTAATTCTTTTGCCCTTTAAACTCATTAACCATCATACTGGGTCTTTAATTAGAATCAATCAATTATATATTATACGGGCCACCTTAAATTAATATAACAATTGATTGTTGTCGTCTAGTGCTCATGTGAGCTAAAGATTCAACTTCCACGGGGGCCTCCAAGAATGTTTCGAAGACTGACCATCGACATGGTCAATTTCTAGCCAGAAACCAACCCCATGACTTGTGATTTTCGAGCCTTTTTCTACAGAGGGTTTTGCAACGTTGGCTTTACAGTTATTAATAATGGCCTGGAATGTCTTGATTTGACCTGTCTGGTAAGTGACGTAACACTCAATTATTGGCATCCTCGTCTCTTCGTCTCCACAAAATTTTCTCAATCAAACAGTATCTTTAAAGCACACAATAACTACTAGAAATTGGATTTCTCATAAGACCGGCAGGGTCTCCCATTAGGTGCAAGTTGCTTGTTAATGATCACTTTTTCATCATCCATTTTTAGTCTTCTAAAATTAATCCTTCGTGAGCTCCAAAGCAACCTTTGATCGTCGTCTAGTAGGTCAGACAATTAAAGGGACATGAATTAACATACATATAAGTTGGAAGATTCAATCAAAAATCATGATCTAGCTATTGATGCCGACCTTAATGGATGTTGCTGTAGTGACACTTCCGATCGACTAGCAAAGTCACGCTTTGAGCTATTTCAATGTGCATGCGAACGGAACAAATCCACTTTAAAATTGTCATTTCTTCAATATTCAACCTTAATAACAGTTAATTACTCACAGGGGGAAAAACACAGAGCCCAGTTCTTGTTTTTTCTGCTGTATGTATATTTAATGTCAGGGAAACCTTTCACTTAACGATAAATATTTAAGGTTATTCACTATTTCTATTTATTATGAGTGATTAATTATCAAGTGGTTTTCTAATTATAAGTAAATTTTTGATTAATTTCAATGATAATAAGTATAAAAATGGGAATATTGTAATTACAATCACGAATGATGATATTAAAATTTAAAATTAAATCTCTAATAAATACTAAAATTTTAAAAGAATGATAATTTTGATGACAATTAGATTTTAAAAGGTACATATTCCTTCAAGGAGAGAAATTTTTGGTATTTCTCTGCTTATTATCATCCATTGATTGATTCCCTTTCTTGAAATGTTTCTGTTTTTTCTCTTCTTTTGATGCAATAGAAATGGTTTTTCAAGTAAAGCTAATGGCTTCCTTTGAACTAGCTTACATATATACCCTCTTTTATCAAAGAGAACAATCAAAATTTTCCCGCCTTATCATTTATGAGACTTTTTTTTGTAAAAAAGGAAAAAGTTCAAAGCGACTTGATTTTGCATATAAATGGTATACCTTATCGATATATGGTCATAATAGTAATAAGAAAGGAAATATGTAGTGGGAAACAAGGTTCTTCAATTTTATGAGCAACATCAAAAGAATGGAAAATTTAACCTATCAAGTTCCATGTATGTTTAAGAAAAAGGGAGAGAGACGGATTTGGAGATCGATTCTACACCTTTGTACTTGGCCACAATCAGTGGTTTGATTACTTCTTCAAAAGAAGAAAAAGAAAATACAAAACCATTTAACAAAAGAAAACCATCAAAAGTAGTAATATCAATATGAAAACCGAACAAGCTAGAGCATAGCTTAGGAATCTTACGTTACAAAGGAAAAAAGGCCAACTAAAGAAATTTAAAAGACAGAAGAAGCCACAAGGAAACAGCATCTTTCATATGTGCTAATGGGAAAAGAGGTGAAAGAAGTGCTACCTGAAGCTTGTTAGAAGCATTAGAACACTTGGCAATGGCAAATATTTACAAACATTTTTAAAGATAAAGTAAACAAAACCAAAAATCGTGCATGTCCATTGATCGTACAAGGGGTTTCCAAGCCTAGCATTACTTGTTGCCGCGTACGTGCACTGTGCCCAAGAGACTTTGTGGAGTCATATCTCACTCTAGTCCAGAAGTTGAGCCTTTAATTTGTAATTACAATCCATATAAAAGAGTAGTTAACAGGAAGAAGGGAAAAATAAAAGGAAGAGATTGGGAGTTCTATGAATGTTGAAATAGATGTTCTACCTGCTGCAATAAATTGAAGCCAAATTTCACCCTTCACAACAGGAACTCTGCACCAACTTCCAATAGTTTCTGATACAAAGCTTAGTGTGGCTTATATCATAAGGCAACAATGATTGGTGCTTACACAGTGACATGCATTTTTGTGTAGACCATCAATATAGGAATACCAATACACCTAGCCATATTATTGTTCTACCTGCCTGCTTAGCTTATTATCACCAATATAATACTATAATAATATAATATATGTATATGTTGGTGGCGTAATTGATTTTAGCTGCGGAACCCAGTCAATGAATTGACCACCGTATATGAAGACCAGAATGAAGTAATTGATTTTAGCTGTGGAACTCAGTCAATGAATTGACCACCATATAAGAAGACCAGAATGAAGTTAACTAACATCACCAACTCATAAACAGTTGCAGCTGGAAAGTATCAAGTGAAGAAAGAAAGAAATTCTTAAAGAGTTTCATGGAAAAGAAAACTGTCAACTCGCATCTTCACCTCGCCGCATCAGGAACACCTACAACGTTAACAAACCCTTGCCTGTTCTGAACGGTCTCACACGTGCATCGCACATGTCGCATCCTTTATCAAACTCCATTTATTTCTCCCATTTTCCTTGTCATCCTCTCGAAGACTGAAAATCTTCAGTTTCAAGTGTCAGGCAAGAGAGACACCTGAAAACTTTCAAGTCATGTTCTTTTCATGCCCTGGAATTTTCATGTACTTTTGGTGTGAGCTTGGATCTCAAATTACTTTAGTTTCAATTGTCGAAACTGATTAATGCATATAGTCTTATAACAGATTGACAAGTATAAAGAAGAATAGCTTGTTCTAGTATAAAGAAGAATAGCTTGTTCTTCGATTAAAACCTGAACAAAAATTTTCATTTCCCGGATTTTAGATCGACAGAACCAGGACAATTAAAAGGAGAAAATTTTGCTGCTAGGTCACACCATAGCCCATATATAGACGCCAACTCCCAAGGGAACCAACCCAGTTAACAGAGCACTAGCTCTCTGAAGACCTAAGACCTATCAAAAGTAGAAAAGGCTAAAAAGAAAGATTAAAAAAGAATTATTGAGTTTGATCTGAAGATTCATGGGTCTCCATCTGACTCTCTCCTCCTACCTGACGATGGTTATCACCACACCCCTGCTTCATCATTATATCCCCATCCCTATTCTCCAATTTCTCAGACTTTCCACAACAAGAGCATCTCTTTTCACTACTACTGCTGTCACCAAAAGAAGTTGACCTGCTAGACATTGGTGTGGCCAGGAAAGTTGGCCTATTTTCCCCAGCCATAATAACCAATATCTTCTCTGCAAACGACGACACACCTTGCTTCTCACTATCTCCGCTCTTGTTCTGTCCTTCTCTGGCTTCCAAGTCACTTTCTCCGTCGTTGCTGTTGTCTAGGAAACCAGAAAGCTTCCAGTAGGAGCATGCAAGAATCAGAAGAGCAAAAGCGATCAAACCAAGCATTGCTGCAAACCCACCGAACAAGTATGGAACTGGTGAGTGCCACGGTGAGTGTTGCGCGAGCACTGGGGTGGGAATATTTGCAGTGGCGTTGAAGGGCTCTCTTGCAGCCATTTGTATGGAAAGAGCAGACAGGAAGAGAGCAGACGATAAAGAAAATGGGGAGTAACGGAGATGAGGTGGAAGATGAATATAGAGCTTACTTATAGAAGGAGAAAAGGCAAGTAACGCGGGCTTTTAGCTGAGGAGGGGAGCGGTTTTTGGTGATTTATGTCGTCATTTTGCTTGAGGAAGTCGGGTGCCCCATTATCTATCGGTTTTATTTTATCCACATCATGAAATCGAACTTGAACTCTAAGCAGCAGAAGGTGGCTGTACATTAAATGGCAAATGGGTATCTCTAATATATATACATATGTATACATACATATGTATGTATATACATACATACATATATATATATATATACATACATATGTATGTATATACATACATACATATATATATATATATATATATATATGTATGTATGTACTTTTTTTTAAGTGATTTGGATTACATATATATATATATACATACATATATACACGTATATATGTAATCCAAATCATACACACATACATATTATATATATAGTATATTAAAAGACTATAATGCTGAAATGAAAACAACATCACTCCCATGGGACAGAATTGGGGATTGTGTCCAATTTACAATCAAAACTATTTAGATGATGTAGGTTCGACCTATGTACCAACTGCGCTGCTTGCTTAGGCCTTGTTTGGCAATCAGCTAATTATATAAGTTGTTAGCTGATAGTTGATTCTATCAACTGATTTGACCAACGAATTGCATTAGCTGTTTGTTATAGATATTTGGTAAAATTAGTTGTTTAGTATTAGCTGTTTATGTGTAAAATGACTTATAAGGACATGACTTTAAAAATATTATAAGGGTATGATTATTATATATCTTAGTATTTTGTTGAATATTCTTATAGGATTTTAGATTTTTGATATTTAATTCTACAAAAGTTAAGTTTATAACTCTAATAGAAAACATAGAACATATAATAATAATAATAACAACAACAACAATAATAATAATAATATATCCAAACATTTTAATCACAATCTTTTTGAGATATAATGCCCAGATTTAATTATTTGAATATGGTAAATCAAGTTTAGAAAAGAAAATAGCAATCTTAGAAAAGGGTAAAATAGGAATTGAACTTTAAGTTTTCAGCTGATAGGAGAAAACGCTCCTATACATGAGCGTTTTCTCATTTAGCTGATTGGCGATAAATCAGCTATTCTTCAAACAACTGGTCAAACATTGTTGGAGGAGTCAATCAGCTAAATCAATACATCAGCTAAATCAATACATCAGCTAAAACATTGGCCGATTCTTGGTTAACCAAACGAGGCCTTAGTGCTCTGTTTACTGAGCGGAGATCTTTTAATATGCTTTTGATTTCTTAATCACTTCGTAAGGTTCATTACGAGACATGACACTTTGATTAGACAACAATTATATGCAATAATATTTTCCCGAATAAAAACTACGTTACTTCGTAACAAACTTTCTTCATTGTTCTTGAGGAGATTAATCTGGAAATAATGAATTAGCTACTTAATAGACTCATTAATCATAGCCTTTTGTATCTTAGTTGCTACGAAGAACATTTAGCAACCAATTTTAACGGTTGGAGATAGAGTTTATATTAAAATTACAAACATGTACATGCATTCTATTCTCTATTAACAGTCCAAATATTATTGCATCCACACAAGTCCAAAAATTATCACCTTCTGAGCACGAGATTGCCCATATAGCTGCCATTCTGAACGTACCAGTAGAATCTAAAGTTTAACTGAAATTAGTAAAGACAATTATAAAAACATGGGCATCACCATCATTCATACGGTTTTAGCTTTTCGGCGTCCGTTTCCCAAATAAATAAACATTTCCTGATGTAAGTAGCCTGAGAAAAAGGCAAGTTTGATTGGCGGATCATAGCAAAGTGTATAAGGTGGCTGACACAACCATCAAATGGTACTCATTTACAAAACTCTTGTCAGAAACGGCTTCGGATGCGTGAGGTTTTCTACCACTCAAAAGATTAGGTGGGCTTTTACTTTCTTTTCTCTTTTTTTGTTGACTGAGATCTTCTCTTCCCTTTGTTAAAGTATACGATTAAATATAAAAATATTAAAAGTTTATAAATGATAAAAGTGAACTATGTAAATCATTAGTTCAATTAGAATTGAACATTCAATTGAAATAAACGTATTAGTAACTAGATTGGGTTATTAAGACCGGATATCTAGATAAATAATCAAAAAATTAATAATTCCAACTAAACTTATACTAGTACCATGTAAGAATTTTTAATATGAATAAAGTGTAGAGTTCATTAACAAGAATTGAATTTGGGTCAACCATTACCAAAATGACTAGAACTATTTATTTAGATTATTATCCCTTACTATTTATAAATTCTTTAATATTTTATGTTTAGTAAATACAAAATATTATAACACCCTTTATGATGTTCCAACTCTTTTCTATTTAATTTTATCCACAAATTTTATTTATTTATTGTGAAATTTGTAGATAAAATTAAATGGCTGAGAATTGGAATATGATAAAGACCAAAAAGATCGACTCTTTTTTTTTTTTAAATTAGAAAATATAATGGTCGCAAGTTATAATTAGTGACATGTTTTGGAGAATAGATTTTCTGTTCTGATGAAACTGTTACTATTATATTTTATATCATCTCACCCATATATTTGTATTAAATAAAAAAAAGTGTGGATGAAATAGTATAAACAGAATAAGAACATGTTAATAAGAACATAACAGACGATCTCATTTTCATGTTCTGTATTTCAATTACCGTTCGATGTGACTTTGACCGAACCAAGTCTTTTTAAAGTAAGGCTTTTCCTGTTTTCTGGCGATGAGCTCTTTCGGTCAACATTATATTTGTTTTCGGATGAATGACGTCACCCTAGGATAAAACGTGCGTAACCAAAATTAAAAAGGAAGAAATTTGACAAATCGAAAATTGCGTTTTGTAATCGGATACACCATATTGTAGTGTTGTCCCCATTCATTTCCTTGTCCTTTTTGAGTTAAAGCAAACATAAAATGTGAAACTGTATAGATGTGTGCTGTAGTATGTATAGGCCATGTTAAAATAAGATCCTTCAGCTTTCAAACTTCTATCCATATCTCTTTTTTTTTTTTTTTGGAACAAACGAGTATCTATCCATATCTCTTTAAGTCACTTTTGAATGATTTCGACTCTCTGATTCTGTAATTTTGTTAAACCAAAAATGTTAGAGCCTAGATAATAAAGCTACACTACAACAAAGGAACCATTTCTTGACGAAATTTTGACGAAACCAAAAAGCGTCACATAAGGGAAAATCTTTAACGACGTTCAAAGAAAATCATTGCACAATCGAGACCAATGGATGACGATTTCCAGTATTCGTCACGAAATAATGCAATCGCGACGCAATCTAGAAACGTTACCATAACTTCTCAAACATTTTGCGACGATCTTCGTAAATCGTCACTAAATATTATTTATCTTGTCACGATATTACTAAACATCACCAAAAGATCAATATTTGGTGACGATGTGTTTACAATGTGTTATTTGTAATAAAAAAACTCACAACATATTTTTAAGTGTTAAATAATAGTATTAATTAATCATTAATATTTACTAACATTGCAAAAATTAGTAATGAAAAATTTTCAAAATTTTATTAATATAATAATATGATATATGGAGTGGTACGAACTTTGAATTAAAAGTTACCTACTTCATACACTCATAGAACTATAACAATAACAGTCCACATTCAATAGTACGTAACTTGACCCCATAAGTAGTAGATATGTTGTTTGACAAATTATTGCA
Source organism: Erythroxylum longipes (assembly GCA_027563885.1). Taxonomy (NCBI): domain Eukaryota; kingdom Viridiplantae; phylum Streptophyta; class Magnoliopsida; order Malpighiales; family Erythroxylaceae; genus Erythroxylum; species Erythroxylum longipes. The sequence continues at coordinate 17,433,270 of JAOQMS010000179.1, forward strand.
GATACAATAATAAATAAACTTTAAAGCTGAGTTTAGTTGATTGACTCGCTAACTGCCAATGATATAATTATTTTTTTGGATTCCAAGTAACATGAGAGTCGGTAAAGGTAAATGAGTCCCTGATGTCTGGATTCCCTAGAAAGGTCCTTGCATGCTCGAATGCACTAATTGAAACAGTAACAATTGTTCCCTCAATTGTAGGGTTTTCTACATCCTCTTGCAATAGCTTTTCCGTTATGGCTAAATTTTCAGAGGATAGATTGAATAAGTCGCTAGATTTAGTACCTAAAACATAAACAATATAGAAGTTAGATATTGTCATATTAGTAAACTGTTAAATGAACTAAAATTAGAGTAACATGCATACGTGCATGAGCAGACGAAGTATTCGGAATTGAAAAATTTTCCCAATCAACCGATTTTTCTATTCCTTTATGGAGTGTTGTGACATCGCTCCCGCCTCTATAGGCATACATGTCACCTTCGAGACTGAAGAAAGCTTAAAACAATATGTAGTATAAACTATCAAATGTGAATATATATATATATATATATATAGCTTCATAAAAGGAAATGAGATGTACATAATAAGGAAAGTGAGATTGTTTAGGTGATACTAAACACCTTGAAGTAGAAGATCTGCCGTAGAAGGCAAACGATGATTAGTATATAAAGTGGATATTTCTTTTTCAGTGTTGGTTTGCTCAGCAGGGATAATTTTGCCACATTCCTCCTAACAGTAAGAATTAGGGTCATCCGGAACTAGTCTTCATGTCGACATTCCTTCATTAATAATGTTAAGAGGTAAATTCTGTAAAAGTCGATTTAGAATAAAACGATGATATGTTTAACTCCAATTTTAATGACAACTGAAACTAGTCTAGTTTAGTACTTATACATCTTCAATGTGCCTAATGATATGAAAGATACCCTTGCTAAAAAGTAAAATGCTCTTGAAACAATTTCAAGAGTATACAGAAATTTCATCGAACACTTTACAGACATGACAAACTCATCCAAAGATTCAAATGCAAATCATATGTTTTCCATTCCGTCATACTAACATTAACACATTCCATGCTACTTCCATTCACAGACAACCTAAAACCATACAGTGAATGCATATATAATCGCCTGTTCAAAACTGAACATAATACCTTCAAAACACGTGAAAGCTGAAGGGTGTATAATGGCAAGCAGGATGCATTCAGGTAAGTTCCTCAATAGGTAAAATCTAGAAACAACTCTAGAAGATTCAGTAACATTGACGTCAACTAAACCGATGAAGACTCTGGAAACTAGTTGATCAAAATCCAAACTCTCCAACAACAATGTGCAGATAACATAGCACAAATAAATCAATGGACAAATACGAAACACAAAGAAATCAACTTTAACATTGCAAAAAACACCTTATGTACAGATCTACAAAAAGAACATCCAAATCTAACCTAGAAGGATAAAAATCTCAACTTTTCTATTTAACAATGGTAAATTACTTGTTGTAGAAATGAAGACCGCAACTGAAAATACAACAAATAGTAAAAAAAGAACTGATAGGATTACAAACCGTGTTTTGATGTAGGATGATGACTTTGATACCTGGGTAAGACGTCGGAGATCGATGGTTTTGGGAATACTTCACGGAGACTATAGAGGAAGAAATGAGTTTCATATAAAGGTAAAAGTTTTTTAACAACGATAAAGATAGATAAAGAAATAAAGAAAATGCTTGGGTTTTAGCAACGTTTTCAACAATTTGTACCAAATTGAAATTTTTAGGCAACGATTTCGCAGATTTGTAGGAAAATGTTGTTGAATTTGTGACGTTAGAGGTGTTTCATAGCCAAATCTTGGAATTTTACGACGAATAATAAATTTGTCGCAAATTAGTTCCAAATGTATTGGTGACGTTTATCATTTATCTTAGCTATCTTTTTTATTTTATGACGAATGTTGCTTTCGTCGCGGAATGTTGCAACTGTAAAAAAAGTTTAGGAGGGGCGAAGTCATCTGTCTAACCAAAAACGACATCATCCCACGATAGTTAAAATTTGAAGATGCAACCTTCCCCCCTCCCTCACCTTTCTGCGTTTTCTCTCAACTAAAATGATCCCTCCTTTCTTCAATCTTCCTTCCGCTGTTTTTGTCCATTTTGACAATAAATCGTCCCCCATCATCTCGTGGACCTCTGAAAACTAGGTAAGTTTTATTTCGTTTTTTGTTCTCAGTTTTTTTGAATGTCTTGAATATACCGAATCTTTGTTTTTCTATTTGTTGTGGTTTAATAGATTTGTTGAGTTGTTTGCATGGATTGAGGCTTTTTATTGTTGGATTTCTGTTTAATTGTGATAATAATGGTTAAGAAAGGGAAGACAAGTTGTGAGTCGATGGCCATACGTGTGGTGTATGTTCTGCTTTGAAGTTGTTTGATGAAAGTCTTGCTTGGAGGTTATTCGATGGAAGTTGTATGTTTTGCATATGAATTGTTCAATATCTCAGTTTAGAGCAACTTCTAACATTGCCTGGAGCAAAGCAAGTTGCTTTGATATTGTTACTGTGAACATGTTCTGTGGTATGCTTAGAAATAATATGGAACCGTGGCTATTATCAAAAATATGAAACTAGAGATGGGTTGTGCAAGCTTAAATGTTACTTTAAAATGTGGTTAATGTTATTAGTTATAAGAAGACAAAGCTAGTGTGCTTTTCCTGATGATTAGAATTTCTTTTATTGATTTTAATTGATGTATCTTGGTGTAAAACTATATTTTAACAATAATTGCAAATAAATATACCTAGAAAAGAAAATTATAAAGATGAACAACATGCATTTCCTCATTGTTGGATATATCATTATGAAATTTGTGGCTCTTAACGTATTGTTACTTTTCACATTTAAGCTAAAGCTAAGGCTTAACGACTCATATTCAAATAATTTTGCGACTTATTTACTGTGTTAATTTGATTTTAATTTTTTAACTATAAATAACTCATTCCTACTAATCCTTCGCTTTCCTATTAATTTGACAATGAAAAATTTTAGAAACTTACATTACAACATATTTCGATGATTTAGTTTACAAACTTTTATATTCACAATTATGCTAATAAGAACCTTAGAAAGCTTCATTATGCCCACTAATGCAATTCTTGATTTTCCAAAAAAGTTATCAAAAATATTATTAAAAACACTACCACCTTATTAAAATGAAGGAGATAACTTTTGCGTTATATAAATGCCTAAGGTGGGTCGACATTGAAATTCTTTATCCTTGTTTCTTCTATGTGTTAATTATTGGCATATCCTAATCTTCGTTCTTTGAATTATGTCATTCTAATGTCTATACATATTAAATATGATTGTAGGTCTTTTAACCTTTAATTCATAGTTTTCAATTTATTTATAATAGAATTTGTTTTTCACCAATTCCATGGCCATACTATTTTGCAGATTTTGTGTTCCTCTTTTAGCTTGGAGTCAACAATTGCATACCACTATACATCTTCGGGTATGCGAATTACTAGTAACCTGCATTGTTTTATATATTGATTGTCATTTCATTTTGTTTTACATTGTTTACTTAATTGCTGCGTATAAATTGGAACAACGTTGTTGACTGCATGTAATATTAAACATAGGTCTTTTAAACCTAATATAAAACAGAAAATGCATGTTATAACTATGTTATCTTCTTGTATTGTATAGCTAAATGGATAAGAGCTGGATGTCTTATTGAAAATGGTCAACTGAATACGTAGAAGGAGTTAAGAGTTTCATGTAATTTGTAAAGGATCAAATGGGTGAAGATTGTAGTATTCGTTATCTATGCATTGATTACTTAAATGTGGAAATCCAAAGTCAAGATGTAGTATATAATCACTTGCTCATCTGAGGCATAGACAAATTCTAAAGTCCATGGCTTTATCATGGTGTACGTAAAGAAGCAAGTTGTAGTAGAAGTGTCAGTACATCTTATGATGGGAGTTACAATAATGATGTTGATGATTGTGATGTAAATGATGATGGTGATGATAGCATTGATGAGATGTTAGACGATTGTAAAAATTATATGGAGACTATGAATGAAACAGGAATGCATAATATATTTGGTAGTATGATCGAAGATAATTTTAGGAAGTTATTGAAAGTTGCTCAAGAACAATTATATCTGAGGTGCTCTAATTTTTTTAAACTCTCATTTGTTGTGAAGTTGTTGTATTTGAAGGTTTATAATAAATGGAGTAACAAGTCGTTTGACATGTTAATTGACTTACTAAATGATGCATTACCTAGGGGATATAACTTACCAAAATCTTACTATAATGCAAAGAAATTGTTAAGGCACCTTGGATTGGGATATATTTCAATTCATGCTTGTAAGTATGACTGTGTTCTTTATTAGAAGGAAAGTAAAGAACTTCAGAAGTGTCCTATTTATGGTATATCAAGGTGGCAGGTGGATTATGGGAGAGGGAAAAAGATACCGATGAAAATCCTTTAATACTTTCCAATTAAGCCACGATTACAAAGGCTGTTTATGTCAACAAAAACAGCCATAGATATGAGGTGACATAAAGAGAAACGCATTGATGATAACATTATGCATTATCTAGCAGACTCAATAGCATGGAAAGAGCTTGATAGAAAGTTCCTATGGTTTGGATAAGATTATTGTAATGCTCCACTTGGATTGCCCTCAAATGGATTTAATTCTTTCAGTAATATGAGTAACTCGTATAGCATGTGGCCAGTGATTCTAGTCCCAGGTAATTTAACTCCATGGAAGTGTATGAAGGAGCCTTTTATGTTGTTGCCTTTGCTTATTCCAGGACATACTGCTCCTGGTAAGGACATTGATGTTTACTTGCAATCATTAATCGATGACTTCAACGATCTATGGGAATATGTATTAGAAACTTTTGATGTTATTGACGGCAACACATTTACAATACGTGCTGTTGTATTGTGGACTATCAATGATTTACCAGCTTATGGGAATTTGTCAGGATGGAGCACTAAAGGGTATACGACTTGTCCTGTCTGTAATCATCAAACATATTCAATATGGATACGAAGTATAATATGTTATACGGTTTATCGTCGTTATTTGGAGCATAAGCATAGATGGCGAAGAAGTAAATAATTTAATGGCACAGTTAAGTTAGGTGAAGCTTTGATGTAGTTATCGGGTGATGACATTATTTATCAAGCTTCACATTTGGTTGACATTACACCTGGCAAACACCCAAGTAATAGAAAGCGTAAGAGAAATGATATTGAACTTAATTGGACTAAAAAAATCATATTTTTCAGCTTACCATATTGGAAGGATTTACTATTGAGGCACAATCTTGATGTCATGCATATTGAGAAGAATGTTTGTGAGGCCATTTTAGGGACTGTTATGGGAATTGATGGGAAATCCAAAGACACTATTAAAGCTAGACTAGACTTGGAAGACATGAATATTAGAAAAGATTTGCATTTGAGAAGAAGAGATGATGGATCATACTTTATTCCCCCTGCTTGTTACAACATGTCAAAAAGTGAGAAACAAGTATTTTGTCAGTTCCTCCAATCTGTTAAATTTCCTGATGGGTATGCATCTAATTTAGGCCGTTATGCGAATGTTAAAGAGAAAAAAGTGTTAGGGTTGAAAAGTCATGATTGTCATGTACTTTTGTAACAACTACTTCCTACTGGAATACGTGGGTGTTTGCCGAAGGATGTGTCCCTTACTTTTGGTTAAATCGAAGAGTTTTTTAAGCAATTATGTTGCAAGACACTTAAAGTTCAAGAGTTTGATAAATTGGAGAAAGACATAGCATTGATTTTATGTAAGCTTGAACTATTATTCCCCTCATCATTTTTTGATGTTATGGTCCATTTGGCAATTCACTTACCATATGAAGCAAAACTTGGTGAACCAGTTTAATTTTGATGGATGTTTCCGATTAAAAGGTAATTCATATTAAATTGAGCAAGTTTTTCCTATATTATTAGTTTGTAACAATGCCTAAGTTTTTAACTGTTTACGTTCAGATTTTTATACTCTCTTAAGCATTATGTATGTAATAGAGCTCGACCAGAGGGGTCTACTGCAGAGGCTTATATAGCAAATGAATGCTTGACTTTTTGTTCAATGTACTTAACTGATTTGGAGACGAGATTTAATAGACCAGAACGTAAGCTTGATTTTAATGACGATGGTGGGTTGTCTATTTTCTCCTAAAAAGTTAGGTCACTTGGTGCGGGTAAATATGTCGAGTTAAGTAAGAACAAATCCGAAATTGCCCATTGGTATGTTTTAAACAATTGCGAGAACGTCGATACAAACATGGAGTACGTATATTCCTTTTCATTCAAACAATCATATTATAATTTTCTTCATTAACTATGAGATCTTACTGTGTTATTTTTTTTCCAATAGAGAGCACAAGGCTACAATTCGAAGCAAAGGGATCGTTAATGTTGAAGAAAGACATAGGCAGAAGTTTGTATCATGGTTTAGAATCAAGTAAGTTGTTATATTAATTACAAATTATGAAAATATGAGAATATAATGAGATCCTTATATTTGTTTTCAATTTGTCGTACAAATGAGACAGTTACATAACCGTAACGTGCAAAAAGCAACAACAACATTATATAGTTTGGCATGTGGACCTCAGATCTGTGGGAAGAAATCTTAGGTTGCATTGTTAATGGGGTGCGATATCATATAGAAGATCAAGATAGTTGAGTTAGAAGTCAAATAGTGGGATTTTCATTGAAAGATGTCATGACGACGAAATCATTAACTTCTACGGTGTCATATCTAAAATTATAGAGTTACATTACATCAAGAATAAGAAGGTTATTCTACTTAAATGAAAATAGTTTGATCTAACTGACATGAGAGTGAACGGGCATATTATTAGCATAAATGTTAGTAAGACATGGTATGATAATGGTCATTTTGTCCTTGCAACTCAAGCCAAACAAGTTTTCTACATCAATGATACTATGTTGGGTCGCAATTGGAAGGTTGTTCAAAAGTTTCAACAAAGTAATGTCTTTGATTTTTGTGAAAGGGATATTGGTGAATTGGATGAAGATGCTGATGAAATCTATCAAGATATTGGGTTGGAGATCAATAATGAAGGTATTCCAGTAGAAGATACAGATATATCATCATTCCATAGGAGAGATGTTGAGCCCAACATAGTTCTACTAGATGAAGTCCAACTCCATCTTATCTTACAAACAGATGAAAACTATACTGAGGATGACTTCAATGACAATGACGATACTTTGCTGGAATATATTAGTGACGAAGAATCTCCCGATAATGTACTTAGTGATGATGATTTTCTTCATCTTTATTATGATGATTAAAAGTTTCATTGTTTGTATTGTTTCAAATGTTAACAAGATAATTGCTCTACATTATTGATGTTTTAGTTGTGTTAATTAAGTATAATTTTAATGTTTCATAAAATGTTAATTTTATTTTGCAATTACAATTATATGTTATGTTCATAATTCATTTTACACAGGTTCATTATAATGGCACATGGGCGAAACAAAGGAAAGAGGGTGGTGATGGCAGATGAAGTTTCTCCTACAGAACAACCAGCAATTGCGTCATCAAATGAGAGAAGTCAGCAACAACAATCTTTACCAACATCGTCTGGTAGTCATGAGGGATCTTCAAGTATGTTTTTGATAACCAAACATATTTACATTTATGCTTTGATTACATGTTTAGTGTGTTTTTTATCATTATGTAATTTTTTCAAGTTCCAATACTGGCCTCAGAAAACGAGGTAGAGGTAAGACAAAAGGAGTTGAGTTGCAATTGATGAATGTTACAATGAATTCCAAGTTGTCAGTGATGATTGACCCGACGCAAGGGTGCCCAATGGATAAGATCCAAGATGCAAAGTTGGGCAGTGAGTTGGGCGTCATTGTTCAGAATGAGTTGTCTTGCCTTCAGCATGTTAGGCAGTTAAAGGAAGAGAACTTGTGCAAAATGTTTTGGATGAAGTTTCGATAATATTTTAATTTATTTCATTATATATATTGTAATTTTACTTAACTAAATCAATAACTTATCTAATATGTGTTTTCATATATGAAGCTCAATATTGTTGATATCGACAAGCCTGAGGTTTCAAGCAGTGTTAGTTCACTGTAAACAAAGGGTGAATGATCACCGATATCGACTTCATAAATATTATCAGTCTTTTCCTTCCGATGAAGAGGCAAGGAAACATGTGCCAAAACGGGAGATTGAAGAAAATTGGAATAAATTGTGTGATTATTGGGCTTCAGCAAAGGTTCAGGTTTGTTTTTTTCCTCTTCATATTTCCTTCAATTAATTATGTTTATAGATCTCATAATTACTTCTCTTAATTTAGGAAAAGTGTTTTAAAGCCAAGGGCAATAGAGCCTTAATGAAGACTCCTCATAACACCGGCTCCAGATCATTTGTCGTTGTCTGATAAGAATTAATAAGTGTAACGTTTTCAATTTATTATTCTATTTTTTAATACAATAAATTATAATTGGTTATAATTTTTTAAATTCATATTATAGAGTCAAACAAAAGTCCAAGGGCAAGAGTGTGATAGGATCACACTGTACAAGCACACACACTAAAAGGAAGGTCAAGGCTGGACGTTTGAAGAGGCACAAAGTAATTATGTAAGTATAAATAAATTAATATTACAATTTATTTTTTTATGTAATAGTAAGTAATTATTTTTTAGTTAACTCGATTTTCTACTTTAAATTGTAGGACAAGATGCAGGAATTGTTGCAGACGTCATTGGCTGAGGGGAATTAACCCAATGTCGATGACATTTGCAACAATGTCCTTGGTACACTATCGAGCTATATCAAAGGTCTTGGGTATGACCCTAAGCCTGTAGGTGCTTCTTCGTCACGACCAGCATTGTTGACGGCGCTTCAAGAAGAGAACAAGACACTGAAGATTAAGTTAGATCGTAATATTAAAGAAGTCAACAAGGTTAAAAAATTGGTTAAACAAATGCTAGGTTCTGCATATGTTAGTGGTAGTGACTCAGATGAAGACTCTTAGCTTGTAAATGATGTGTAAATATTTTTTTATATAAAATGCATTCCATTTTATATTATATTTTATTTCAATTTATTATTATTTAAAAATTATGTCACTAACATTAATTATAAAATGGATAATATTAATATTTCAAACTGTCTTAAAATTGTAATAAATTCAAAATAAATTTGTTTTTGACAATTATAATAATAATTAAATTCAAAATTAAAATTTGTCACGAAATAATATTAGCTACCAAAACAAATTTGTCACAAAAGTCTTAAAAATTGTAAAAAATTTAAATTAATTCGTTTTTAACAATTATAATAATTATTAAATTCAAAATTAAAAATTGTCACCAAATACTATTAGCTACCAAAAAATTTTGTTACAAAAGCTCATTAGCTATGTATACAGAACGTCACTAAAAATGTTTCGCTACAATAACATAATAGTAGCTAACAGTATTTTGCTACCAAAAACAAAATCGTCACAAAAACTTATTAGCTACCAAAACCAAATTCGTCACAAAAAGTTTTTACCTATGTGTACGAACCATCTCTAAAAATGTTTCCCTACAACAGGAACTTAGTAGCTAAAACTACTTTGCTACCAAAATTAAATCGTCACTAAAAACAATTCTGTACAAATAGACTTTCGTCACTGAAAAGTTTTATCTATGAAACATAAACGTTGCACATAGCTATGTACGATATTTTTAATATCATCGGTTATACTTTTTAGCGACGAATTGTTTGTGTCGAAAACACTTTTTAGCGACGACTTTAGGAAAAAGTCACGGATGTTGTTTTGCTACCAGGATTCAGCGACGATTTAGGTGACAATATGTTTTCGTCGCACATGAGTATTTGCGACGATTTTTTGTTCTTTAGTGACGTTAAATTTCGTCGCTAAATGTCCTGTTTGTTGTTGTGCCAACAAAATTTGTAAGATTGCCAGGTCAATAACACTACTAACATGATAGAGATAACTGAAAATTTATGAACATGAAATTATAATGTAGAAAATCCTTCAATGTAAAAGTAAGAAGCTGGAAAGTAGTTTGACAATAAAATTTACTAGATCTAATAGAATGACACCTCCCCACACAACAATAGCTAATCTAGCTTTTTTCACTTCCTCTAGAGCTCTCTCAAAAGATTTTATTAATAATCTATACAATTGCGTGCAAATTGATATGTATACACACACATATGCTAATATTACTTAAACAAATTCTAAAAATCAAACTTTAATAAAATTATAGTTGATGAAAGACAAAAGTTATTTCTGATTCTAAAATTTTTAACTTCATTCCTTTTTAATCTATGAAAATATTTGGAGTCTAAATTTAGTATAATTAAACAAATAAAATCTATGAAAACATTTGGTGTCCAAATTTAGTGGAATTAAACGAAATAAACATTTATAGAATGAGACTAAACTCACAACAAAAACGACATCGAATTTCAGATTACATAGTGCATCACAAAAGGTGTGAAAAACCTGGACTAGTACAGAAGAAAATAAAATGCGAAAACTCTTTTAGTCCTTATCATTTTTACCTTGGAATGAGAATATACCATACCAATGTTAAGCGCAAGGAAAAGTTTGGATGATTATACCAAAAACAAAAGACTATTTGATTGATTTAAACAACTTTTTAACAGAGCTGACGGTTTGATTAGGCAGATTTGGGATTGTAACGTTTTGCACCCTCCTGAAAAGAGCAAAGATGATCGAGTTTTGTGAATGGAACCAACAAAGTAGGTTCTAAGTCCCCTCCACTTTACAAGGTTTGCCAGTCCCCCTCCTCTTGCCTTCCTGATATTGGCAAACTTTATGTCTGCAACTAGGCCAATGGTCATTCACCTTACGTACGTCTAAAATTGAGAACCAGACAGGAACACTAGACCTTTCCCCCTCTTCGCGTGTGCAAAAATAAAGCAAATCAAAACGATCCTATGGGTATATTACCAAATAAGGTTCAAATAATGTAGCCTATGGTGGACATATATTTATTTTTGAATTATGTAGACTACACAATTGATCATTTGCTCTTTCTATTACCTTGATTACTCTTTAAGTCTTAAATATATTTGTTAGTACATAATAAAGATTCTTAATAAAATTGTTATGCCGTATTACAGAATGGTGCTCTTTCGTTTATTTAAGATCCAAATCATAATATAAACACAGAATGTATTTGTACCTTCTTCAAGCCTTTTCATGTCACAAAAAGAATATTTTGCTTTACTCAATTTAACTAGCCCCACCCAAAAAAATGAATTGGTTCAAGTCCTTCATTCTCATCTTCCACCTGCACCGAACGTACACGCCAAGAACAATTGGACATCCTTCCCATACGATACGTCTGGCTCCACATACTACAATATTTTATCGATACGAGAGATTAATGTAGTTTGTGTTGATAATTGTTTCCACTGAGATCATGCGTATCTTGATACTGTTTCAAATTGATAGATTATGGATTAGAAAATTGGAGCGAAAGGAATATATAGTGACAGGGAAATCCTTAATCAAATCCCACTTCTGTCATTAATTGATATTTTAAGTTTACTAAACGTATCTGCCTTCCTTTTGATAAGTTAACAGACTAATTAATTCTTTATATTTGTTTTACTTTTTTATTCCATTGGGCAATAACCTATCGTACCAACTTCTTTGCATATCAGAGCTTGTTCGTTGCACTAAGTAATTCAGTTACGTCCGTTAACATATCCAGATTATAGTTATCTTATTTGATGGAATCCAAGTCATAACACATCGAATAATTGATCATCTTAAAAATTAAACTTTACATCATCTCTTTTGTATTGATGCATCATGCATGGAAGTTGATCAATTTACTAGTGTTTAATTAAATAGAAGAATTAGAATTTTTTTGAAGTGGGACTGTCGAAGTTGATTAATTTACTAGTGTTTAATTAAATAGAAGAATTAGAATTTTGTTGAATACTTGATACTTCCTTAGGCTTATTTCAGCAAATGGTACATAAAGTGGGGTAATAATGACCATGATTGATTTATGGTTGCTTTCCCATTGTCCAAGCAGCCTTTTAGCTTCTCTGTTGCCATTCAGACTTCTTTTCAAAGTAAACAAAACATTAACAATAGGTGCCAACCGCCAAATCATGTTAATTGTGGACACATAAACCGTTTTACAAAAAAAGTGGTGGTGGTTAAGGCACTTGAATATAGAGACCTTAGAGGCATAAGGTTTGTCAGTTGTTACTAATTTTAATTATATCAAATGAAAGACTATAGTTATACGAGTCTACATGAAAAAGGAACAGGGGCCACCTACAGATCAAGAGTTTAGTTGGATAATGTTGGAATCTAGATTCAAAACGCAAACATAATCGTAAAGAAAAAAGGGTATAGCATTGAGCAGATGTTCCATACATGGATGTAACCTTACTTGTTGCTTTTGAATTATTTGTTCTATTGATTAGTTTTCTTTTTAACTCATTTAAAAATCTTTTAATTGTCTTATTGGAAAATCATGAAAAAAGTCTTTAACTTTCATGTAAAGTGTTGATCGAGGTGTATATGGTGAGTAATGCGAATTCAAGATCTGATATATGGTATTGAACTTTGCTAATGCATTGGAAGGTCCTTTTATGCATCAGGTATCACACGCTCAGTTATACATATAAAACGCCCAAGCTTTTCAAGAATTTTAAGTTATGTCTATTTAGATCTTATTTCTTTTACCAAATAAGGATGCTTCGCTTGCATTTACTGTAATTAAAGCAATCCTATTTCTTCTAAATCAGTTTAGCTTGTTAGTCACAAATTCTCTAGTAAAATATAGCCTTAACCAACGTTCTGGAAATCAGGTGCTTCATCTTCAATGATTGCAACTTGTACGGAAGTGCGGACTACTTGAGCTGTCACTAACCCTGAGCAATTGATTAATTGACATTAATTTCGCGGCACAGTAAATGTTTATAGCTGCGTACATAGATACGGGGTAAATAAGTAGAGGCTAAAGAAAAGTAGAGTGTAATTAATATGACTAATAATATATTTTTATGAAATATTTTATTTACTAAATTTATTTTATTTATAATTTTTTATTTATATGACTAATAATATATTTTTAATTATTTATACAATAATTAATAGTTTATTAAGTCAATAAGTTTTTTAGTCATTTTATTTTTTTCAGCAACTGCAACCCAATCGTAACTGCATTTGTTAAACAGCTATTTTTACATTTCAGTAGTTACCAAAATAACAATCCTAAAAATATAAGTACTTATTATTTTAACAGGTTAATTTTATCAAGTTGTCAACTAATAATGCTCTCACAAATCAAGCCGATATTATTAGTTCTTTGTAATTAAAGCCGATTAATCATTGCAGAGAAATGTGGACCTGATTGGACCATTTGTTCTCATCCCCTGCACTTCTACTTAAAAGCAAACAGTTGGATGTTGTGACCGGTCTTTGTTGCTTCCCTTATACAAGAAGATACAAATGATTGGTGGAAATCCTATTCGTTGGGAAATAAGTACTGAGCATTAGCCATAGTTATAATACAGTTGCTGCAATCAGGAACAGGTTGGAAGCATTTATGAGTAGCTGATGTCAGCTGTTTCAGCTTCTCACAAAAATTTGATGGGTGAGGGAAGGTTGTGTACCAAAGCAACACGTAAACGTACGATAGGATAAGCTAAGTAGCCGAGTGGAAGTAAGTTGCAAATACCGTATCATATTTAGTATGGTATTAGATTTTGGTATAGTATTATACCGTATCATATTTAGTATGGTATTAGATTTTAGTATAGTATTATATCGGTACCAATTAATATTAAATATCATTTCATATATTTTTTAAAATTTATAAAATAGTCTCTAATTTTTTTTAAAATTTGCAAAATAATTTATCAGTATATTATACATTTGTACTATATACTTTATAAATTTACATCAACTCTGTCTCTAAAAATCATAATAATAAATAATAATCATAATTAATATGAAATAACAATAATTTTAAATATTTCACATAAAAATAATAACCAAAATTAATATGAAATAATAATAATTTTTAAATATCTCACATAAAAATAATAACCACAATTAATATGAAAAAACACAATCATCATCATAAAAATATAAAATTAAGAATAATACAAAGTGTTTAAAATATTATAATAATACAATTTCATCATATAATAAATAATAATTACATTAAGACATCCAATAAAAAGAACAATAAATATCTTTAATCCTCAAATTATTACAGATTACAACAAGAGTTTATGATGAAGAAACAATCAAGTAGAAGTTAAACCTGAAACAAAAAATTTATAATTACATTATATGTATAGAATTTAACACATACATCAAATATAAGTAAAATTAAAAAAAGAGAAAAAACAAAAACTTGAAACGAAATTCAATCGTCTACGGGAGGATACCTACTATAATTACACTGACTCCAGTTATCATTTGATACAAAATCCTCATCATTGAGAGGAGCTTCATCCTCATTGTCATTCAAATTTAGTGCATCAAATGACAAGTCAATGTTTTCCTATCCAAGATTATCTTCCATGTCATTGACATCTACCAAATTCGGTTCTTCAGAAAGACAATATGCCAAAAGATCAATATTATCAATGGAAATTAGATCAGTTGAATTACTTGTGCTATTAAGACTCCTAGTAAACAATAAAATTTAATTATAAAAAAATTATAAGAAATTATATCGAAATTAATAATGATAATAACGTACATTTCCCTAAGCTTTAAACTGTAACAAACAAAAACGAAGTCATTTAATCTCTTACACTCCAATCTATTCCTTTTCTTGGAGTGGATAAATTCAAATGTTCTCCAGTTTCTTTTACAACATGTTACACTCACATGTTGACTTAAAATCCGAATTACAAATCTTTTCAATTTTTAAGCACTATTTTCGAATTGATCCCACCAAGAAAGTGTAAGTCGTAAGATAATAAAAGTAGCGTTATAAACAAAATAAAGTGATAATTAATTTCAACAAATAAGAAAAAGGAAACAACTAATACCTGAAGAAAGTTTTCCTCTTTGTCGAATAGCAATCGATATTCTAAAATCCCCACAAGACAACTTATAAAGCTCCATTTGTGAGCTTAAGAGATCTTGCATCGCGTTAATGCCAGCAATTGTTGAAATAGTTTAAAGCATTCCTCTATTAACTTCAACTTGCTTAGTAAGATCTAGTCTAAAATAGACACTAGGATTAAAAAACGCCCCAGCTGTAAAAAAAAGGAGAAGAAAGTTGTCTTTCCCTTCTCTCATTAATGATTGAAAGATGTAGTGTGCACAAAGAAGGCCTATGTTTCATATTGGCCTTGATTGCTTCTGTCGCTCTCTCCATGACATAAAAAAAACTCCATTATTGGCTTTTCTTTACTATTAGCCAAGTGAAGCACCCTCACCAAAGGATCATAAACCCAGATAACAAATTGGCATTGAGACCAAAATTCTTTATCTTTCAGTATAATTTTACAAACCTCAACTCTAGCTTAAACCTAGCATGCTGAGATGCAATCCACTTATAACTTGTAAATATTTGTCTTAACTCTTTCTTCATCTTAACAAAAGACTGAAGTGATAAGAAATTTGTTACAAATCTTGTCGCAGCAGGACGACCCAAATTCCTACTATTAGTAAATTCCTTTCTCATTAAATTCATACCAATGCATGATTATAGATGAACTTGGTCACCTTTTTAGCTTTCTACATAGTCTCATCAATAATAGGAACATATCTAGGATCCCCTATGTTCTCTAGCATTAGGCCAATTCAATGTGCAACACAAAGAGTCAAAAAAAGAATTATACTTATTATGTAAGTTTTTTCCTGCCGCTTTAAAAGCAGAATCATTGTTAGTAATAAACTAAACAATGTTTTCTAGCCCCACATCATTCACAACTTCATCAAATATCGCAAACAAAGTCTCAGTATTTCTGATAAGGCTAGATGCATCAATAGATTTCAAAAGCATAGAGTTGTTTGTGGAATACAACAAAAAATTAATAATAGGCTCTTGTCTCCTATTTGTCTAACCATCACATATGATTGAGCATCAATAAGTAGCTCAATTCACTCTTCTTTCTGCCAGATAACTTCTAATTTCAGAAATAGAACAACTCAAAAGTTTACCTCTTAATTCATCAATCGAAGTACCTTTGTATCCCGGACCGTAAGAGGCTATTGCATCTATCATAGGTTGCTAATAATAAGACTAAAAAGCATTGAATGATGAACTTGCATCATACCACCATCTAGCTACTGCTATATCGACATTGTGAGTCACATCTTTTGATTGCATTGCACTACAAATTAAAAGTTGGGCTCCATAAGTTGTTTGTGGTGCAAAAAAACTAGTCACCTGCCTTCTTCTCTTCCTCACATCAGGTTCAGATACTTCTTCTTGGGCCTGAGATGGAATACTACCAGTACCACTACCACTAGTACCTTCAACATTTCTACAGAATTACCACAGAAACTGTTGGACCCCGTTTCTGGAGCCCAACATCGGACTTAGGATCATGAAGCTTGAGCGTGGAGGAGGGGTTAGAATTTGGAAATTTGAAAGAAAAATTATTCGGAAGCAAAGGCGTGCTTTGCCGTGGCGAACTTATGCGGGAAAATCCCCTGAACGCTTCGGGAATTTTACGCCGTGGCAGACATATTGAACTTCGCCGCGACAAACCCGAAATTTTATTTTCGCAGCGGCGAACTCACCACGCCAACAAAAATGAAGAACTTCAGGTAACCCCATAACCCAAACTACTTGTCTTACTAAAATGCAAATTTAAAATCTTTCAACCACATTTATTTATACAACCCAAAAACAAAAATTAGATAAGAACCTAACCACAAACAAACTCTCAAAATCTTAAGCTCATTTTCAAAATCGAATACTTTGCGAAAACATGAAAATCATAGCTAAAATCAAATAGCCAAAACCAAACATATATTTCATTAATAACAAAAATAAAAGTTTTACAAAGGCTTAATGGCATTTCAAGC
>JAOQMS010000179.1:17454042-17468189 GCA_027563885.1 Erythroxylum longipes
AAACAATGAATTTCTTGGCTCTAATGAAAGCTCTTCTCTTCCTCTACCTTTTTCTCTTCTTGAACCACCTCAAAATCCCTCTCAAAAGCTAAGAAATGATGAAACCCTAACTTGCCTTCTCTCTTTTTCTCCTATGGACGTCTCTCTCTCTCTTTCGTTTCTCTCTTTCACCATTTTTCTCTTCTTTTACACTCCAATCACGTTTTTCTCCCTCTTAAAGCAAGACACCACTTTTTCTTTTCCAATTTTGCCCTTAATGAGTGGTAAAAGTCCCCTTTACCCTTCCTTTAATGCTTCATGGTCTCTAAACTTAAGTGACATGCCAAAAATGCCGTTAATTCATCTTAATGCATTAATTTCACTAACCAGTGAAATAAAATCCTACTAACATTGAAATAAATAATTAAACTCCAACAATTATTCTATCATAACCTTAAAATTATTCTAAGGCAAAAATTCAAATTCCAGGCTTATTCCATAAACTATTATGCTTAATTCAAAGAAAAATTTTCTGGGGCCAACAAGACCCCACTGATGTCTTATCTTTCTAAAGCTAAGGACCATGACAGCTTAATGAAGCAAAGAGCCAAAGTTAATTGGCTAAAAGATGGTGAAAGGTGTACAAAGTTCTTCTTCAATTCGGTTTTAGCTAGAAGGAATGCTAATAAAATCTCCTCTCTAAAGCTACAAGATGGGAAGGAAATTTCAAATCTAAAGGACCTTCTTAAGGAGGCAGAGAGACACTTCAGGAGTTTCTATGGATATTCTTGAACCCTATCTAATTTAAACACTATTGATTCCTTCATTTGGAAAAAAATCTCCTAGGAATAAGCTACTGCTCTCATTAAACTAGTGGATGATAAAGAAATAGAATAAGTGACTGTTCAGATGCATCTGGATAAGTCTCCTGGTCTTAATGATTTTAATGGTTATTTCTTTCAGAAGATATGGCAAGATACTGGACCTTTGGTCAAAGAAGCAGTACTGGAATTCTTCTCTAATGGGATTTTATTGAAGGAGATCAACAAAACACACATTTGTTTGATTCCCAAAACCCCTTACTCCTCTTCTTTTAATGACTACAAGCCTATTGCATGCACCAACTTCCTCTATAAGATTATTTCCAAAATATTAGTAAATAGGCTGAAATTGGTATTGGATTTATTAATCTTTGATAATCAGAGTGCTTTCCTACAGGGTAGAAGAATTGGTGATAATTTTTCCATGGTTTAAGAGTTGATGAAAGGGTACCAAAGGAAAAACAACCCACCAAATTGTACCATAAAGGTTGACTTCAAGAAAGCTTTTGATCATGTTGAATGGGATTTTATCTTACGGACTCTAAAGCTCATAAGGTTCTCAGAGTTATTTGTTACTTAGGTTAAGGCATGCATAACCACTCCTACTTACTCCATCCTAGTTAATGGTACTCTAACAGATTCTTTTAGGGGTTTAAGAGGGGTAAGACAAGGAGACCTTATCTCCCCTTATCTCTTTATTACTTACTTGGAAGTCCTCTATCAGTTAATCTGACAGAAAGTGGGAAACAATAGGTCCTTTAAATTTCATTCTAAATGCAAGAAGGTAAGGCTGATCAACTTATGTTTTGCGGATGACTTACTGCTATTCTCTAAGGCTCATGGTCAGTCTATTTAGCTACTTATGTTATGTCTGAATTTAGGCAACTTTTAGGTCTGGAGATTAACTTCTCTAAAAGACAGTATGTTTTAGCTACAGGGCAAATATAATGGAGAGCAGAATCTCCCAAATTACAGGTATGAACAGGAAACCTGCCCCACTAACCTATTTGGGACTTCCCATAACCACAAAAAGAATCCAATTCTTGAAAATTTAACCATTGATTGATAAGATACATAAAAGATTAGGAATGTAGTCAAATCGAGTGCTCTCTTTTGGAGGGAGACTACAACTTATATACGCAGTGCTGAATTCCCTTCATATCTACTGGTCCTCAAATATTTCTCTAGCTAAAGGGGTTATCAAATCAACTGAAAAGCTTTTCCGAAGATTCTTAAGGGGGAACCTGAATTCAGACAGTCATTTTGCTAACGGCAAATGGCGGGAAGTTTGCAAAAGGAAAGAGGAAGGGGGATTAGGATTTATTTCAATTGCTTCCTTTAATAGAGCAGCTTTGATAAAAAAATCTTTGGAATATTCTTATAGAGAAAAATTCCCTCTGGATTCGATGGGTGCACAGCTATATTCTAAAAGGCTTTAGCATTTCGTCTACACCTATTAAACCCTCATTCTTATGGCCCTTGTCTCAGCTATTGAAACTTAGACCTTTGCTTGAACCCCTAGTTTCATGCAGGATTGGGAATGGAGAAAAAGCTTATTTGTGGTTTGACAATTGGACAGGGCAAGGACCCCTAATTAGACATCCTCAGGCACTTCAGATATGGTATGATTTTCCAATTAAGGCAAAGGTAAAATCCATCATGCAAAGAGGTCAATGGAATGTTCTAGCTGAGCTACTTTTTCTGTTACCTAGCTATCAACCAAGTCAACAAGGAGAGGATACTTTCTATTTCCTCAACCTACCTCTTAACACCTTGAACATTTCAAAATTCAAGAAGTGGCAAAATCGTAACAGCTCAAGACAAGATTGGTTTCCTATTGTTTGGAACAAGTCACTTATGCCAAGTTCCACTATCCTCTTATGGCTTACAGCGTTGAATAGGTTAAGTACTACAGATAGATTACACTTTATGTCTACCTATTCAGACTATGTGCTATGTGAGATAGAACCAAAATCAAAGGATCATCTCTTCTTCAAATGTCCCTTCTCACATTCCTTATGGGAGCGGATTAAGGCATTAAATCTTATCTCTAATGCAAGTACAACCTTCACAGAAGCTATGGAATGGCTTCTGCGGCTAACCCACACTTCTAATTATAATGAGCATACGTATATCATCTCCTTCGCCTCCTCCATTAAGGAGATTTGGCGAGAAAGAAATTATAGGAGATTCCAAACTAAAACACACACAAGGGAGGAGGTTCTTAACTCTCTGATTAGTGGAATCAGAGAGTAAATTCTTTGTTCAACAAGGATCGAAGGTTTATGCCATAATCTAGCATTATCATGGAGAATCAACTGTTAACATTGTACAAGGATTCTTAAAGAGGGACGGAAGTTAGTACCTATTTTTAGGCTCTACCGAGGCTAAAGACTCCGTGCTTGATGAAAGAAGGCTGATCCCATGGGTTGTGTTTGGAAGTCGTCGCACCCTCATAGAGAAAACAGGAAACATCCTCATCGGAAGCAGGAAAAGTAACCAGTGTATGCTCTTAATACGAAAAGTAAACTTTGTTAAAGGAAGAAGACTAGCTCTCAATGGAGTTGAAGCAAGATCTTACCTATGAGGTTGACCATCCTAGTCACTGTAGCCCTTGTTCGTCTGGCAGTATCAACTCAAAATTGGAATCGCACGTCTAGAGTGAATGCGTCAAATACTTCTATGTGGAGAGAAGTATTCTTCGGAAGCCCTAACCAAAGATGCTAGTGATCAAGAACAAGAAGAAAAAGCAAACAATAGCCAAATCCCTTACCTTGAAAGCTTGTCTGAAGATCGAGTTAAGGAGCGACAATGAGTGTCACCCGAGCGATCTAACCTAATTAGGAAGCTTCTGGAGAAGCATCCGAATGGGAATATTCGTTTTACCCTAAAGAACCTTCTTTGTCTTTTATTATTTGGCTCCCACGAAGTCGTTTTAATGTTGTGTACCCGTCGTCGTTTTCGTCCATTACAGGGATGATGGTTGCTTTCTGTAGCATGTACTGAACTTCAATTTCACTTATTCATTTATTTATCAATACAACTTTAACTTTTTTTAAAAAATGTTGGTTTAGGTATATATTTTCTTTTTATTTTTTTAAAAACGTTAGGCAGGGTTGAATTGCAGCACTTGTGACATCATATACTTGATTTTCTAAGTGGCATGTACTGAACTTCAATTTCACTTATTCATTTATTTATCAATACAACTTTAACTTTTTTAAAAAATGTTGGTTTAGATATATATTTTCCTTTTATTTTAAAAAAAAACTTAGGCAGGTTTGAATTGCAGCACTTGTGACATCATGTACGTGATTTTCCGTTTAAGTGGTTGGCCACTTGCGGATGAATCACCATGTGTACTAAGGACCCAAAAAGGAAACTTTTGTTCATGCGTAGACCATTACAAACAATTTGCTTGAATTGATTAAGCTGCACTGACACTGACCTATACAGTTGGTAAAAACGGCGGAGGCAAGAAACGCAAAGAAACGAGTTAGAAGAGGCTAAGAAGCCATGATTCAACCATGTTTAGAGCTTAAAAACAAAAAAAGTGAAAGCCGTGAACATTATTGAGTTAGGCATATATATAATGATGGTCCAAATAAACATTAATTTTCAAAAAAATATTATAACAGAACTAGTGTTGTTGCAACTTATTTTCAAAATTAGAAAGACTCTGCTACTGTAACTAGATTGACAATTAGAAAATCTTGTTTTTGTTGTTCTTTTTCTTTATTGTCATCTCTTTTATAGATTAAAATCCAGTTTTTCTTATAGCTGTCAACTACAATTAGTCATTATGGCTACTTTTTAATGTTCTTTTCTTTGTTTCCAATGAGAAACAGTATTAAAAGATACACTGAACGCATGTTACTTGGTCTCTTTTCAAACAAATTTTATTTCTTCGACGTCTCTTTAACTGTTCAGTATCATTGTTTCTAAGTTGATTATCGGGTACTTGCTGTTTCTTTCAACATTGTCATTTTTATTCTTATATTAAAGATATATTCGACCTTTTTTTTCATGTTGAAGGTTCTGAAACATTATAACGCAAGGAAGAAATCAAGAGGAGTGAAATATGCATTACAATATGAGGACGATGAAGAAAAACGCATTGCATGCATTAGGATAAAAACTATGACAGTATTTGTCAGCTTATTCATGCTTGTTCATTTTAACTTTGATAAATTCTTTAATTTCAGTTGGCTTATAGGTTCTATAGTATTCTTTAGTTGCTTATTACGTTGTCATTCTTATACCTTCTATTTGATTATCCTATCAAATTTGCCACAAGCTAAGTATGTCTTTAAATTTAGGTTAAAAGTTCAAAAGATCTATTTTTGTAAATAATGAATTATTTGATTATTCCACGAGACTTGTTGCAAGTTATGTATGCCATTGAATTTAGTTTGCATGTTCATAAATTCCAGTTTTGTAAAGTTTTGATTGATCACAGCTTGGAGATTCCTATTTTAAAAGTCCATTATTACTAACTTTGGCCACTGATCTGTTAGTTCATAAGTTTTCTTCTCTTTATAAGTTTTCGAAAATTGTGCTGGGCGATTTCAATGATTGTCAAACTTTGGACTCAAAATATAATTAACATTTCTATAATTTTCTATTTTGGCTAATAGTTTGGCTTATAAAGGGTTAAATACTTGCAATTTAGGTTGTCTTTCAAAATGTGTCAATAATTATCTTTTTTATTGTCTTTTGGTTTGCTAGAGTCACGTTGTTTTGTTTGCCAAATTCATATTATTTTAGCATATGTAATTTCTTTTTCTTATTAGTATTCTTTTCTTATCACCTTACTGAATTGTATTCTAAGGTACAAGCTATAATTAATATTATAAGGACACTTTCTTGTTCTATTTACTAGTATCTAATAGGTTACTTGAGTTTTGTTTTATTTTAATCAACTTTTGTATTTCAGTAAATTTTTAGTGTTTTAGCCATGATTAGTGTTTCAAAGGCATATTATTCCTTGTTTTAAAGATTTTTTAATTTGTTAGACTTATAACCAGGCTAGAAATGAATTTAAAACATGCATTTGTAAAGAGACTACTTTAATATTTGCTACAATTTTTAAGGTTTTGCAAGCCTTTAATAACATCATCTATAACTTTCATTTACTTGCCTTTGGGTAAGCTCCTACCAAATTGACCCACTTAAAGTTGAAAATATATCACTGTGGTAATTTTTCGTCGACTAAAACTCTATTCACTTAAATTGATAGCAATAAATTTTGAGTTATTTCCAACTTTCAATTTAGTAGCATTACCAAATTGATACTACTTACACATACCACTACAAGAAAATTATAAATTATCGATGGAAAAATTACGTAGTACATTAATGACGGAACATGCTTTCCATCGATATATATAGTTGTCGGGAAAAAAGGTACTTTGCGACAGAAAAAAATCCGTCAATAAAAGAGGAGGTGAAACTTTTGCTGACGGGAGTTAGCGACGGATCAGTAAAAGTCATTGTAAAAATAGGTGCCAATGATTCCTGACAATAAATACCAGCCGAATTTATCGACAAAATTTTTTTCTGATGCTAAGTTCAACGACGTCGAGTTATTGTTTTAATTCGAAGAAAGATGACGTCGTTTGTTTAACCATAAACGACGTCATTTCTTTATCACATTTTAATGTAGATCGATCCCTCCTTCTCGCGTTTCATTTGATTTATGAAAAATTTAGAAAGCCTTTCCCTCCAACCTCTCTGTCATCGTTTTCTGGTGTTCTTCGGTTACACACCATCGTTGTTGTCATTTTCTCCAGTTAGTTGACCATCAGGGTTAGTAATTCCTCCTTTCCACTTGGTTTTTCATTTTTCTTTTTCTTGTTGTCAGGGAAGGTTTTGTTTTCAGTTTTGGTTGATTTCATTTGTGTTTTCTGCGTCTATTTTAGGTGTTAGTGGTTCATTCTGCTTCTAAACGTGTTGCTGTTGGTGAATAATGCAAGATACCAGTGATTGAATAGTTAGGGATGAGTTTGTTATGCCTATAAAGTGCCCGATGAAAGGCTTAAAGGGATAAATTTGTTTTGTTTTAATATGGTAAGTTAAATAGAATCAAATATAGTGTGGATTCAGATATAGTGTGGGTAGGATTCAGATACAATGTGGGTAGGATTCATTTATAATGTTTATACTTTTATAACAAATACATAATTAAACTAGTATATATATGGTTTCCCGAATCTTAATTGTTAACAATAATAGAAGGTCAAAACATATGTTAGGAAAAAAAAGTTGTAATGAAAATGGTAAATTAAGTATAAGTTGATTAGTTTTAGAATTGAAAGAAAATAAATAAGATAAATCATTCATGGCATGGCAAAACAAAGGATAGATACGAATTTGGCTTACTATAGGTTTAGAATTAGTTTATACTGTATATTAATTATAGTCTTACTTAGGTGCTAGGGATTGAAAATAAAAATGCAATATCTATAGTAGATATTAGGTCTAAAATTAAATTGAAATGCTAAAGTTACATCTCTCTTAGTTAGGTAGTAAATTCCAAACTTTACAACTCTCAAATTAGTTTGATTCTTCATTTATAGGAAACAATTTCTAACTTTCATGAATAAGTGCTTCTTCTATATTCATAGGTTTAATTTTAAAAATAAAAATTATATGTGGTATACTTCCAAAATGTGTGCTATAACATTATGTTTAATAGAAGGCCTATAATATATAGGAGCATGATTCTTGCTTATAAAATAATGTTGAGTCCTAGATGAATGTGAATGAGATTGCATGCTACCTTAAGTTTTTGCATAGAATTTATAACTATTCTTTTCCTGATAATATTGAGCTCTATGCCTAAATTTTTAACCATATATGAATGTATAAGACTTGCCTTTAGAGTAAGGCCTAATGGGTGAAGCGTATGTATATGATTTACATGTATGCTTAGATATTGATGCACTATGTTTATTTTTCATCTTAGGCAAAGGTTATTTAATATGAAAATGTTTTCCTTTCATAAGTGTAGTATTATAATTGGATGCGTGCCTATAATTATATTTAATCCCATACCTATTATTGGAATTCTTTTGTGCTCTTAGCATGCTTTTTAGTTTCTCACTTCCTTGGTGAATTTAGAAAATGAGTCTTGAAAGAAATAGCCTCCTTCTTTAATGTCTTAATCTTATGCTTTAATTCATCTAAGTTACGATTGCTAATAATAGCCACACTCTTACATGATTTTATAGTAAACAATTCATTCTTCATCATATCTATATCACTTATGTACACATCTAAATACTTTTGAGACACTTTTGAGCCCAGAGTATAGTTTATTCCTTTTCGTACTTATGATCTCAAGACTTTATACTAGTTCATACGGATGATCTGAAGACTTCCTTAATCTTTTATTTCTCAACTTTATTTGAGCTACCTATAACTTCTTATTAGCCTCTTTAATTTAAGAGGGTCCCCCCTTCCTATTCTCTTTATTCTTATTTATCATGCTACTTATATTGCATGCCTTATTATGTCTTTATATGTGAATTATTTTTACCTTTTCCTTTAATGGTATATTTTTCATATGTAGAATACGAAAAATACATGAATACATGAATTTTCATTCTTGTAGGTTCTGTTTTTAGTTGCAGAACGTCGAGAATTGTTCAACGTCATTTGTCTTCTTTGTAGTTTCCCATTTTCCGTCTATAAAAGTAAGTCTTTCAACTAAGTAATGTCTACAATGTGATCGATTTTGTGTTGTTCTTTACAAATTTACCTTTAATAATGATTGATAAGTTTTTGGGTTATAGTTTAATAGTCTACGTATTTTTGTATGGGCATTGTTTAAATTGAAACACAAAGACTTGACAAGTCATTGTGATTAGTTCAAGTCTTCATTTATAGGAAACAAAATCTAACTTTCATGAATAAATGCTTCTTCAATATTCATAGTTTTAATTTTAAAAATAGAAACTAGATGTGATATACTTCTAAAATGTCATCTGTTAATTAGCTCTTGTTGAACATCACCTATAATTTAATTTAAAGTTAAATATCCAATCCATTATAAGTTTTTTATCCTTCTTACGTTCCTCACTTTTTCTTAACAATTTGATATATAAATCTATGAAAGTCAAAGATCACATTTTCATATAAATTTGTACTTCTTTCAAAAACAAAGGTTTCCTCTTATTCTCAATAACGACGTTGTATGCAACAGATATAAATACAAAATATTGAACTAGTGTATTATATTAAATACAAAACTTTCTTTTCCATAGGCTCTATTTTGTGTTTTTAGAGCGTGGCTAATAGTCCAACCTCGTCCTTCTTCTTTGTTGTTTGTGGTTGTCTATCCATCCAGGTAAGTCGTGTAACTAATGTTTACTATATGTTTTGCTTTAATAGTACAAATATTTGGGTTTAGGTTTTGTGTGAATGCAAAGGAGGTCTTGATTTAGTGTTGTTATTTAGAATATTCTTATAATCACTGATGAGTTTTTTATGTTCTTCTTTAATAGTCTAAATATTTATGTTTGGGTTTTTTTTGAATCATTGAAGAGTAGATGTATGAATTACGTAAGTATTTACTGTATATGGAATGAATTTGATCTTTTATTAATGATCCAATGTATAATAAACCCCTAGGATGGTGTATAGGATGGAAACCCGTTATGCATCTCTCATGAGGCTTATCAGTGAAGAATTTCACAAGCTTAGGAGTCACAGTCAGAACTTGCTTTCTTAATTTACAGGTGTAAACAATGTCACGTACCATAGTGCTTATTTGAAATCAAACTTTGGAAGTCAACTTGTAGGTGATTAATTCAAACATAAGAATTGAACTTCAATGTGATTAATTCAAACTTAGTATTAACATAAGAAATTCACATAATTAGCATGATAATTCGTTGCATAATAAACCCATAGCGCTTATTTAAAATCAAACTTCAGAAATCAACTTGTAGATGATTAATTCAAACATAAAGACTTGAACTTGAAAGTGATTAATTCAAACTTAGTATTCATATAAGAAATTCACATAATTGGCATGACAATTCATTGCATAATAAAATCCTAGGATGGTACTAGAAACCTGTGATGTAGCTCCTATGAGGCTTATCAGTGAAAAATTCCACGAGCCTAGAAGTTATAGTGAGAACTTGCTTTTTTTATTCACAGGTGTAAACAATGTCATATATCATAGTGCTTATTTAAAATCAAACTTTGGAAATCATCTTGTAGGTGATTAATTCAAACATAAATACTTGAACTCATATGGTGGGATAGGTTGGTTTCAATATGGAAGAGAAATGGTTAGAGAACTGTAAAAGCTTAGGGAATGTTCTGTAAAGTAAAGATTAAATGTTCTGTAAACTTAGGGAAAATGAAGGATACTAACTATGAAATAACTTTTTAAAATAACTATTTTGCATAAATGAGTAGTATTGATAGCTCTTGGATGTGTAGACGATTAACACCTAATGGTTTCATTAATCATAAGTTTATTAAGGAAGTTGAAGCTTTTATTCACTATGCATGTTCTTAACCTACATATATGGATGGCCCAAAGATCATATGTCCATGTAAAAAAAGCAAACATATTTGTTTTTTGTTCTAATTGATGAAGTGAATCTTCATTTGTTAAGAAAAAGGTTTGTTCCAAATTGTTTTGAGTGGACGCGAAATGGGGAGCCATTAATTTGTAGCACCTTAAGGGGTAATAAAATAAACTCCTCAATATATGTGGATGGGTTTGAAGGGGGGACTAGATTTATAAAAAATAATGTGGGTGCAACTGAAAATCCTTACGTCTAAATGGTTTATGATGCAGTCGGTTATACCTTTAGGAAAATATAAAAAATCTTGAAGAAGAACCAAACCCACATGAAAAAAGTTTTTTGACATACTACAATCAACTGACCAAGTATAATGGCCAAATTATGATACCATGACTCAATTATCTTCAGTTGCTCAAATATTGAACATAAAGTCTAAAGGGCATATTTCTGATTAAAGTTTTGATAAAATTCTTGGTTGGTATAATGAATCATTGCCTCCTGATCATATAATGGTTGATAAGTTTTACAATATGAAGAAACTTATTAGGGGTTTTAGTTTGCCATTTGAAAAAATTGATTGTTGCAAATTGGGATGTATGTTGTTTTAGGGAGATGATGTGAAATTATAAGAGTGCAAACTTTGTGTTCAATCTAGGTTCAAACTTCGAAAGCGTACTATGAAACAAAAATTAGTACCTTGGAAGCGAATGTATTATTTCCCATTAACTCTGAGACTTCAAAGACTATATGCCTCTGATGTTACTACATCTCACATGAGATGGCATAATGAACATGAACAGGAAGATAGAATAAGTCATCCATTGGATTCACTCGCATGTATTCTTACAGCCATTGCTATCTAAATTCCATCATCTTTGGAATATGGTGTGGAGACATATGATGTATCTCTTAAACAAAATTTTGTGTTAAGAGTAGATTTGATGTGGACTATTAGTGATTTTTCAGCGTATGCTATGTTGTCTGGATGGAGCACAGTAGGTAATTGGCTTGTCCTTACTGTGGCAATGATCTGATGCGATTTATCTTCCTAATGGGGCCAAAACATCTTTGTTTGGCAACCACAGAAAATTTCTTTCTTCAAACCATCCATTTGGACGTAGTAAACAAAAGTTCATTAAGAATAAGATGGTACAAACACCTCCTCCCCCTCACAAAACTGGTGAAGAGATATTGCAGGAGATCGATGAATTAGGATTGCTGAAAATTATAGAACTTGAAGCTAACAAAGTTAATACAAGCATTGGTAAAAACTTTGGTTGGAGAAAATGAAGCATCTTTTGGGATTTTCCATATTGGAAAACTACTTTGATAAGTCATCATATAGATGTAATGCATATTGAAAAAAATAATTTTGAAAATTTGTTCAATACCATAATGAACATTGAACGAAGGACAAAGGATAGTGTAAAATCACGAACTGATTTAAAACTTTTTTATAGAAGGAAAGAGATAGATAAAGATCTTTACACCGATAAATATCCGAAAGCATGTTGCACTTTAGACAAAAAACAAAAGGAAATTTAGTGTCAATGGTTAAAAAGTCTAAAGTTTCCCGATGGTTATGTTTCAAACTTGGCAAGGTTTGTGGACATAAGGAAGTATAAATTATTTGGTATGAAAAGTCATGATTGTCATTGTTTATTCAAAAGGTAATTTCAATTGCATTTCGGGAGTTGCTACCGAATAAGGTTTGGGAAGCTATAATAGAATTAAGTTTGTTTTTCAAAAGCTTAACATCATCTGAAATAAAGTTGGCTGAAATAGAAAACTAGAAAGGAAAATTCTAGTAATCTTGTGCAAATTAGAAGGAATTTTCCCTCCAAGCTTCATTGACTGTATAGAGCATCTATCTGTACATTTAGCACATGAAGCTAAACTTGTTGGTCCAGTTTAATATCGTTGGATGTTTCCGTTTGATTATAGTTAGTATTTAAATTGGAGTTATAGCATGTTTTAATCATAGAATTATAATAACCCTATTTATAATGTAGGTATTTACATCACTTGAAGAAAAATGTCAAAAAAAAGGCTAGAGTTGAAGGTTCGATATGTAAGGCTTATTTAGTGGAGGAAGCAAATACATTTTGTTCACATTATTTTAAGCCATATGTGCACACAAAAGAAAGAAAAGTTTCTCGTAATGACGATGGGGGAGAACGGGTGATGTTGATGGTAACTTATCCATTTTCATATATACTAGACGAACATATGGACGGTCAATAAGAAAAATGTTAACGGAAGAAGAAATAGAGGCTGCCTATGGTTACATTTTATTGAATTGTCCAGAGGTTCAACCTTTTGTGCAGTAAGTTTAATTTGATTTTGAAATTGATTATTTAGGTTTTCAAAGTTAGTGTTGTTCACAACTAAAATACATAATAATGCTTTTAGATTATATAAGGAATAGTTACACGAGCTAAAGCCCCAAAAAACACAGGATGATATCAATAAAGAAGTTGAAAGACACTTTCCTTGATGGTTCGAAAAATATGTAAGTTTTCACTTGTAATAATTGAAATGGTTGAATTATCATATCAAAGTGATTATATGACATTATACTATTTATTATGATGAATTGTTTTTTATGTAGGCCTTAGAAAATACAATAGACAACAAGTTCATATGTGATCTTATGAAAGGACCTTTGTGAACTGTTAAATCGTATTCGGTGTATTTTGTTAATGGATACAGATTTTATACAAAATATCATAGTCATAGCAGAGCAAGAGTAAATAATTGGATTTCCATACAAGGAAAATTAACGGATTACTATGGTAAAATTATTGAGATACTTGAAATTGAGTACCATGCATTACCAATAAAATAGAGTGTGATATTGAAGTGTGAATGGTTTGATCCAACACCTAATGTTGGAAAAAAAGTGCACAGCTTATACAATCTAGTTGAAATCAACCAACGAAGAAGATTTAGACAATTTGAACTTTTCGTGTTAGAGATGCAAGCTATCTAGGTGTATTATGTCCCTTTTCCTAGCTTACGATGAGATAAATGAAATTGGTTGGCCGTATGCAATGTAAAACCTAAAGTTGTTTTTAAATTATATAAAATAGGAGAAAGTAAGAGAATTGAAAGTTAAGCATTTCAGGAAGATGTTTATGAAATAAATACATGTGTAATATATGACGAGAATGAACCTTTGAACGATCTAAATAATAAATATGTTGAAATTTCATCTGGAGAGAATGAGGAGGGCGAGAGATCTAAAGAGGAGCCTTATTTTGATTCTAATTCTTCAAAAAAAGAAGATGATGATGATTTTGATTTACAATTAAGTGCTGATAGCAATTAATTTGTGTTTTTAATAGAATATTATATTAATAAATCTATTATTGCATCAACAATATATTGTTTTATATTGTTCTATTACTAGAAAATTCAATGAAATGTGAATTTTAGGTTAAAAATTTTTCACCAAAGAGAAAGCAGGGTATGATGTGACCAAGGTTCAGGTTACAATGATTTGGAGAAGCCAGCGCATTTCTAGGTGAAGCATCATATTCTGCAAATGCTACAACTCATCCAGATAAGGCATCACCTTTTTATCCACCAGCCCTACATAATCCACCAGCCCTATACCGACAGAGATATCAAGGGTAAACGTTACAGATGAAGGAGGTGCCCTCAAGCCTAGAGCTAAGGGTGTAATAACCCGATTTCCATATTAAGGGCTAGACCATTAGTTGTCATTGGAATTCATGAATTTGCATTTCATTCACATGCATATCATTAGCATATACACACATGAAATATGAACTAG
>JAOQMS010000179.1:17484780-17495782 GCA_027563885.1 Erythroxylum longipes
CTCTCCGGCGATGCTAATCACCTTAGGACGCTTAATCCTGTCAGGCGCCAACTTTGACAACGACAAAGTAAGCACACCATTCTCTAGCTTAGCGTTAACAGAGTCCTGAGTCCACGTCTACATTTTTCAGCAACCTGAACTGTCTCCAGAACTTGCCATATGATCTCTCAACTCTGTGCCAGACAAGTTGCAGGGGTTTGGCCAGGGACAAACCCCTGCGTGTGGCTCCGCCCCTGGATATAAAGACCAAAGCTTTATAATGGGATAAATTCATTTTATTTTTGAAAAATGATAAATTCATTTGTTAGAAGTGCATACTTGGTATTTTTAAAAAATACATCAAGAATGAGTGTCAAGATAGTTGATGTATTTCCAAAAAACATGAAAGTCATTCTTCCTTCCAGTCCATTTAAGTGTTGTTTCTTGCAAAGTCTGATAAAGAATACATGCTCGGACATTATAATGTCATAGTCTGTTTACTCTTTCATTTGAAATTCTGGAAAGATACACTAAGCTTGTATTCAAGATCGTGTATCAAACTTAAGCGACTAGAACGAATACATTTTAATTTGAGACACGTCCGTATTAAATACTGCTAATATTCTGCTTTCATTTTAAGTTATGATATGGTATAATTACTCTCTGTGTTATGTGTCTTTACCAAAGAAGAACACGCTATGGTACACAATTGCATCCCAAATTGTATACATGACAGTGTACATGACAAGTAGCCTCGAAATATATATCTTTTTAACAAGGTTAATTGTGATGTTGGTACTTGAATGATAGATTAATCATTTTTGATGATCGACGTAACTTTTTTCTTAGTTTCTATCCAAGTTTTCCGAGTTTTATATTGATGTTTATCTTTTCCCTTAGCTTCTATTCAAGCTTTCAGGGTTTTATTTTGATGTTTTTCACTTCATCTTTTGTATTACATCATATAAGAAATTAAATGAATTAGTTTGATATTCACTTCTTCTCTTATAACCCGAGTGTGAGTGATGGTGAGATAAACACCACGATATTGTCAAGGTCAACATAACTTGTGAAACCTACTTCATGATTAAATATTTAATTGCAGCCATACTCTGAAGACGGGGAATACTTCACTCACCCCAATTTTATGATCAACTCACTATTCGGCGCCGATGTCGGGAGTTACATGGCATTCGACAAACAGACACACAATGCTACTCTATGTAATAAATGGAGGACTCTCTCTCTCAATTCCTGCTGCGATTATTGTCTTTGAGACTTCACTGTCATTTAATGAGGCAAAAGTGCAAAATTGGTATTCCAATAAGCAGTCAGACCATTCTAACTTTAACAACCAACAAACGCAAACAGAGAAATAAAGTCAAAAGTATGGCAGTTCGTGCGCCAGAAAATGCTTAGGCATGATCGCGGTGAAAGAAATGTTTCAGTCATGGAGTTACTATTGTAATGTAATGTATTATCATCTTTATTAAGAATCTTATAGGTTTGTACTCAGTCCACAGGTGCAATGTGCAACTCCTTTCCAATATCTCCGTGTAAAGATGTTTTGTCCTTGGCAAGGCATATGCACCATTCTTGCTTTTGCCTTCACTAGCTTCTGACTGACAATGAACAACTTCTGGGTCCGCCAGCTTTTGAGCCATTGTCTCAACTTTAACTTATTATTTTTCTCTTTTTTATTCCTCACCTTCCGTCCTTACTTTGTCTAATTCTTTGGCTACTGTTGACTGCAAGAATTGGATCCTCTTTTGTGACAGGCTTTTGGAGCAGTAGGCATCACTTTTGAATATGTCATGTGTGGTATCTATATTTATTTCTATTCCATCTTTTGGTTACATCATCTGTGCCTCTGTGGCCTTTTAACTCTGCCTGAACATTGTCATCTTTTGTTTGTCTTCTCCCTTCATACTTGCGGGGAATCTAAAGCTTTCGAAATCCATTAAATATTGGCTTGCGATGCCTATAATAATGCAAGGTGTATGTGTTGGTGATAAATCAATTATGGTTTTGAAAACAATTTCCTATCACTTTCCATCCAAGGAGCAGGCTAGACATAAAAGAGAAATGATAACATTTTTAGTGAGTGAAAGTCCCCTTTGACACATTTGACTCAAATCAGGAAGAAAGTTGCAAGCAAGTTATCCTGGTACGCAGGTTATGAAATAATTAAAGACTGGTTAGCAAGTTGGGAAAACTAGCGCAGTAGAGATGTGCATGACCCATCTCTACTCCGCTAGTTTAAAAGCTTTTTTCTCATCAAAATGATTATGACAACTGTCGAGACAGAGACGATACTGGAATCAAATTGGCAATAATTCCTTATATGTATATTTATTATGACAGCACTAGACATGTTTACAAGTAATTACCACTGGGTTAGTGTGATCCAAATGTTTTTCAATCCCCTCGTCCAAATATGGACAAGATCACAACGCCTGAAGAGCTATTAACAGCATAAATACATTTGCGTTTGGGTTAGATAATCATCACTTGATTAAGAGTCTTTAAGGAAGATTTGAATTCTATAAGGACCACAGGAAGATAGTTGGCATTCCAACCAAAAGCAAATGAATCACCCTGAACCAAACCATCTTTCTTCTTGACATAAGAACCAAAACAGCTTTTGGCCCTTATTTATTCAGATATTTCTCACCAACAGCAGGTATGTCTCCCACCAAATGTATATTTAAAAGGGCATCACACTTTTTGGCCTTCACATGTATTCATTGCATATGTCACTAATTTTTCTTTTTTTTTTTGATCGATTATTTAAGAGCCTTTGGTGATGAGGTGGAAGTATACTTTCTTTTCACCGGATTTTGAAAGAAAAAAAAGGGGGTCGCTCGAACTTTGATCCAAAGGAAGTATAGCATTTTCATGCATTTTTGCTTAAATAATCATGTTGTTTACCCTTACAACTTAAATTTGCAATTTGAGCTGTCACAAAAATTTCCTACTCCGTCCCCGTTCACATCGACACAATTGAAGCGTATAAAAATGTTTACATTTTAACTATTCCTCTTATGCTTACATATGACATATGTAGCTCAGTGACTAAATCAAGTCCCATTTAAAAAGGAAAAAAAAAAGAACATTTCGTTGGAATATTCAACCGAGTTATACATATGGAGACGACTCTGCAAGTGCTGACGCACGCAAAACATGAGAGGTCAGGATTCGCCATACAAAACTAGCATCGAGAAACAAAATATATAAAAGAATCGGACGGCAAAGAAGTAGTTTGGGACATGATCCTCTGGCCTGTCCCACATAAATGGATGGCTGAGATACAATGGGACAGATTAGGGCCAGAGTAAAGGGGCCAGAGGATCTGAGGGGAAGAAGTTTGGGCCCCCATTAAACTAATGCAAAAAGCGATTCTCTTGTCTTGCTCAAGGTTCCCTGGCATTGAAATCGGCCACCAAATAGTTTGTTCTGTTGAAAGTTGAGGACGAGGATGAGTAAATGAACCAACAACATGCATAAGAGCATTTATGATTCTTGTTGAAAGTAGTTTCTCCTCAGCCTGGGGTTAACTAGCTCATATTTTATTACCAGCAAATAATGATTTAATATGTGCTGTTCATTTTTGTAAGATCTACGTAAGCTTGCTCTCATGCCACTTTGCAAAAATAGACATCATTTTAGTTAAATTTCATTGACCATAAGGAAGTGCTTTTATATTGTTCTAGTTAACATTACGAAATATTTTATTCAATACCGGAGATGTCAAGATTATATATATTCTAGTTATAGCTTGCTTTGAGGCAAATTGTGGAACTTTCACTAAGATTTTTCAAATAAGTGGTCATTTCTTAATCTCCCATTGGCATGCTTACTGTGATTTAAAGTGACTAGCTTGATACAAACAAAAGTAGGCACTTTTGAAAGTTTGGTTCACCTTAAAGATTTTGAAAGATTAATTTAATATATTAGGTAGGTGTTCAAATATGCTCGCGATGATAAAAAGTTAAGTGTCTCGAGTAAGCATGCTTCCTTACGTATGTGTATCCAAAAGGTTAAAAGTCAGTGCTAGAGAACTTTTCTTAGCTTATTTCGCTTTGAAAAATCGAGTGCTTGTGTGTAAAGCATTAGTACCTAAAAAGGCCAAATTTTTACACACTATTACTGATGGCGACCTAAAACTTTTTCTTCGAAACAAAAAGGGATAAAGATAGTATGCTTTTCAAATGAAGCTTTTGAGATGGGAATTTGGCATATTTTAATTGTTACTTTCAACGGGAATGGATAGGCACCTTCTTTTTTACAAAAAGGAAGTCTTTGATGGGGCTGTGCTCATTTTGTCATTTCTTTCAATCATCTATGGTAATTCTGAAATTTTAATAACCTTTATCCTATATTCATTTTTTCCTTTTATTTGGTTGGAAACATTTAACATTGCCTTCCAACTTTTCCTAGTAGTTAAATGATATTACAATTTTTGTGGGGAAAAAGGGTATCCTTTTGCCTGAATGGTGCTATTAACATATATTATCACATCTTCACACAATCTTTACGTAGTCAACTAATCCACTATAATTAGCCTTTATTTTTGCCTAAGATCATATACATTAATGATGTATATTATTATGTTGATTTGTTACTTTAACTAGAGACACTTAGAGTGTATAAATAGCAGTATGTACATCTCATTTGACATATACAGAAATACAGATTTCTTCTTCAATTCTTTCTTCATTCTCTATTTCCATATCATATCAAAGCCTCCTTTGTAACAAAAAGAGTCAATTCTTTCTTCATTCTCTATTTCCACATCATATCAAAGCCTCCTTTGTAACAAAAAGAGTCAAAATTCTGGAGCTTTTTCATTCTTGCCCTCATGCATTCATCTCTTGCATTATGGGTTCTTAAATATGCTCTAAAAACAATTTGGTGGACATAATTTGGTGTATTGTTGTACACCAAATTGTTCCTCATCCTTTGCAGAGCACAACGATGTAAATCTTGTCGCTAGAAACTTCAGCAAATTGTTCCTCATCCTTTTCAAATCACAATGGTGTAAATCTCGTCGCCAGAAACTTTCACACGTGCCACCAAGAGCCACTGATCTCTGAAAACCCTAGTTGCAGATTTTTTGGAGGAAGAAAACGACTTAAACGACGTCATTTCACTCTAAGGTAAAAGGACATCGTTCAGCAACTAAAGGGGGTTCCACATCCACGTCACCCACAATATGATAGTCATCTCTGTCGTGTCATCGCCACCTCATCTTTTGTGTCACGTCATACATCCACGTGTCATCCTCTGATTCGTCCACGTGTCATATTCTCTTCGTTCGATTCAGACCCGCCGGTTTAGTTCGGTTCTAAAAGGGGTTGACTAACACTTTGACCGTCTAGTTCAATACATTTTAATTTGGTTTATTCGTAAAACAAACCAGTACCTAAGGTTTTTCAAAACCCTGAATCCAATTTTGAGGTCAAAATAACCAAATTTCATCTCTATAAGTAGGTTTTCTCTTATTTTATTGCATTTTTTACTATGGATGCCTATAAACTTCCTCAATACATTCTCAAACCTATTAATATCATCTTTGATGGCTCTAACTATAATCTTTGGGCTAAGGAAATGTGTAGTTTTCTTAAGGGGAGACTTCTTTAGCGTATTGTTACAGGAGAATTACCTAAACCTACTTAAAAGAAAGATGAAGACATTGACGTTTTCACTGAACAATTAGTGGCTTGGGATGGCATGAACCATAGAATCTTAACATGGTTTTGAAATACATGTTCCAAAGAGATCAAACATGACTTTCAACGATTTGACACAACTCAAGAGGTATGGAATTTCCTTTAAAAATCGTTACTCAGTATTAGATATTGTCCATCAAGAGGTATGGAAATTCCTACAAAAATTTCTGTTGGACAATTATGTGAACTTGGTGTTAACATATCCTTTTCGAGTCGTGGTTGTATTGTATAAGATTGACAGATGAGCAAGATCATTAAGAAAGGGCATAAGGTTGGATGATTGTTTGAGCTTACTTCATTAAATCTTCCCTCAAAGCTTATAGTCGGTGTTGTCACTTCTCATATATGACACTCTCGATTGGGTCATCTTTCTACCTCTAGGTTAGGGTATTTAATCTCTAACGGTACTCTAGGTCATGTTAAGATTGAACATTTTGATCAGGTCCCTTGTCAACCATCATGCTTTACCATTTTCAAACAGTGATTCTATCTCTTTAGCACCTTTTGATCTAATTCATTTTGATATTTAGGGCCTGCACCTTATGAAATTATAGGTGGTATGAAATATTATGTGATCTTTGTTAATAATTTTTCTCACCATACATGGATTTATCAGATGCGCCATAGATCTGAATTATTCTCCATTTATTCTTGCTTTGCTAATATGATTCACACCCAGTTCTCTTACAAGATTAAACTATTTCAGATTGATAACATAATGGAATACAAAGATACAAAATTTATCAACTTTCTTAATCAACAAGTGACTATCATTCAAAGATCCTATCTAAACACTTCTCAACAAAATGGTCAGGCAGAACACAAACATAGACATATTCTTGACACTACTCGAGCCCTTCTTTTATCATCTTCTTGTATTCGGGAGAAGCAACCTTTACTACTGTATATACTATCAATAACATTCCCTCCCCTAACATAGATAATATCTCTTCTTATGAGCACTTATTCAATCATGCTCCTGATTATCAGTTGATAGAGCATCGTAACGCTAATCAAAATAAAAACTATACTACTACTATAACAGTGGTGAGTCTAAGTTGATCCCACAAAGAGTGTGTGTAAGGTTACTAAAATGAAATCAATCGGTGTTTAGGTTTACGGGGTTTTGGAAATAAGAAAATAAAATGAAACTAGACTAATAAAAACAAATTAAAGAAAAAATACGAAAATGATAAAAGTGGGAAATTTGGTATGGACCCGATTCTTTAGTTCAATCTCAGCCTACACCCTAATTAAACATATTTCATTGATTTGTTGTTCTCTAACCTCTCCTAGCAACTATTAATCATGAGTTAATAATTAACCTGAGTTTTCCCTTAATTAGTGTTTAATAAAGATACGATCATTAATTAAAGCTAACCACAGAATAACCTAGGATACGATCTCTAGATTTAATTATGCAGTAGCATTATGAATTGAAAAAAACAATTAATCAAGGCAACAACCACATACGATGCATCATTTAACTTAGGTTATGTTATCCCTAATGATTACAAATCATTAGTCGCTACACATGAAGTTCAAAATAACAGTTATGGATTATATTGAAATTCTAATAATGAGTTTGCACACAATACTACAAGAAAAATGAGCTTTTGCGATGGTCTTTACTGATGAAAAACGTGAACTTTCCGTCGGTATATAAGATTAGCGACCAATATTACCTACGGATAAAAACGTCGTAGAAATGGTCGTAGCTGATAAATACCGACGAAAAATGATTAATTACCGTTGGTAAATTTACTGATGGAATTTTTTTTGCCGTTGGTATCTTTATAAACGAAAATTGTTTTCCATCGGTATATTTACCAACAGTTGGAATAATTTCATCTGCAAATTGTTACAAAATTACCGACAATTATAACGTCTGTAAATACTGACGATAAGTCGTTGGTTATTCCATCTGTGATTACTGATGGTATGTGCTCCGTTTGTGATTACCGACGACATGTGGTTGGATACTCCATCTGTGATTACGACAATTTTCGTCTTTCTGTCGATAATTTTATGCAAACCATGAGAAAATTTGTTCCAAATGTACTGACGGAAGTTGTTGTCCTGTCTGTGATTACCAATGGTAATGTTTATTCCGTTGGTAAATGTTTAATTTTAGCAATGGATTTTCATATGTCCGTCGGTAAATGAATGAGAAAACTTTTTCTAAAAAATGTACTGTCAATATCGTCAATAAATTTTATTTTGCATAATTTAAGCAACTATTAATGTAATAGTATAAATTTATTTTTTAAACATAAATTTGATTGACGATATAAAGTTGAAAATATCTTAATTGATAATAAAAACATTAAATTGTGCATAATAAGTTTTCGTATCTTTAATAAAATGATCAAAAGTACACTATTAATTTGAAGATGGTGGATGCCTTAATTGATGCGTTGAGGTTCTACCCCTACCCTTCAACTCATCCATCTCATTACGGAGCTGAGTTATGTACTCCATCGACTATTGCAACTGAGTTGCCAGCATCTGTACTGTGCTCTCAAGCTGAACGAATCTCTCATTGGATGCTGACCGCCTACTAGATGCAGCTATACTGGATGTGGAGGATTGCGAATAACATATATTCGCAAATAAACCTAAGTCGAATATCCTTCCCTGACGGTTCCTACCACCCACTGCATGAAGATCGGTTTGAGTCTCATCAACATCTTCAGACTACTGAGATTGTCGATGAATGCTTTCTTGAATTTGGTCCTATCAGAAAGCAATATTTATATTAGTAAGTGATAATTATTAAGCATTAATATTAAGCCATAAATTTCACATACATTGAGTTCTCAACAACAGTTGTTGACGAATGTCACACCATCATGCTTCTTAGTGTAAGTGTGTAAAAAGAGCTTACGGGGTATAGGCCTCATGCTCATAGTCTTTTCCTGTATAAGAATAAAATATTATAAGTGAATTAAAATTTATAAAAATTTCGACAAAGTTTCCTCTATTTTTATGAAATCCACCCCCTCTTAAACAAAGAAAAAAACTAAAAAACACAGCCATATATAGCACCAGACATTTATAACATTATCATTCTCAACAAGAAACACATATTTTCATTCCAAAATTCACACATAAAATTCAATAGAAATACAGCAAAGTTAAGAAATGACAGTATAAATTTAAAGGGTAGATACTTACAAGTCTCTCTACATGCTCTTGGTGGGTAATAGATTCTCTTGTATGTACAGGAAGACTCTCTCCCTTGGTCCTCTACATCTGTTGGCCGATTTACGCTCTGAAAGGGATATTGCCTTAGGCGATGTCCAATACTGCTGCCAACAACTCCATATTTCTTCATAAATGTAAGGCAGTCGTACACCTTACCTGTGTATCGTAGCAACAAAGTCGCGATAATGTGTACGTGCTCATCTTTTCCATACTCTATAGGCGATCGCGTCTAATTGAGAATTCCAAAAAAATTCTTTCTGAAACAAAAGGAAAAACATTCAATTAATACTTATGATGTAATGATATTTATTTAATAAATGTACAAAACTGTTAATTAGAAAAAGAAAATAATAATTTTTGTTATACCTCAAACTCGTGATAGTAAAATTCCCTTGTCGCCTGAGAGATATTCTTCCAGTCAAAGCCCTCAATATCAATCTTCTCCTTGAATTTTGATGTCATGTTTCTTGAACACGGTCCAAATGGAATTAACCTAATATAAGGTTGAAAATTTTTATACCATTTAGAAAATTGAAACTTATAACTTAATTATAAACATATAGTGTCCAATTTATTTTCACTTACATATTATTGACAATTGTAATGTAAGTTTTTCCATCAGGTCCCTCTGCTCTAAGTCAGTGGCCGCTTTCTTCTTCATCATTGTTTACCCCTGATACCTCTGTCAGTATAAGGGTAGTAAATGATGTAGGGGTTGTGGATGGTGCAGCAACATCTATAGAAGGTACCTCATTTGCAAATGTAGTAGTTGGAGGGGGAGGACGAGATTCAGTTCCAGCTGTTATAGCATGGATTGCTTCACCTGTACTGTAAGTACCTCCAAATAATGCTCTGAATCTTAGTCGCGAAATATCCTGTCTTCTCTTTGGTGCCATATTTCAACCTGAAATTAATATTAAGCTTCAGCTCTTCAAAGTTATGACAAGTAATCTCAGTGCATCACGTGTAGATAATATACTACAAACATCATACAAAGTCGCTACGTTCTTATATATGTCAGATTCAATGATGAAAAAATGAGAACGAAATTAAAAGAGTTAAAATAAATGTCATGTTTATTCAAGATGGAAATAGATTTAAAAAAAGGGTAAGCATTGAAATTTGGGAGGCTGCAGAAGTGTAACATGCCATAAGAAAATCAGGGTTGATGTATCAAGTAAAGGAAATAATTAATTACTTGAATATAACATTCAATTACAAACACAAATTAATCGTTATCATCACTTAATTGTAAATCAAAATCATCTTCTTTTTCTAAAGAATTTGAATCAAATTTAGGCTCTTCTTCAGATCTCTGGCCCTCCTCATCCTCTCCAGATAAAATTTCAACATATGCATTAAACGGATCGTTCAAAGGTTCATTTTCCTCATATAGGACAGATGGATTTATTTCATGAGCATCTTCTTGAAACACTTCACATTCAATTCTCTGTTCTCCTTTTCCATGTGATTAAAAAACACCTCCAGGTTTAACTTTGCAAACAGCCAACCAATCTAACTTATCTTATCATAAGCTAGGAAAAGGGACATAATACACCTTGATCGCTTGCATTGCCAATACGAAAGGTTTAAATTGTC
Organism: Erythroxylum longipes; assembly: GCA_027563885.1. NCBI lineage: Eukaryota > Viridiplantae > Streptophyta > Magnoliopsida > Malpighiales > Erythroxylaceae > Erythroxylum > Erythroxylum longipes. Next base: position 17,495,298 of record JAOQMS010000179.1, read on the forward strand.
AAAATCTTCTTTACTTGTTAATTTCAACTAGATTGTATCGGCTATGCAATTTGTACCAACATTTGAAGTTGGATCAAACCACTCACACTTAAATATCACACAAATGAAGACCTCTTTTGCATTCACACAAAATCCAAAGGTATCATAATCATATTATTAAAGCAATACATATGGTAAATATTAGCTGGACAACTAACCTAGATGGATGAACAACTTCAAACTATAACGAAGAAAGATGAGCGACTCTCTCTAACACAATATAGGGCCTACGAAAAAGAATATCAAATATTTAATATAAGATTGAGAAACTAAAATATGATATGCATTACATGATAGAATTTAAAAGTGTAGTTCTTATCAACAATAATGACAATATTTTGATGTAAGTAAATAAGGCATCAAATAGGCAAATCAATAAACTCAAATATTCATTATCTAAATTCATTATAGGTAGTGAAATTTTGAATAACATGCTTGGAGCCTAA
>JAOQMS010000179.1:17495882-17517767 GCA_027563885.1 Erythroxylum longipes
AGAGAGAGAGAAAGCAAAGAACCAAGACCAAGAGAGAAAATTCGAGAGGAGAGAAGAGTCAGGGGGGGGGGTATAAAATTTTTTGTCAAAATTGCAAACTAGTCCCTAAACAAAAGAGTTTTCGCGGTACAGGCCTGGTACCATCCGGCATAGCCGATACCGGCCGGTACCAGGTGAAAACACCCGGTACCGACCAATACCTGCGGCCGGTACCTTAGCAACCGGTACTGTTCCGTTTCCCGGCCGGTACGGAACGGTACCCATAATACTGCCTCTAAGTGATGGTACACTTTATCGATAGTTAGTTGGCAGTCTTATATACCTCACTGTCACTCGCCCAGATATTGCTCATGTCGTTCACATTATTAGTCAATTCATGTCTTCACCTCGTACCACTCACTTTTCTGTTGTTCTTCGTATACTATGATATATTCAAGTTTCTTTGTTTCATGGACTCCACTTTAGTCATTCATCATCATTGGATTTACGTGCATACTCTGATGTTGACTGGGTTAGAGACCCAACTAATCATCGATATACCACTAGGTACTATTTCTTTCTTAGCACATCTCTCACTTTTTGGCGTAGCAAGAAGCAAACGATTGTCTCTCGCTCAAGAACTTAGTCAAAATACTGAACCCTAGCTGACACTAACTCTAAACTTTTATAGTTACGATGGTTACTTTAAGACATTAGTGTAACCTTCTCTTTAGCAGTTCTTCTTTTTGTGACAATTATAGTGTCATGCAGATTGCTCACAACATTGTCTTTCATGAATGAACTAAACACATCAAGATCAATTGTCATCTTGTACGTCAGCATGTGCTTCACGTAACGATACAACTTGTCCTAATCTCATCTTAAGCACAAATTTCTTATCTTTTTACCAAATCACATCTACATCAACGTTTTCAAGATCTTTGACACTACAAGAAAATTACAAAATGCTGACCAAAATTACCAACGAAAAAATTTTATCGTAAACTAGCAACGGAAACAAACCAAATGACATTCGCATTAACGTTTTCAAGATCTTCAGCACTACAAGAAAATTACAAAATGCTGACTAAAATTACCAACGAAAAAATTATGTCGTAAAGTAGCAATGGAAACAAAAATTCTGTAGTAAATTAGCGACGAAATAAAAAATCTGTCATTAAAAGAGGACGAAAGGTTACCACCAACTTTGCCAACGGAATTTAGCGACGAATTAGCCAATGGTACTCGGGTAAAATTCCTGACAAAATTTACCCACAGAAATAACTTTTGTTGGTAAATTAAAACTTAAAGAAAACGACGTCATTTAAATTGGAAGGAAACATTGTCATTTTCCTTTAAATTAAATCGACAGATGCAGACCTTCGTTCTCTTCTGCTCCATCGTTTTCTTCTTCATTTTCTGTTCTTCTTCATTTCCTCCATCTCCAACAGATCTGTCTTATTTTGTCTGTCCATCGTTTATGTTCATTTGTTGTCATTGCTTCCATTGTCGAGGTTATTCATCGCTGCTATTAGGTTTATTTTTTCTGCTTCATTTTGTGTTATTAAATGATTTTATTTTCATTGGTTTTGTTTGTGTGGATTGAGTTGTGAAGGTTTATTTTGGTTCTTAATGGGTTGTTTATTGTTTTATGTTAATGTTAGTGAATAATGAAAAAAAACAATAGAATTGAAACAAATTAAGGATGGATTTGTGTAGCATACCAACAGTTTGATGAAAGTTCTGTTAGGGATGAAAGTTCGATGAATTGGTTTTAAAACTTAGAAGTTCATATGTGAACCTTAATTAGAACTTATAGTGACTTAAAACAACAGAAATTGGTTTTAAAACAAATTGTGCACAATCTTGCCTTGAAGTCGCAAAGCTATATAGAAATTATGACAGTCCAGAAATTACTTAGCTTTGTTGTGGACTAAGTTCAATGAAAATTACAACAGTTACTAGAGGGTTTCATGAAAGGTACTAAATTGAAACATAAAGAAACCATATAAATATGTTCCAAATAAAAACTTATGTAAGCCTTATAATAAATGAAGTGAAATTGCATTAAATAAGATATCTCTAGCCCTATGTGTGATTATCTCCTTAGTTATATATCAATGATGATAGGTATCATATTATGATACAATTTGTTTTATATGCCAATAGTTAACTAAAATAACTTGGAACAAACATGGAAAAGACTTGCCGGTATAGAGAATTTTTTAACCCTATTCTATAAGAAGAAGTCTTTTAAATGGTTGATTATATTACTAGGTAGGAAGATGCTTTTAAAAACTTCAAAAATGTCTAGATGTTATTTCTAGTGAGGTAAATTAATTAATTACATTCAGAACAATATTATTTATAGTAGTGAGAGTACTAACAAGATCAAAAAAATAGGTGCCTAAATTGAAGTATTTTAGTAAAGCAAGAGATTATAAAGAGTGGAAGAACTTTCTATTAGACATATAATAGTATTTTGACATTATGAGAGTCCCCAAGTGATACAAAATTATACTAACAAGTACTTAATAGTTGACACTAAACTATATTGGCAACTGGAATGCATGATGACTTGAAAATTATTTATTATCATATAGATACATGATAAGCAATTGTTAATCAATTCAGGAAATAGCTCTTTCTATTTGATGCATATATACATAAGAAGTAATTGTTAGGGAATTCAATAACTGTTCTTTCTATCTAATGTATCTTAAACTACAAATGAGGTGTTGTGAAAATTGTAACATGATTGTATTTATTGCAATTATATTAAGGCGTTCAATTTCTTAATGTTAAAAAAAAGTAAGGATATTATCGATGCCTCTACCAGTCTAAAGCAAAAGAAAAAAGAATGTGATGGAAAACAAAAATACAAGGACAAGCAAATAAAAAATAGTAAAGGAAAACTAAATAGGTAGAATGTTCATTCTAATGATTAAAAAAGAATTAATAATGAAGAATGCTTCATATTAATAATGGTTCAAACTTTGTGCTTGACTATTTGAAACAAAAAATCAATTCAATGGTGTCTAAAGATGATTTAGGTGGAAGGTATCAACTTTTCTCAACCCTCTTTAACTACACAACACCTTTATTAGCTATGTGGTTGTTATTTACATTTGCATCTTTGAAGCACTTGATTATCTGAAACAATGGAATTCGCATTGGTATAATAGGAGATACTTGTTTTATTTACAATATCCTTAAGTATAGGGTGTGATGCAATTTAGCTTGAAGGTGAAAAAATATTTGCATATTAAAAACAGTTAATTTAAAGGATTTTGATGTAAACAAAATGGCTATAATTTATCCATTATGATCAGTTTTGTGTTAGAAACATCAATTTGATGGTAATTCTACTTGATAATATAATTCCATTTTAGATTTTTTTTCTTAAGACAATATAAGGCAATGTGTACCCATATTTGAGTATCCTTATGTTTATGAAAAAATAGAGGTTATGTTTTGTTTGATGTTGCCATCTCTTAGTAGTGAATCAGATGGCAAGAGGAAGTCCCTAATAGTACCATAGATGGATTCTTTTGGAGCCAATTTGCTTAAGATATAATCTTGTGAACAAGTGTGTCTTAGGCCACATATCTTTCTATCTTTTTTATAATAAAAGATATTTGAGAAAATAAATGATATTAAATAAACTATCCCTATGTCAAATCAATGTATAGTATAAAAATAAATGATATTGTATAACCCCACTCTATATGAAATCAATATGTAAAATATAGTTATTCTTTCCTTTAAAGACAATATTTATATCTAGGATATGAAAAATACATGAATGCATGAAATTTATCTTTTTAATATGAAATAGAATGTTGGATGAGCATGTGATATTTATACATATTTAGCCATAGGCTCATCATATAAGTGCTTTCCCCTCACAAAGATAGCCTTGTTGTTAGAGGGTGCACTTTAATAACTGAAACCAATTTATCATTGGAATTCTTTGGCAAATTTATTGAGATACTTGAAATTGAGTACCCTGCATTGCCAATAAAACAGAGTGTGATATTTAAGTGTAAATGGTTTGATCAAACTCTTAATGTTGGAACAAAAGTGCACAGCCAATAAAATTTAGTTGAAATCAACCAGCGAAGAAGATTAGACAATTTAAACCTTTCGTGCTGGCAATGTAAGTGATCCAAGTGTATTTTTGTTGGCTATATGCAAAGTAAAATCTAGAGGTGCTTTTGAATTATATGGAAAAGGAGAAAATAAGAGAATTGAAAATGAACCGTTTCAGGAAGATGTTTATGAAATAATACATGTGTAACATATGACAAGAATGAACCTTTAAATGATCCAAATAATGAATATGTTGAAATTTTATCTGGAGAGGATGAGGAGGGCGAGAGATCTGAAAAAAAGTCTGAGTTTGATTCTAATTCTTCAGACAAAGATGATGATGATGATGATTTTGATTTACAATAAAGTACTAAAAGTGACTAATTTGTGTTTGTAATAGAATATTATATGAATAAATCTCTTATTGCATCAACAATATATTGTTAGATATTGAATTTATATTGTTCTATTACTAGAAAATTCAATAAAATGTGAAGTTCAGGTTAAAAATATGCCACCAAAAAGAAAAAAGGATATGATGTGGCCAAGGTTCAGGTTACAACGATTTGGAGAAGCCAGTGCATTTCCAGGTGAAGTATCACATTCTGCAGATGCTACAAAATCACCTGCAGTACGTCCAGCTATTGAACATCTAAATGAGATATCACCTTTTGTACCTGTTGCTATACCATCTAGCAACCCTGCTACACCATCCACTAGCCATATACTGACAAAGATATCAGGGATAAACGTTACGGATGAAGGAGGCGATCCTCCAGCTTGGAGCTAAAGTAGTTGATGGAAGAACTTACTATAAAATTGTCAACATTTTGTAAGTAAATTTCTAAAACATTTGTAATACATGATAACACCTTAAGTTTATACTGAATTTATTGGTTTTAATTTGAAAATAATATATAATAACTTATATATTAGGTTAGTTCCGTCTGGAATATGCTCAAAAAATATCTCATCCAAGTTTTTGTGACTTGAACCTGTAATCTTATGATCATATATGAACAATTTTACTAATTACTCCAAGGCTTACGATCCAAGTTATGATTGACCTAATTAACTATAATTCTCAAATCTAAATTTTATCTCAAAAGGAAGGTGGAAAAGTTTGAGATTTTTAAGTTTTTCAATTTCATAAATTTTATTCGAAAAGGATTTATCATCTAGACCAGAAAAGTAGAGATTACAAGACGTTTGAATTTAAGGCAAACTTTTTACTTTTATTATAACAAATATTCTTAGTTGGTTGAAGGAAGTAGAATTCTCTTAGTAGCAACTAGCTCATAGCTTTTTACTGTTCTCTTTGAAGAAGAGTATGATGATATTTTGGAAAGCTGAAAGTCAGCAGCGATCTTACGCTAACCGACAACTGTTTCCCATTTTGTGTTGAATAATGAAATTGTTTGTCTTCTAAAAATTTTAATTAATGGTTAAGATATGAATGCTGTTATATAAAATTAACTTAATTGGGTAAAATAATAATTAAAATTAATTCTTTACCAATGAACTCATGATGTAGATGTTTCTATATCTTGACAGGTGGAATGATTGTAACATTACTAATTAGTAATCAATTAAACAAGATTTCTAAAAAAGATAAAGAATAGAGCTCTCAATCTCTATAATCCACTTATCTAACATTAAAATTCCAACTTCATCAAATGATGGTTGCTAAATTTGTTTAACACACTTGTTTCATGATTCACTCATATATTATATTTCCTAGTTTTGTTTTATATCAAAAAGTGATAAACACGCCATCAGACTTTAAATTATGATAAATGAGGTCTTGAAATCCTCATTGTTTATTTCCATATTTATTGTATCAAATAAAATTAACAATTATTTTCTGTTTTCAATCAACAATCAACAAACAGATGTTCAAATCGATTTTTATCGAAACAAAAATACTACACAATAATTCTCTTTTCTTGTACCAAACGGCTAAAACCGACACTTAGGATCATAAATATCAAATATGCGACTTGGTTCCAACATTTGACCCAAACCATTTGCCTACTAATTAATTAATGTTGAATTAGATTCCATTCCTTGCAGATTTGAGGCATTATAGTGCCCTTTACAAACAGACACGCGTGCGTCTCTTGTTTATAATCGATACGTGATGGCTACTTATTTTCTTCCCTCTTTTTTTTTTTAAATTTTAATATATATGACATTTTCATTTTACTTAATAGTTTCTCAACTTGATAATTTTTTTGTTTCTTGCTCATTCTTATGTCCTATCTTAAGGTTGGAGAGAGTATTTCATCAACAATTATGCAGTAAGGAATGGCGGCTTTGGTATTTTAGTAAGAAAATTTATAGGCAACAAATAATAAGAGGGTAAAATATAATAAGTTAGGGTTAGGATTCATTTTATTTTTTTAATTTAAAATTTTATTGAATTTGGATGTCTTTTTTATTAATTATTAAATAAAATTTCGTTGTTATAATTTAAATATTTGGTTTAATAAATTCAATTTTGAGAGTTAGACTTGGAGATTGCCCTAATTGCCAGCCCGAGGGCCGAATATATTATAAGGTGACATTGTAATAGATGTAGAGAGTTGAAAGTCTCTTCCAGACCAGTTACAACCTCTATCTCTGAGCTACGTCGTTCTCAGTTTAAATCGGACAATATTACTGAAGACTACCATCATTATTAACCATTAATATTAAAATACTTGCTGAAATCGATACTTTTTAAGAAAGTAGGGAAGAAGTATGATTTATGAAACTCTTTTTCCGTATTTGGTAGCGGCTGATAAGTTATTTTTTAGTTATTTGATTCAAATTAATTGTTTGACCTATATTAAAAAGTTATTTATTTGATTATGAGCTGGTTATGTTGGTTTAACTCATCTTAAAAAGTTATTTATCTGTTTAGTTATGAGTTGGTTGTGTTGGTTGATTCAATCTAATCAGCTAATTTTTTAAAAGCTCCTTAAGTATAACGTTTGGAATTAATTGGTCGTTTAATGACAATATTGCTCTCCACTTTACTCTTTACTTTTGCTTTGTGTATCTTCAAAGTTGACTTTTTTTTTATCGTATAATTATGTTGTGAAGTTTGAAATAATATAATAAAGGTAATTAAATTTTTTTAATTTTTATTTAATTTTATAATAGTAGTTTACATTTTCAAATACCATAATATTAAGTTTTTAAACATAAAGAGTTACATCAAATTAATATTTTTAGTATATAACTACTATATATCGTATCTATGTCATACTATAATTATATATATTTTTAATTTATTAAATAATAAAATTCATACGTATTATATAAAAAATATTAATATGATGCACCTTGCGGCATCATTTATTTTAATAGAGAATTTAATAATATTATTATTATTGTCGTTGTTGTTGTTATTGTCGTTGTTGTTGTTAGTATTATTATTATTGTTATTATCATTATTATGTTTTTTATTAAAGTTATAAAATTAATTTTTGTAAAATTAAATATGTAATATCTAAATTCTTATAAGAATATTCAATGAAATATTAAGAAATATAATATTTATGCCCTTATAATTTTTTTAAAAATTATTCCTTTATAAATTATTTTACACATTCACAACAACTACTAAACAATTAATTTTATTAAATATTTTTAATAAATAGCTAATATTATTAACTGGTATAATATAAACAATTATCAACCGATGATAATAGAATCAATTAATAACTAATACAATATACTATTTGTCAAACCCAGTCATTACATAAAATAGGAGTAAAACATAATTAAGAAGAAAGAAAAGAAAAGGAGGTTAAAAGAGGTTGGATAATTGAGTACGCAGTAGAAACGCGTGCGAGAGAAAGAAGAAAGCAGTTTGAAAACTGAAAAGGCAGTGGTGGGTAAAGTAGTTAAGACTAGGACTGTAGAGGGTAAGTAAGTCAGAGCAGAAAGTGACTCTCGATAAACGCGTTGAGTTGAGTTGAAGTCATATTATTATCATCATTCACACTTTTTTTCCTCTTAAAAGTAAAGAAATATTAATTAAGAAAAACAAAAAACAAAAGTTGATGGAATCTCTTTACAACGACTTTCCATCATGTTACGTGCTTTTTCAGTTTACGTTAGACCTCAAAAGTTCAAAATTAACACAACCCCGCAACTCCTACTAATTAATTAATATGAAAATAATCTGAGAGGTTTTTTAATCCCAGTCTAATTTGCTACAACTTGTCAGTAGGTCAAAATTAGTTATAAATAGTCCTCCAGGCTCCAAGTATGAAGAATTAGTTTAGTTGGTCCATGATAATGTAATAACTAATCAAAAATCAACAACATAATAACTTGCCAATGTATCCCTCCAGTCGGTGCCTAAAATGCCAGCTAAGATTTATGTGTAGATACTTCATTTCCTTGTGTCTTAATGTCGAAATGAAGCCCAAATTTCATGCATGCAATTATATGATTCTTTTCATTAATTATAATTTTATCCAATAAATTATAAAAAGGGAAAATGGAACCCGTGCATCGCTTTTAGCCGACTTAAGCCAGACAAGGACGGTCCGTGAATGCACCCATCTAATTACTCACTGACTGACCATTCAATACTAAATAATTATTGTTTTCAATTTGTTTCTATTACTTGATGTATTCAGAAGAATTGATAATTGTTATTAATTTTATATCTAATCTACTGTTTTTTCTTCTAGCAGATTAGTTAACATGAATTAAAGATTGGTCTGGATTGGTGCGGATTTGAGCCGACCTCAAAATCAATCAAATGCTTGTCAAAATCGTTTAAGCTTCAGAGTTCAGACATAAGAGAATCATCTAACCAAATTTACTTCTAAACACTATTTATAGCCAGGGCCTCGCTGTCTTGGAGCAAAGTTGCCTTCTCTTCATGCTATTAAGTGATACAACGTCTCCCAACCGGTGTAGGCACTAGGCAGTAGGCCTAATAAATACAATTTAATTCCACCAATCGTCAAACGTCACACCACTTTCTTGTAGTCATTTAACAAGCTTTGGTTCATCGATTACTATCCTGTCATGCCTATATATAGAAACTTCTTTGAACAAGTTAAGCATACGTGCTTGAGTATAACCTTTTCTTTTTTCCCTTCCCGTGTCAATTTTGTTCATCACCCAATTTTCTTGAATATAATCAAATAATTGAAACAAACCCTTTATGCTGTTAAAATATAGGGTTAATATTAGTTGTGAAATTTTAAAATACTATAGTTTGCATATAATTATAATTTAAGTTATTATTACGCTTCATTCTATTGTTATTAAATCATTAATACTAAATATTATAACATACGTTAATTTGATCACAAAATGATATTTTATTAAATTTTAAGAGTACTCAATCTTTATTTTTGTCAATGTCGTCAGTGTTTATATTTATATTTGTGACTCATCTAGTAATGTTTCAAATCAATTTTTAATAGTATAAACTGTGTATTATAATGCTCTAATTTGTTAAAGTAACCTACAAATTAGATTTAAGCAGTATTTAACAATTAAATGTAAAATCTAACAACCGAAGCCTAACAGGAAATGGCTTGTTACGAGAGAAGCAACTGGAGTCTTACAGTGGTTACCTGACCGCTATTGATTCGAATCGGAGAATATTTTGACAATGATTCCTTCATTAGGGTCCGAATAGCTTTTCTTGCGTGCCTGCCTGCCTGCCTGTTGATGTTGGAATTTGGAAATAGTGGCATTTCGTTCTGATCGATAGTCTAAGCATTCACAATCTGCTTTTACCTGAAGAAAAATTTTCAATCTTTTCACCAAGAATCTCACCATCACCATCGCGGTACTCAACAGAAAACGAACTGAATCCCCAGAGTAGTAAAAGCAAGTGCAATTGGGATACGAATATTTTATTATTACAAGGTCAGGAGGGACGCGTGGCCTTAGAGATTGCGTTGCGTGTGAATGGTAAAAACAAATTACTTGATTTCCACGCGCGTTTTTCGCAATCTCACTTACATGGGGTTGTTGAGATTCCGTTATTTCGGAGCGTGCTGATTAAATTTTCTGTTTTAGATTTATTTTATTAAATTTTATTTATCTATTTATAATTTTATATAAAATCTATATTTAAATAATATTTAATAGAATATAATAAAAATATTATAACTAAATCAGAAAATCTGATCATGACAACGAGTTTCAAAGTAGAGTTGAGCCAAGTTTTCTCTTTTTCTTATTTTATTTGGTAAGTTCATCTTAAGATACTACGCGGCTACAGAGACAAAGAAAAAGCTGAAAACCATTCCAATAATCCAAATCTTACGAAAAGATGGCAACTTCCATTCCATTTTATCTGTCTCATCTCACCATGAAATATGAAAAAGATGGCAACTTCCATTCCATTTTATCTGTCTCATCTCACCATGAAATATGAATAGAGGCAAGAGAGGATTTTTAAAGCAAAGTTTACTTTAGCGCAAGAATAAAGTACATTAATGAATTAAAATACGCAAAAAGCAGATCAGAGTCCAGAAATCCTTGCAAAGCTAATAATACTGTTTTCTTTTTATGTTTTTACTCCAGAAATTCTCTGTTTCTTCTATCTTTCTTTACCATATGCTTTCCTTTTCTTCTTTGGTCACCAGGACTTGATTTTTACTTCACCTTTTGTTTGTTTTCTTTGTAATAGATGGTAGAAAACATTGAGACCGACTCAGGTTTCAACTATTCCTTTTCTTTTGTGACCAAGTTTTAATGGTTTGGCATTTTTAACCATTTTGGTTGTTGGGATATTTTGGTTATTGAATGAGAGAGGTAGAGAGGAAAAAAGGCAGAGAAAAAAACGGGATAGCTCTTATGAAGCAGGGGATCTGATATTGCCTTTTCGCGTTGAATTCTTGTATAGTATTCAGCTTTCTTGTGTGTGACACATATACACACTGTCCAAACGAGAGCTTGGAGATAAAGAGAAGAGAGAGAGAAAGAGAAGATTTTGACATATAGATTAGATAGATAGATAGATAGATAGATAAATCCCGATACAGAGAAGAAGAAAGCTTTGAGAGAGTTAAAAAGCTAAATTCTTCTAGTTCTCTTGAAGCTTTGTTTTCCCTGATTGATTTCATCCTAGTACTCACGCACTCCTAGCCGAGTTTCTCTCTTGTCAGCCCCACTCTTCTGATGAATTGCCAATTTGTCCACCTTTACCACCAAACCAAAACCAACCCAATCCGTTGAAACCTTTTGTTGTCTTAAAAGCAAACGACTAAAGATCGCAACTTCATCGTCAGAAATGAGAGCAGGTCTCAGCACGATCCAGCAGACCTTAACCCCAGAAGCCTCAAACATACTGAACCAATCAATCGCTGAAGCGAGTCGACGTAATCACGGCCAGACGACACCACTCCATGTGGCAGCGACGCTCTTGGCCTCGCCATCGGGGTTTCTCCGGCAAGCTTGCATCAAATCTCACCCCAATTCCTCACACCCTCTTCAGTGCAGAGCTCTCGAGCTCTGCTTCAGCGTCGCTCTTGAACGACTCCCAAATGCACAGATTCCCGATAACGACCCACCAATCTCTAATGCATTAATGGCGGCTTTGAAGCGAGCTCAGGCTCATCAACGACGAGGATGCCCTGAACAGCAACAGCAGCCTCTATTAGCAGTTAAAGTAGAGCTTGAGCAGCTTATTGTATCGATACTTGATGACCCGGGAGTGAGTAGAGTTATGAGAGAAGCTAGTTTCTCGAGTCCTGCTGTTAAGGCCACAATTGAGCGATCTCTGAATTCTTCTTCGAATTCCGGTTCTTCTACAACTAATCAAAGCACAATTGGATTGGGATTTCGCACACCTGAAGCTGTTCCAGTGCCTGCACCAACAAGAAATCGGAGCTTGTACGTGAACCCGAGATTGCAGCAAGCGAGTGCAGCACAATCTGGTGGGCAGCAGAGGAATGATGAGGTTAAGCGTGTTTTTGATATACTGTTGAGGACCAAGAAGAGAAATCCTGTTTTGGTTGGGGAATCAGAGCCAGAGATGGTCGTTAAGGAGGTTTTGAAGAGCATTGAGGGTAAAGAAACGGTTGAGGGCGTACTAAAGAATGTTCAAGTGGTTCATTTGGAAAAAGAGTGTGTAGATAAACCCCAAATGCCCTCCAAGATTGTGGAATTGGGGAGTTTGATTGAGGCTCGGATGGGAAATATGGATTTTGGAGGCGTGATTCTTGACTTGGGTGATTTGAAATGGCTTGTTGAACAGCCAGTGAATTTTCCAGGTGGTGTTGCTGGTGGGATTCAACAGCAGAGACAGCAGCTTATGTCGGATGTGAGCCGGACTGCTGTGACGGAGATGGGGAAGCTTCTGACGAGGTTTGGAGAAGCTCATGGTGGTGGAAGGGTTTGGCTGATAGGAAATGCTACATGTGAGACGTATTTGAGGTGCCAAGTTTACCATCCTTCTATGGAAAAGGATTGGGATTTGCAGGCTGTGCCCATTGCTGCTAGAACACCTCTCCCAGGGATTTTCCCAAGGTGTGTTATCCTTTTTTAATTATTGGTTTATGCATTTCGTTCTCTAAACTTTGTTTTTTATATGTGAAGATGTTATTTGGAAAAGTTAAACCTGTTCCCAATCTATCTTCCAGAGCTCTGGAACTTGAAAATTTGATGCTTTAGGACAATTCTGATGTCTTAAATGCACAGTTACCTCTGGAATCGAAAGCCCTCGGTCTGACTTGATTTTTAACCGAGTCATCGCCTATATGATAGATATTACAGTTCTTTTGGAGGTCTGCTTTGTGTCTTTAGTTTTGGAATTTGGCCTGATTCCTTTGCTTTGCATTTGCTGGTACCCAGGCTCGGCGCAAACGGGATTCTTAGCAGTTCTGTTGAGTCTTTGTCGCCTTTGAAGGGCTTCCAGACGGTGATTACCACTGTAGCAAGGCCTCATTCCGAGAACTTGGATCCTGCTTTAAGACTTAGTTCTTGCCCTCAATGCATGCAGAATTGTGAGCAAGAGCTAGCAAAAATTGTACCTAAGGACTTTGAGAAAACTTCTGAATCAAAAACAGTAACAGCTCTGCCCCTGTGGTTGAAAAATGCCAAGTTTCAAGAGGGTGATGTTAAGACCCAAGATCAGACTCTGGTAAAGCAAGAGTACAACTTTATATTTCCATGATAAACAATCTTTTCAACTTCTCATTCTCTGAAATAAGTGTTGTATGTTTTCATTCAGGAGCTGATTCGTGATGTGTATTTTTGGCAGAATAAGAATCAAGACATGATTTTGAACCACAAGAGCTTAGAATTACAAAAAAAATGGCAAGAAACATGCTTGCGCATTCATCCTGGGCATCATCAGCCTATTGCTGGCCCCGAGAGAACTGGCCAACCAGTTCTTGCAATGACAAGCGTGTGCAATCTAACCTCTGTCCCCCAACAACATTTCCAGGCCAATTTGAGTTTAAATAGAAACCTGGGTGGGTCTTTGCAATTAAACCCGAATCTGCTGTCCAGCCAACCATCTGGACAGGCATCTACTCCACCTGGAAGTCCTGTCAGGACAGATCTTGTTCTTGGGCGGCCTAAGATGATTGGTACCACTCCAGAGAAAATCCATGGGGAGCGCACTAAAGACTTTTTGGGTTGCGTTAACTCCGAACCACAAAATAAGTTGTTCGAATTACAGAGTGACAAACTAGTAAGCTCAGTAAATGTTGACTCGTACAAGAAGCTACTGAAAGGACTTATCGATAAGGTATGGTGGCAGCGAGAAGCAGCATCTGCTTTGGCTGCAACTGTGACACAATGCAAATTGGGAAATGGGAAACGGCGGGGTGCTGGAACAAGGGGTGACGTTTGGCTTCTGTTCACAGGTCCAGACAGGTTTGGCAAGAAGAAGATGGCATCGACTCTTTCAGAACTAGTATGTGGTGCCAATCCAATAGTGATTTCTCTTGGATCAAGGCCGGATGATGGAGAATCTGATGTGAACTTTCGTGGTAAAACAGTACTGGATCGCATAGCAGAGATTGTTAGGAGGAATCCTTTCTCGGTGATCATGGTAGAGGACATTGATGAAGTGGATGTACTTCTTCGAGGAAATATAAAGCGGGCAATGGAAAGAGGTCGACTTGCAGATTCCCATGGCCGTGAAATCAGTCTTGGGAATGTTATTTTTATTCTAACCGCAAATTGGTTGCCAGATAATCTCAAATTCTTATCAAGTGGTGCATCACTGGACGAAAAGAAGCTTCCTAGTTTGGTAAGTGGCGGTTGGCAACTAAGTCTTTCCGTTTCTGAGAAAACAGGAAAACGCCGAGCCAATTGGTTGCATGAAGAGAAGTATGCAAAGCCAAGAAAGGAAGCAGGGCCAGGGCTGTCATTTGATCTAAACGAAGCTGCTGATGTTGAAGAAGATAACGCGGACGGTTCTCGGAATTCAAGTGATCTTACATTTGATCACGAAGATGAGAATGTTCTTAATAACAGACTCCTCACTCCAGCAACTTCAACAGCGTCTCGTGAGCTGCTCAATTTTGTAGATGATGAAATTATCTTCAAACCATTGGATTTTGGGCTTTTTAAAAGTGATATCACGAAATGTATCACCAAAAGGTTCTCCACCATCATCAGTGAAGGGATTCCAATCGAAATACAAGAAGAGGCGATGCTGAATATTATAGGTGGCTTGTGGTCAGGCCCAACAGGTTTAGAAGAATGGGCAGAGAAGGAACTGGTACCAAGCTTTCAGCAGCTCAAATTACGGTTACCCATATCCCACCGGGAGTCCATGGTTGTTCGACTTGGACTAGACAGTAATTCGAATAGCCGCAGCCATGGAGATTCACTGTCAAGTAATATCAGAGTAGCGGTTAATGGGTTGTAAATATTTCTGATGGAAAATTCTGCGGGAAATGATCTTTAGCGGTTCACTTGGCGGTTTGGATGGAGATGTAAATATGTTAAAGACATACTTTTGAATACGAAACAGGAGGAGGAGGACAGTTAAAAGAGTAAGAGAAGCGACGTAGGTCGATTAGCGAGCTCTTTTTTTTGTTTTGTTTTGCCTTTTTTGTACAGGCATCCCGGTAGCCTTTTCTTCCTTGTTTTAATATTTTTTAGATTTGCTATTAAAATAATAATTTAACAATTGAATAAAAGATGGAATTCTCTTAAAATATTTTATGGGTATTTGGTAATGAGAATGGATTCTTTGGGAGTCCCGCATAAATGAATGATTGAGATTTATAGGACAAAATAAGATATTATAAAATTAGACAAAACATCATTTGACTTTTGGTAACAGTGAAGCTTCCCCGCAAGTAGCTGCTAGCGAGCAGGTTACATGACTGACATACGGATAAAAGTTTTACGTGTGTGAATCTGAGGTTATGAACACTTGGACGTAAAATGTATGGAGTTCTGCAACTGAGGAATGGAAAGAGTCAGGATTCTCAAACTGGGTTGGTAGACACCAAAAGATATGACTTTTAGGTGATGGTCTCGCATTGTCCTTTTCTCTTTTGTCACCTAATTTTCAGATATTGGGGCCTCGTTCATATTGTTTTCCCAAGTGCAAATGGAATATACATGTACGTCTTTGAATCACATACACACGTTTCAATGGTTCTTCACTCTCATTCAAAAAGCTATCAAGATATTTCATCCATTAGGAATTCCATGAAATTCCAACGCCGTATAATTAATGCATGTGTGCATGTAACGTAATAACCTGAACTGTCCCCTAACATCAGGAAAGTGACGATTGGTAGAAAAGCCGAAAGAAGCTTTGATTACCGGTGACCTCGATTGCATGTGTATCCAGTCATCAAATCATTGAAGATTACATTTGTCAATAATACTAGAATCAGGCCCTTCTCTCGAATCAAGACTTTTTTCATTTTTCTATTCTATATCTATAATAACTTTGTAGACTTATTTCAAGTTCGATTAACTATAACTGGTTTATTGAACTGATCCTTGTTGGAACGCTTTTCTACCTTTGTTTTGTACTTGCCTTCTCTAGCACTGCTCTCTTTCTTAACCTATGTACCTCTATTTCTTTGGTAATACAAGTAAGTAATTACTAACCAAGAAGAAAAAAGAATTTTAATACCCGATGAGTTGAAGAAAGGTGAAAAACATTCACTTAACGAAGTAACGATAGAGAGACTAATTACGCCGTACATCTCATAAAAATTTGACAGATCACATATTGTTTTATGAACGGTTTTATCTATTAAACGAAGGATGGACTCGGAATATTTAATTCAAAATATTCTCTTGTCAATTAATGAAATGGTGATAATATAACGTTGCTCTATCAAAACTTGGCTTTTGACCTGCTAAAATTGAAAGAAAATAGCATTCCCCAATCCCCACCTTAATTAACTACAAGAAAGAAGAGAAAAATTAAAGCTTTTTTTTTAGTTTATTGGTAGTCTGATGATTTTCTCTCTTTTTCTTTTTAAATGTTCACGAGGTGGACTCCTTGATTTGCAATTTGATAGTGTAATAGGTGAGCCAGGAAAATGTCATTTTCTACAGGAAGGAGGTGACGCATCCCATTGAATCAGAAATATCAAAATCTTGTTTGAGGTCAAAATTAAAATTCAACGTGAACAAGAGAAGTGCTGTTGAGTTGATCAGGCCTCAGGAAGCAAATAAATAATGTTATATTCATGGCTGCATCAAATAAATAATGGAGGGGCTTTCTTTCATTTTATCTAAGCCTTCCCAAATAATTATGTAAGATTACGATTCATAATACAACTTATGTTATGTTCGATTCTTTTTCTGCTTACATTCAAAAGAATAATTCATTAAGATTAATTAATAACCTCTAATTAAGGCTCTAACATCTTTGGGTTCTTTTTAAATGAGATGTTGAGACGTGATAATCAAATTAAGAAAATCATTTCCTTATCTTGGTTTTCTCAAGGCATGTTTGGAATCAGAACAATTATGTGTATATCTACGACAAGACATGGATATTTCTTCATCTATGTTTCTCCATAGTGGAAGTTCAAATATGCTCCCAAGAATATATAACTAGAAAAGAAAAGAACAGAAGTTGGATATACTCGTGAGCAATATCATACGTAATGTCAGTAGGTGCAAAATATTACGAACATAAGAACATAAGGAGAAATAGATTGGAGTGGTTGAGTTGTGATTCCAGTCTGAAAATTGAGGATGGAAATGACATGGGAAAGAGGACAAAAGCGTACAATGGGATTTAGAGGAGGGGCTCAGTATAAATAAATAAAAGAAATATTTTATGATTAATTATTAATGCTTATTTACTGGCAAATAAAAATAATTTTTTAAAAAAATATTATTTTATATTTAATAAATTAGTTACGAATGATCATCAATAATTAGCCATGTAATTAAGTTCATGAATAAATAAATAAATCTAATGCTTGATGAGAAATGTACCAATCTAATTAATTTCTATAAATATTTATACTTAAGGGAAGAATATTATAGCATAGTTTGAAAACATTTTATTTTTGACAAATATATGATGGTTTTGAAGTACTTAATACTTTTTAAACGCCTCCATGCCTTTCTTTGAGGCCAGTAAAAAGACACAATTATGTGGTACATTGTCATCATGTTTGCATGAAATCCCGCCAGCCGTGGTTACAATGTATTGCAGGAGAGTTGTTTAATCATGCTCAACGATCTTGTGATGATCATTTCTATATGTTCTTGGATTCCAGCTAAAAATCGTCAATTAAGATATACTATGATGAGTCATGATAATTGCAAATGAATATCAACATTTCTAGTCAGTCTGTTTCTGTAATTTTTTAAACCATAAATTGTTCTGCAAGTTTGCGTAAACACCCCATTTGCTGATTGCCTGAGATGGAGTGGATGAATACTTAAGGCAAAGGTCAACATTGCTTCCGGGGGAAGTTTTCTTTTGCTGAATATGGCATATCCATAGTTTGAGGAAAGCTATGGAACTTTACAATTGCATCTTTTGCTATAATTATTTCCCATCAATATACAAGTTGTAATGTATTTTAGAGTCCATCAAACTAAAATTGTTTAGAATCCCTGAATTCAATGGCAGGGAGTGATCATGCCATTGATTCATATTGGACTTAAATTAAAAAATTCCCTCCCATTGATTCATATTGGACTTAAATTAAAAAATGAATTTAAAATTTACTTCTTATTTTTAATGATATTCATTCTAAACTTTTAGTGCCCATAGTATCTATAGTATCATTTTATAGTTCGAAATGTCTTGAATAAGTAAACACAAATAAAACGGACTTCTTACTTATTAGTGAAAAATGACGTTATTACCGATTTTGCAATTGGACGTGACAAGTGTTAAAAATCAACTGTGATTAAATCGTGGGTGCAATAGAAATAAATTTTTATAGTTTCCATTCGGATCTTAATAATTGAATAATAAAAAGATAAATCATAAAATAATAAATTGTGCCTTCACTAAAATAAAGTAGACATTTAACTATGTTTTATTCGCGACGTTAGCAAAATCGTCGGCAAAAGTTAACATATTAAGATGATTTTACAAATCGTCATTAAAACTAAGTCTTTAGCGACTAACTAAAACAACGTAAAAAAATGTACAACATTTAGTGATGAATAACAAAAATTGTTGTAAATTGTTGAACATTTAGTGACGATTATGGAAAATCGTCACAAAATGATCTACAATGAGTGACGATTTTAGGAATTCGTCGCTAAATGAACTTTTGGTGACGCTTTTCAAAAATCGTCACTATAATTTGTGAAACATTTGGTGACAAATGCCTAAAATCGTCACTAAAGTGTTCACAATTGGCGACAATTATGCAAAATCGTCGGTAAAAAGACATTTGGGTTTTTGCTACGTTTTTTATATTGTCGCTAAAAATGATCGTTTGGTGGCAATATTTGGAATCGTGACCAAAAGATCAACATTTGGTGACAAATTTTGAAAATCGTTACCAAATGTTACACATTTAGTGACGATTAAATAGTCCACATTTGGTGATAATTTGCCCAAAATCATCACCAAAGTGTTGACATTTATCAAAATTGTTAAACTAACAATTATATAATTTATCATATTTAAGATATGTTTTATTGGAGATTTGTTTTGAATGTTTACAAAGTACTGTTGAAAAAATACACACAACATAATTTTAAGTGTTAAACAATAGTATTAATTAATCATTAATATTTGCTAACATTGCAAAAAATAGTTATAAAAATTTAAATAATTGTATCAATATAATAATATGATATATGGAATAGTACAAACTTTGAATTAGAAGTTTAACAATTCACAGTCATAGAATAAGAACAATAATAGTCCACACTTAATAGTTCGCGACTTGATCCCTAACTAGTAGAGAGGTTGTTTGATAAATTCTTACAGATACAACAATAAATCAACTTTAAAGCTAAGTCCAGCTGATTGCATTGATAAATGACAATGATATAATTATTTTTTTGGACTCCATGAAAGTCAGTAAAGGTAAATGAGTCCCTGATGTCTGGATTCCCGAGAAGGGTCCTTGCATGCTCGAATGCACTAATTGAAACAGTAATAGTTTTTCCCTAAGGTGTAGGATTTTTCACATGCTCTTGCAACAGCGTTTCCGCTATAGCTAAACTTGTAGAGGATACAGTGAATGGGTTGTTAGATTTAGTAAGGAAGACAAGTTCTCCAAATGAACTACTAGTATGAAACGGTTTACCTAAAACACAATCAGTATAGAACTTAGATATTGTCAGATTAGTACACTATTAAATGAATTGAAATTAGAGTGACATGCATACGTGAATGACCAGAACTGAAATTAGAGTGACATGCATACGTGAATGACCAAACGAAGTCTCTGGAATTGACGAATGTTCGAAAGCAACTGATTTCCCTAATCCTTTATGGACCGTTGTGACATCGCTCCCACATCCATAGGCATACATGTCATCTTCGAGACTCAACGAAGTTTAAAACAACATGTAGTATATACCATCACATGTGAAAATATATAATAGCTTGATAAAAGGAAATGAGATGTACATAATAAGGAAAGTGACTTTGTTCGGATGATACTAAACACCTTGAAGTAGAAGATCGGCCATGGAAGGCAAATGATGATTAGTGTATGAAGTGGAGATTTTTTCTGCATTGTTTATTTTTCAGTTGGGACAATTTTGCCACATTCCTTCCAACGGAATGAATTAGGGCTATCTGGAACTATTCTCCATGTCGACATTCCTTGATTAATAATGTTAAGAGGTTTATTCTGCAAATGTCGGTTCAGAATAAAACGATGATATGTTCAATTCCAATTTCGATGATAAGTTAAAGTAGTCCAGTTTAGCACTTATACATCTTCAATGTGCCTAATGATGTGAAAGTTACCCTTACAAAAATTTCAAAAATCTATTGTGTAGTTTCTATCATATGCAAAATTTAGAATTTAAAGTAAATAGACATGACTATGTTCTTGATGTACAAAAATATAGTATTATCTATATTGGGATATATTACTATTAGTGGAAATGAATAAAAGTAAAATAGTCTTGAAGACCTTTCATCAAATAGTTACGAAGCTTTGATGAGGGAAGCGTTAAAGGTCGTTGGGAAGACAAACATAAACAAATAACAAAGATAGGAAGTAAATAATCTTTAAAACACAACCATAAACACAACTCATACATCAAATGAATAATTAAGAACTCACAACAAACACCTAAAGGTATAAGTTAAACTTAGCACAACTTTGTTGATGAAAATAGAACAAAAAAATAATACCAATTCGGTTAATACTGGTTCTTCAACGGTGATTGAAGTAAATCACTTGTTATTATAGAAATCACGTATAATATGTAAAATACATAAGAAGGGGGTTGAATTGTGTTAAATTGTCTAAGATAGTAATCTTTTTAAAAAGCTTCTTGATTTTATTGAAAGATTTAGACGAATACAAAACAACGCACTTATTTTGTTTGAGTAATGCAACAGCAGAAAAAGTATCTATTCTTCTAATAACAAGAAATTAAAGAGATAACGATTAGAATATAACACTGCAATTTATATAGGTTCACCCTTAACCTTTGGGTTACGTCCAATCCTCAGAGTTTATTTGAGATTTCACTATCTCTTGCAACTTTACAAGTATTATTTCTCACTTCCAGAGCCTCTTCAAGTCTCTTTCACAAAGTATTCTTTATCTGCTATCTTAGCCTCTTCAGGCTCTAGCCTTCCCTTTCACTTAAAAAGATATTGTTTAAGTTTTCTAAACTCACGTTACAAGTGATCTTGATTTCTCTTCTTCCTTCTTTTCACTCAAGATATTTTTACAGTATACTCACTTGATTATTTCGTGTAAGTAAAGAGTTGAGAAATTTGTTTTGTCTATGACTACAACTGATATTTATAGTCTAATTCTTTAATGGTCTTCTTGAGAAAACTGCTTGTAGAATCTTCAAAGATCAGTTATTAGTTGAGTCCTGTAACCAACTCCAACTAACTAACTAACTGACTTGTAGATTATTCTTCAATTATATCTTCTTGATTTGATTTGAATCCTTCGTCTTATGTCTTCACTTTGTCTTATGACTTTGCTTCGTCTGATGACTTCGCTTCATCTTATAACTTAGCTTCGTCTGATGACTTCGCTTCGTCTGATGACTTCGTCTTAGTCAGCTCTTGAATATCATCTTGATTTGATGATTTGTTCTACTTACATTTATCTGCGCACTTAACAAACTCATCAAACAGTTTACACACTTATTTTATTATTATTATTTGACTTTCATCAAAATCAATAGAAGAAGTGAAGTCTTCTTGACTTAACAATC
>JAOQMS010000179.1:17519074-17577494 GCA_027563885.1 Erythroxylum longipes
TCCGAAAAATTCCCAGAAAATTTCTATAATTCTCTAAAAATCAGAAAACCCTAATGATCCTCTCCAATTCAATTTTTACACACTCAAGGCCTATTTTACAAAATTCACATTTATTCACACTTATACCAGGAAATGTCATGAATGCATGTACAAACATTTTTCATGTGCAAAAATCACTATTCACAACTGCATGAGCATGAGATGTGTTTTTCCTAATTTCTCACGTGTTCCCGTTTCTATAATTCAACCCGTTACACAGAAACGGGATGTTACAGAGATGTCAACTTTTTCTTAGTGTTTTTACAATGTAATTGTCCTTATCTTGCTTTTTATACATAACATATTTTTTCAAAATGATTTGTACTATATTCAATTGGTTGAGTGAAATATGGATCTTCATATTATAAATTAGAATTTGAATAGAAAAGATCTTTGGAATTTCTTTGTTTTCTCTTTTTGGCCCCTCTATGAAATAAATTATAATTAGATGAAGTATTTTATTAGGTTTCTCACATTTAGCACTATGTTAATTATTTACCTTTGTGTCGTGTCCTTAAATTTACGGTTAAATGCTATAGTTGTAGGTTTATAATTTCTTGGGCCTCTTATTAATGCTACTATAAGTTTTAATGTTTTGGTTGATGTTTATAATGAATTAGATGAAAATTTTGTCAATACTTGATAGGTCATATTGTGTCACTTCTCTTTATTTTTGGTTATTTTGCTTGATGCTTCTTAGTATAAAATTTCATAAGGTTATTCTTTATTAGAAAATTGAGTGAGATTTTTATTTAGTGACATGATGATTATACTTACCATATTTTAATAATATACTTTTTATGATATGCATTATGCTTATGTAATGCTTCTATTAACATTGTCGCTTATTTTTTACTTAATTTGGTTATTTAAGAACCTATTATTTGGTCTTAACTATATGAATGTTCCTAAATGCTCATGGGGTTGGGATATTGTATCCTGATATAGATTGTATTGGTTTTATGTCTTAGAATTTCATTTTCTTCATAATTTTAAGTGGTTATTAAGTGATTAGATTCTTCACATAATAGGAAAAGGCCTTCACATTAAGCACAATAGATATAATACTATTCAAATGGTTTTGATTGATATTTGGAATTAAGTAAGAATAAAATGATAAAAAGACGAGATCAATGTTGTTAATTGTTGATATTTTTATCAAATGTACCCCAAATAATTCTACTAAATTCATCTACCATTATAAGAAAGTAATTGGTGACCAAAAAAAATTGGTGTTGACATAAGCCCCCAAGTGTCCATTTGAACTAATTCAAAATAATAGGAACTAGCAATTATATTAGAAGAGAAATGCAATACTCTTTTCTTATCCATATGGAAAATATAAAGGATAAAATTAGGATTAAAAGCAATAAAAACATCAACAAATTGTATTTGTTTCAATATAAGAATTAAGGAAATTCCATTCTATAATTTCATAAATTGGAGTTAATAATATTATTTCATTAAATCAAAGAAATCAATAGATGTTTTAGAATCAGTTTTGGCAGCTGAGTGAGGGGTGATGATGAAGTTAGACTAGAAGGATGTGTATTCAAGTGATATAAGCCTTACACTATTCTATCCAAACTGTTGATTGCAAAACCAATTCACTAGTTCTACACTCACCACAAGTATACGGGGTGTAACTTGTAGTAAAGAATAGATATCGATCCCTTAGAGACTGTGTTTAGGTGCTCCTTAATTTAGGCTACTTTTTTTAGAACCAATTTTAATAAATATAAACTGAAAAAGTAAACTAAAGCAAACAACTAACAATGAACAAATGATAAAGCAAAAGTGCAGAAACTTAGAATTAAAGATTTAACAATTAGATATCACTTTTTACCTATCTTATCTCCTTCCTACCTTGTTAATTGAATTGTGCCTCACTTAAGATGTCCTAATGTATTAACTACCCCTTCTAAAGGTGTAATTAATTTTCCTTATCCAAATTGAAGGAAAATGATTAAGCAATCTCTCAATCTACATAATCAGTCCACCAATTCAACTAGTTTGAAGTTATCCTATGGGTAATCAACTAATTAGCCAAGATCTCTCTCTAACTAATCAATTAACTTGATGAATGTTGGTCTATAGAGTGTCAATTCTCATTATACAGCCCTACATAATTTACCCAACTCAATTTTTTAATATATTGCAACGTATATGCTCAACATTCATCGAAAGCATCATTCATTCAAATCAATAAAGTAGGAATTCAATAAGTAATTCAAAAGTAATCTCTACAAATAACTCAGCCACTCATAATGTCATTAACATCCCCAACTACCAGAAAATTCTAGATGCCCTTTGTAATCATTGAGTTTAGTTTAAGTTTGAGTGATGCAGTTTGGGGATTACTTAGATTAAGTGTATAAGAGGCCCTAAGTAAGGCTAGTTGTCAAACCAGACGTAAGTCAAGTTGCTATTCCCAATTTTGTAAGAGATCCCTTCTCAAACTTTGTCCCTCAATTTTAGAATCTAGTTAAGAAAATGAGAGTATGAGGCTAACTTCTTAATGCTCCATAGGATGAATCTAATGATGGTGTTAAGCCTTAAAGCGTTAGACTAGTAAATAATTCAAAGCCAACTTAGGGAAGACAAAATGATAGTTAATGAAATAATGAATGGTATACGTTGTACTTTATTTTAGTTATTTATTTATGGAATTTAAAGCGAATTTGATTTCTTAGAATTATGTGTAAATTGCTTTTTCTAAGATTTGTTGTTCTTTTTGACAAATATTGTGACAAAGAGATGTTAACTTTTTTTTAGTGCTTTTGCAATATAATTGGCCTTATCTTGCTTTTCTTACATGACATCCTTATTCACAATGATTTGTACTATATTCAATTTGTTGAGTGGAATATGGACCTTCATATTATAAATTAGAATTTGAATAGAAAAGATCTTTGGGATTTCTTTGTTTTCTCTTTTTGGCCCCTATATGAAATAAATTATAATTAGATGAAGTATTTTATTAGGTTTCTTACATTTTAGCACTTGTTAATTATTTACCTTTATATCATGTCCTTAAATTTATGGTTACATGTTATAGTTGTAGGTTTATAATTTCTTGGGCCTCTTATTAATGCTACTATAAGTTTTAATGTTTTGGTTAATGTTTATAATGAATTAGATGAAAATTTTGCCAAGACTTATTATGTCATATTGTGTCACTTCTCTTTGTTTTTGGTTATTTTGCTTAATGCTTCTTAGTATAAAAGTTCATAAGGTTATTCTTTATTAGAAAATTGAGTGAGATTTTTATTTAGTGACGAGATGACTATACTTACAATATTTTAAGAACATACTTTTTTTGATATGTATTATACTTATGTAATGCTTCTATTAACATTGTCGTATCTTTTTTACTTAATTTGGTTGTTTAAGAACCTATTATTTGGCCTTAACTATATGAATGTTTCTAAATGCTCATGGAGTTGGGATATTGTATCTTGATACAGATTGCATTGGTTTTATGTCTTAGAATTTCATTTTCTTTATAATTTTAAGTGGTTATTAAGTGATTAGATTCTTCACATAATAGGAAGATGCCTCACATTAAACACAATAGATGTAATACTATTCAAATGGTTTTGATTTGTATTTTGAATTAACTAAGAACAAAATGATAAAAAGACAAGATCAATGTTGTTAATTGTTGATATTTTGTAATCAAATGTACCCCAAATAAGTATACTAAATTCATTTACCATTATAAGAAAGTAATCCGTGACTAGAAAAAAATGGTGTTGACATAAGCCCCCAAGTGTCCATTTGAACTAATTCAAAACAATAAGAACTAGCAATTATACTAGAAGAGAAATGCAATACTTGTTTCTTAGCCATATAGAAATCATAAAGGATAAAGTTAGGATTAAAAGCAATAAAAACATCAACAAATTGTATTAGTTTCAATATTGGAATTAAGGTAATTCCATTCCATAATTTCATAAAATGGATTTAATAATATTATTTCATTAAATCAAAGAAATCAAGAGATGTTTTAGATTTAGTTTTGGTAGCTGTGTGAGGGGTGATGATGAAGTTAGGTTGGTAGGATGTGTATTTAAGTGATATAAGCCTTACACTATTCTATCCAAACTGTTGATTGCAAAACCAATTCACTAATTTTAAGCTCAAAACTGCAAGTATACAGGGTGTAACTTATGCTACTTAATTTAGGCTGCTTTTTTTAGAACCAATTTTAATAAATATAGATTGAAAAATTAAACTAAACCAAATAACTAATGTCACGACCCAAAACCATATTGGGCACATAATAACTGCTGGATTCCTGAGCTAAGGATACTCTCGGTACCTTTAACCCGACTATGGAAGGCTAACTGGATATCTTTAAAAACATATAGATAGCATAAAAAGGTTCACTCATAAGGTCATTTACAAACCATTAGAGAGTTAAAAGTTAATTTACAAAATTATAAAGCACATCAACATAATCATGAGCCGCTATACAACAAAAGTACAAAACAGAGACTACCCACATGCAATAATACCCTGAAAATATCAAAAGACCGCACAATCCATTCAAAACTTCAAATTGACAAATTAACCTATATGGTTGGGAAGCGGAGGGGGTGAATACACTATGTACTCAGTAAGCAGAAGAAACATATATCGCAAATAGAACACAATACACACCAAAACGGTCTAAATATCCTAAGGACAGTTTTACACATCTAACATGCACATAACCACCTATGAAGTGAATATGCATAACATAGAAACACATAGACCTAGTCTATGGTTTATGCCATACTAGTTAGGAACCACATAAGCCTAACCTATTAATCACTCATTCAGTGAACATAGGTTTCAGTTCTAGTACATATGAGCAGAAAAGCATCACATGTAAAAATAAAATCTCATCAGGAAGCCAAATATTAAAATAAGCCAAAATAATTATATGTGTCTACTAGTCGGCCAAACTAGTGTGCACACCCACCGAATCCCAGTGTTGGATCAACTTTCATCTGTGCTGAGTCCAGACTACAGTTGACAAGAGCGTCATAACCCTAGGTAATGACCTCGCCAACAACCAGATCTTTAGGTGTGTAATCACCCACGAGTCCTGTAGAATGATATCATTACAAGCACTTAACTTTTATGTACCGGCGTCAAGGGTATGGGGGTCGCTTAATCTATTGTGTCCATCACATGATTAGCCAATTGTTTCCTCACCAATCATCAAATATCATTTACAAATATTGAATACTAAAATCAAGTAAGGCACTATGCCTTTATTTATCGGTCCAACCGATAAAATAGAATCGTGTTATAGCTCTAAGCCAAAAGAGAACACATACATGCAACATACATGAATCGGTTATGCATACATAAGTTCCAAAACATTATTTCTTGCAGTGAAAGTCGTCTTTTGCACTCCAAATGTAAAGTTATTCAAAAATGTAGTTTCAAAAAAATAAAACATTGTCCTTTGCCCTTCAAGTGTAGGTTTGTTGAAAACAATATCATTTCTCAAAATATATAATAAAAACAACAGTTGCACTCCAGGTTGAAAGAGTTATTCAAAACAATGTTATTTATTAAATACACAAGTATACTACCATAACGAGGTTCAAAATTCACATATAAGTCATTATGCATGTCTTGGGTTGTCCTAGTCCCATTTGAGAGACATGTTTTCCCCAACTCACCTCAAAAGAAGGTGTACACTCCTTTAACTTCAACAATCTTCTGTACGAGCTCCTTGATCCACAGCTCCCGGGCCTTTATACATACAAATGTAATGTACATACTATCAAAACATATAACTCATATTTATACACCATCATATAAGTGTATAAAACTCAACCCTTATTATTCACATAAGCTTTCTTTTGCATTTTCCAAGGCATTTAATATCTTGATCCAATACTTACACATTTCAAAGCATAATTGAGCAAATTTTTATCCAGGAACATTAGACCAATACTCATCAGTCTAAGCAACAATTTAAGTTTACTCTAAGTAAACATGAAAGCCTCTTTCCAATGCACACCATCAAAATCCTTAAATCCTAAGCCAAGTTCACTTAGGCATTTTATTAAACACTTAAAGGCATAAACTTGAAGGCCTCCTTCTAATGTATTTCTTCCTCATTTTTCATCATCAATTCACATTATACATACATAATTAACATCATAGGATTCATTTAAACCATCAATTTCAAAAGATATTCAAAATTTCACCAACTTTCACCAAAGAGTGGGCATTTCAATTTTGGCTTAAAGAAACTTCTCAATAACTCATTTCATTCATCTAAACCATGCTTCATGTATATTCAGGAATGGAGAACAACATATCTTAACACCAAACTCAAAGTTATAATGTAGAGAGAGATGAAACAAAATTTACCTAAACTTTCCTTTAGTGATATCTTTGGGTTAGGGATCCTAAGATCGTGGGTTCTTTTCTTACAACTCCTCTACTTCTCTTCTCCTGTCTTCATCCCTAGCTGAATCACAAAGGTGGACACCCTCCATTCCTACATCAAAATGATCAATTCTTACCCTAAATCAACATCAAGCATAAAAGAACAACCACAAAGATCAAACTAAACAAAAACATACGAAATAAGTCCTAAAACACAACAATAATAACCTTTTATGAAAGAAACACTAATGCACAACTATCAACTTCCCCACACTTAAATCTTTGCTTGTCCTCAAGTAAAATCAAACACAACTAATAAATTCCATCACTTCATTTTCACAAAAATCAAAACATGCAATCCCTAAAAGTTTGGCCAACTGAAATGTCAAGCTACTGCTCATATCATGACTACCTTTCATTAGTGAACATAAGCAAACTCAACTTATGGCACCATCATTCAAAGATAAATATAAATGTAAAATGAATCTTCCTCACGGTTTCACTCATTTCTCTTAAGTGTTTGATGGTTAGTATTTCACTTAAGCTCCCTATAGGAAACTACACTACCATAGGCTTGCTAATACATCAATTTTCCTCTACAATGATTACATGCATAAATAGATCAAAAGGACTTGCTTCGGGTTATAATGTGGTAAGGGTTAAGGTGGGTCAAACGAGGTAAAGGGCTTAACACAAGCATTTATAAAGTAATAAGTGAATAAAGGGATAATAAAACATATTTTTGAGATACACAAATGTAAATATACTACTACTTTGCACTCATTGATGCTACTAAAATGTTCTTCCTTTTTCTTTTCTTTTCTTTTTCTCTTTTTTTCAATAATTGAAGAAACAATGAACAAAATAGCAACTAAATGCAATGTGATCCAACAGCAGAAGTATCACTAAACTCATCTCGAAAAAAATGTAGTAAAAATCCCAAACTAATGCATTACTTAATACTCTACTAAGCTTGTAAATGAGTAGGCTAATGGTTTAAAGAAACAAAAGGTTTAAGGCTCAATGGGGGTAGCAAGGGATAATGAGAGGTAGGTCATTTAAGCTAAAGGTTAACATAAAAAGGGCCTTAATCATCTTTATTAAGCATGGATCCAGTATACTCAAACCAATTCAAAGCAAGTTCCGAAGGTAATAACCTAAGGAAGCATCACACAAACAAAGAAATAAAATAACTATAGATGGAGTCATATAGGCTTAATCCTTATATTGACTCCAATGAAAAGTCATTATGCATCTTTACACTACCTTATTGCTCAAGTATCAAATTCTGAGTAAGCTTATGCAACTAACTACTTTTCATCACTCAACATGGTTCACTCTACTCAAGTAGCCTAATCTGAGTTCAAGAATACATTTAACCTCATTCCAAATAGCATGACAAAATCTCATGGCAAAACAAATCAAAATGATTCAAGTGTGGTTCCATTGCTAACACAAAACAACATAAAACAACAACCTAATATGCCTAAAATATGCATCTTAATTAACAAAATGCAAACCGTGACTAAGACAAACTAAAACAATTCAATTGACAAAGCAAATGTCACCTCCCCACACTTGGACAACATATTGTCCTCAATGTGACAAGGCAATCACAAAAGGAAACTAAAACACAAAACACAACATCAAACAAACAACCAAGTAAAATAACTAATAAGGTTATAAAACAACGTAAAAACTAAAGGGTAAGCAAGCTTCATGGATACTTAAGAGGCACAATTGGTCGGTTAGTTTACGAGCTAGAAGCTTCCTTAGAGCCATTTAAGCAGAAAAACTTGCAAAAGGAGTCAAGAGAGAGATTAGCATGTTTTTGAGAGAGAAAGAGAGAAAAACTTACCAAATCCTTGGATTCTTAAGTGGGTAATGTGAAATAAGTGTTAAGAGAGTGAATAATGATGGAAAAAGTGGAGAAAACACTAAGATTGATGAGTAGGTTTCTGGTTTTAGAGTGAGAGAATGTGAAAAGACGAAGAAAGAAGAACGAAGGGATTTTTTAAAATCCTTTGGCTGGGAATCCCACGATCATGAGAATCCCTATGCTTCCCATGATCATAGGTTAAGCCTCCACAAAGTTTCTGAAGAGCCTTCCCACGTTCATGGGAAACATACCCATTCCCACGATTGTGGGCATTATATAGACACCCAATCTTGATTTTCCAACTTTTTAGCCCTCTTCCAAGCTTAGCATGCATTCCCAACATTCAAACAACCTGAAAACACATTAAAATCACCCAACCAACAAGAAATTTGAAGAGAAAACAAGTTAAAACTAAAACAAAACCTAAGTAAACACCAAGAAATCATAGTTAACTCAAATCAAACATAATCAAAGACAAACAAATCAAACAAAGAAGTAAAAAAAGACAAGCAAAAGAAAGGTAAACATGCTAAGTTAAGGTCATTAGCTTGACCATTCCATATGCATTTATGAAAGGGTGGAAGAAAGGAAAGAGATGACTTCCCTTACTTGTAAGTATGTCCTTCCTTAGTATGGCTTGCATCTATTCCCATTGACCTTGAATTCTTCACCCTTGTCATTTTCCAACGCCAAAGCTCCATAGGGAAACATTTGAAGGATCTTGAAGGGTCTACTCCATCTTTACTTGAGCTTTTTGAGAAATAACTGAATTTTGAATTGAATAAAAGCACCAAGTCCCCACTCTTAAACTCCTTCTTTTTAATGTGAGCATCATGCCACTTTTTTGTTCTTTCTTTCTATGACTTAGCATTTGCATAAGCATCAAATCTTAACTCTTCCAATTCATCAAGTTGTAATAATATTTTCTTAACCACAAGCTTTCAATCCATATTCAACTTCTGAATTGCCCAATAGGCTCTATTCCCCAACTTCAAAGGTAAATGGCAAGCCTTGCCATACACAAGTCTGTATGGAGTAGAAACTATAAGTGTCTTAAAGGTTATCCTATAAGCACAAAGTGTATCATATAACCTCAAAGCCTAATCTTTCTTTGAAGTGCCTCACTACCTTCTCCAAAATCTTCTTCAATTCTCTATTCACCACTTCCACTTGGCCACTCATTTGTGGATGGTAAGGAGTCGCTACTTGATGATGCACATTATATCTTTTCAATAGAGCTTCAAAGGGTTTGTTGCAAAAATGACTCCCTCCATTTCTAATTATCGCTCTAGGCACTCCAAATCTAGTGAAAATCTTCTTAATAAATCTTTGCACTGCCTTGCCATCATTGGTTGGAGTACCTACGACTTCAACCCATTTTGAAACATAATCAACTCTAACTAGTATGTATGTGTTACCTAAGAAGGATGGGAATGGTCCCATAAAATCCAAGCCCCACACATCAAATATTTCCACTTCCATGATGTTCGAAAGTGGCATCACATCCTGCTTTGATATATTGCCCACTCTCTGGCATCTATCACACTGTAGCATTAAGTTTCAGGCATCCTTGAATAAACTTGGCCAATAGAACCCACATTCCAAGATACGAGATGTCGTCTTGTTCGCTCCATAGTGTCCTGTATACACTGAACTATGACATTGAGTCAAAACGTTATGTTTTTCATTTTCAGGGACACACCTGCAAATCACATTGTCAGCACAAATTTTATATAACACATGTTCATTCCAAATATAGCGAGAACACTGGAATAAGAAACGCTTCCTTTTTTGATATGAGAGATCAAAAGGAAGAATCCTACCTGAGAGGTAGTTTGCAATATCTACAAACCAAGGATGAAAAGGATTTTCTACCATCATTAAAGCCTCATCAGGAAATCTCTCCTTAATTTCCTCTTCTTCTTTATAGTGTCCCCTTCAAGTCATGATAGGTCGTCCTCTACAACATTTTTTGCTCCCTTCTTGTCTTTAATCTCAATATTGAATTCTTGGAGCAGAAGCACCAAACGGATGAGCCTAGCCTTGGCATCCTTCTTAACAAAAAGATAATATAACACCGCATGGTCTGTAAAAGCAATAACCTATGAGCCCAAAAGATAAGAATGAAATTTCTCACTTAGAAATACCACTGCAAGCAACACCTTTTCTGTAGTTATGTAATTCAGTTGTGCTCCCATCAAGGTCTTACTTGTGTAGTAGATGGCGTGTAGCCTCTTTTCCTTTCACTGGACAAAGACACAGCCAATGGCATGATCACTTACATCACACATAATCTCGAAAGGAAGATACAAATCTAGTGATGTCAGAATGGGTGCTGTTATAAGTGCCTTCTTCAACCTGTTAAAAGCATCCAAACAAGCATCATCAAACATAAAAGGCACATCTTTAACTAATAAATGACTTAAGGGTCTAGTGATAAGAAAGAAATCCATGATGAACCATCTATAGAACCCTACATAACCAAAGAAGGATGAGATGCCCTTAATGTTGGTGGAAGATGGTAGCTTTTCAATCACTTCGGTCTTAGCTCAATCCACTTTAATCCCCTTGCATGAGATCTTATGGACCAATACAAATTCCCTCTTGACCATGAAATGACATTTCTCCCAGTTCAAGATTAGATGAGACTCCTTACATCTTTGAAGCACTTTGTCTAAATTAAATAATTAATGATCAAAAGAATCTCCAAAGACAAAGAAGTCATCCATAAATACCTCCATGAAGTTGCCATTCATATCCTAAAAAGTGGCGATCGTGCACCTTTGGAATGTGGTAGGTGCATTGCATAAACGAAAAGGCATCCTCTTATAAGCAAAAGTCCCATAAGGACCAGTGAAAGTGGTCTTCTCCTGATCTTATAGGTATATTAAAACCTAATTGTACCTTGAGTATCCACCAAGAAAACAGTAAAATGCATGGCTAACCACCCTCTCAATCATTTGGTCCATAAAAGGTAAAGGGAAATGATCTTTCTCGGTGGCCAAATTCAGCTTCCAATAATCAATACACATTCTCCAACCTGTGATGGTCCTAGTAGAAATCTTTTCACATTTTTCATTCTCCATCACTGTCAATCCTCCTTTCTTAGGCACAAACTATACCGGACTCACCCACTCACTATCTGAAATGGGATAAATGATCCCCACATCTAAAATTTTCATGACCTCCTTCTTCATAACCTCTTGCATGTTTAGATTTAACCTTCTCTGTCTCTCCCTCACTATTCTACATCCTTCTTCTAGGTTAATCCTATGCATCACCACATTGGGGCTAATCCCCTAATATTAAAAATTTGCCACCCTATGGCTCTCATCCTCTGCTTAATGGTCTCCACCACTTTCTCTTCTTACTTACAATCCAATTGGTTGGAGATAATGAAGGGTAGGGTATGGTTCTTACCTAAAAATGTGTATCTCAAGTGGGAAGGTAAGGGTTTAAGCTCTAAAGTTGAGGTGGGTGGGGGGGTGTTATGGGGTATGCTTAATAATGGAAGGTGGTGTGGGTGTATCTGTTCTCTCCAACTTCTTTAGCTCAACTTCCTCACATAATTCTTCTTCTCTCACACTCTCATTCCCGTGCACTTCAATAACTTCATCAACTTCCTCTTCAACCTTCTTCACACACTCATCCACAACATCAACCTTCATACATGCAGTACCATCCATTGTCTTCTTCATATATTTAGACATGTTAAATTCAACCTGCTCATCACCAATTCTTAAAACAAGTTTTCCTTCACACATATCAACTAATCTCCTACCGGTATTCATGAAGGGCCTACCCAAAATCAATGGACAATTTCTATCAGCTTCAAAATCCAACACAACAAAATCAATAGGAATGATAAATTTATCCACTTTTATCAACATATCTTCTACAACTCCAAATGGCCTCTTGATGGATTGATTTGCAAGCTGAATGAGCATAGATCTTAGCTTGACCTCTCCTAAACCTAATTTCTTGAAAATAGACAAAGGCATCAAGTTAATACTTGCACCTAAATCACGTAAGCATTTAGAAAATTCAAAGTCACCAACAACTCATGGAATAGTAAAACTCCCTGGATCTTATAGTTTTGAAGGCAATGTGCTTGAGATGATTGAACTACAATTCTCCGTCAAGGTGTCTATCTGTTTGTCCTCCCAAGTGCATTTATGTGTGAGTATGTCTTTTAAAAACTTTGCATACTTGGGCATGCACTCCAAGGCTTCCACTAATGATAAGTTAATCTGAAGCTTCTTCAGTTTATCCAAAAACTTGGAAAACTGAGTGTCTACCTGATGTTGTCTCACCCTTTGTGGATACAAAAGTTTAGGCTTATAAGGTGTTGGTAGTACATATGGCCTCTCTTCTACTTTCTCTTCTTCTATCTCCTTGCCTTTCTCCTTCGTTTGACTCTCCTTTTTCACACTTGGCTCCTCCAGTTGCTTGCCACTTCGAAGTGTGATGGCCTTAAGTTATTCCTTTTGGTTAGCTTTAGCGTTGCTTAGTAAGCTACCTACATTTCTAGAAGACAAAGCAGTAGTAAGTTGACCTCCCTGAACTGCCAAGTTGTGGATGGAGGAAGCATGGTTCTTTAAGATTTGGTCAAATTTGGCATCCTTGGTCACAGACATTCATTTCTTATTCTCTTTTTGCCTTCTTTGACTTTCCTCTTGGCTTGAGAATTTGGACCCTAATACATCCATTAACTTGTCCATTTTGTACTCTAAAGAACCAAGATGGTCTTATTGAAATTTGGGCGGTCCTTGTGGTTTTGCTTGGCCACCTGCATTGTTAGTACCTCAAGAAAAATTTGGGTGATTTTTCCACCCCGAATTATAAGTGTTGGAGTATGGATTGTTTCCTCAATGTGGTTAGCCCAAGTAATTTACCTATTCTGTGCTACTAGTTCCCAACAAGAAGCATTATACTGTGCAATGGTTGTCCTACTCATATAACTTGCAGTAGACCTGCATGGCTTTGGTTGTGGATGAAGAAGCTCTTTGCATATTGTTTAACTACTTAGTGAGGGTGGTAATTTAAGCTTGCAAGGCTGTGACAGAATCAATTGGAATCATGCCTTTTTGTTCCTTTATGCCTTGCCTACTCCTTTCATTCAACCATTTGCAACTATTACTTGCTAAGTCCTCTAAAAGATCATGAGCTACCACAATGGTTTTTCTCATTAACGACCCTTCAGTAGCTACATCTATTGTCCCTCTTGTAGTCTGATTCACGCCATTATAGAATGTTTGTAGTAATAACTCCCTTGGAAGGTTGTAGTGTGGGCAACTTCTTTGCAACCCTTTGAACTTCCCCCAAGCTTCATGTAACGACTCCCCATCATGTTATTGAAAGTTTGTAGTTTCCTTGATGATTCACGTAGTCTTTGTCAATAGGAAGTACTTGACAAGGAAGGCTTGGGCTACATGCTCTCATGTAGTAATATAAGCTGCACTAAGTGAGTTGTACCATGCCTTGGCTCAATCTCTCCAAGCGAATGGAAATAATTTGAGCCTCAAAACATCATCAGACATCCCTTGGAATCTAAAAGTGTCGCATATCTCCAAAAAGTTTGCTAGATGGACATTGGGATCCTCAGTTGATAAACCATATAATTGAACACTGTTCTAAAGTATGTTTAAGAGTGCCGGGTTGATTTCAAAATTTTTTGTTGTGACTGAAGGGCTTGCAACTCCTTGTGAACTAAATTCGGGCCTCATAAAATCCATCAATGTTCTCTCGGCCCCTTCTTTTTCTCCTTCTTCTGCCATATTTGTTTGAAGATTTTCTTGGCACTTTGCTCTCCTTAACCTCCTCTCTTATCCTATAATATCATAAAATTCTTATTTAAAAGCTTCATCGAACCTTCTAGTGCTCTCTATGTTCATGCACCTGTAAATACACAAGGAAAAGTATCAAACACTCTCAAATCAAAGTTACCCAAACTAAACAATATGCTAAACAAAAAAAACCTAAAAATGGTGCCAAAAACTTGTTGATTGTATTCATAGATGATATTTTGGTGTACTCAAGGAGTAAAGAGGAAAATTCTGAGCATTTGAAGATGGTCTTACAGTAATGAAAGAGAAGCAATTGTACGGCAAGTTTAGTACGTGCAAATTTTGGCTTGATCAAGTGGTATTTTTGGGTCATATAATATTTGGACAGGACATACAAGTGGACCCAAAAAATTTGAGGCAGTGATGAAGTAGGAAACACCTATAAATGTGTCTAAGATTCAGAGTTTTCATGGGTTAGCAGTTATTATAAAAGGTTTGTCAAAGGGTTCATTGATCTCAGACCCTTTGACAAAGCTTATGAGAAAGAATGTACCTTTTTAATGGATTGATAAGTGTCAAAGGAGTTTTGAGGAGTTGAAACATCGATTAGCTATAGCACCTATGTTAGCTATACCATTTGGATCTGGAGAATATGTTGTATATAGTGATGCTTCACTTTTTGATGCAATATGGTAAAGAGACTGCATATGCTTCGAGACAGTTGAGATCTCATGAGTTAACTTACCCTGTTCATGATTTAAAACTTGCTACAGTGGTGTTTGCTTTTAAAATTTGGAGACATTATTTGTATGGTAAGACGTTTCAGATATTTACAGTCATAAAAGTTTGAGATATTTTTTGAGTAAAAAAGAACTGAATATGAGACAAAGGAGGTGGATTAAGTTGCTTAAGGATTATGATTGTACGATTGAATACCATCCAGGTAAAGTTAATGCTGTAGCTAATACATAAAGCAGGAAATCTAATAGCAATGTGGCACAAATTCAAATATCGAGGTTACCAAACCTAGTTTTACTGAGATCCCTGAATGTTGAGCTAAGTTTGGGACAGAATGAAGCATTGTTAGCTATATTGAAGCTTAGACCAGTAGTGCATGAAAGGATCAGAAAAGCTTAAGGCAAAGACCAGACTTGGTGAAGATTATTGAGAAGCTGAAACAGAATCCGAATTCTGAGTTTGAGTTGAGAAATAGTGTGTTGTAGTTGAAGCAGAGATTATACGTACCAGATTTTGATGGTTAGAGAAAAGAAATTTTGGAGGAAGCACACATAACATCCTATTATATGCATCCTGGTACTATTAAGATGTACAATACTCTGAAACAACATTTCTAGTGGCCAGGAATGAAGAAGCATGTGGCTGAGTATATTACCAAATGTTTGACATGCTAACAAATTAAGGTAGAGGATCAGGCGCCAATTAGGAAATTACAGTCATTAGCTATTCCAGAGTGGAAATGGGAGAGAATTACAACGGATTTTATTGTGGGTTTATCAAGAACTCCGAGACTACATGATGCTATATGGGTCATTGTTGACAGATTAACAAAATCAACTTATTTTTTACCAGTGAGAGAAAGTAACACACTGGATCAGTTAGCTCGAAGGTATGTAAATGAGATAGTGAGGTTAGATAGAGTCCCAATGTTTATTGTATCAAACTTAGATCCCAGATTTACATCTAGATTTTGGGTAATTTACAATCAACATTGGTTACAAAGTTGAACTTTAGTACAATATTTCATCCTCAAACAGATGAACAGAGAGAGAAGACTATTAAGAATGTTGAGGATATGTTCATAGCATGTGTTGTAGAGTCCCAAAGAGCATGGGATGAATATATAGCTATCATTGAATTTTCATACAATAATCATTATTATAGTAGTATTGGTGTGACTCCATATGAGGCATTATATGGCAAAAACTGTCGATCGCCTTTGTATTGGGATGAAAAGGACCTAAAGATTATTAAAGGCCATAGTTGATTCAAGATACCATTAATAAGTTAAAATTGATCAGCAGTAGGATTAAGGCATCTCAAGACAGGTAAAAGAGTTATGCAAATCAACAACGAAGGGATATAGAGTATCAAGTAGTAGATAAGATGTTTTTGATAGTGTTGCCTTGGCGAGGAGTGCTAAGGTTTGATAAAAAGGGAAAGTTGAGTCCTAAATACATTGGTCCTTATGAGATTACAGAGAGAGTAAGACCATTAGCTTACAAATTAGTGCTAGAAATGTCTCAGACTCACAATGTGTTTCATGTTAGTATGCTCAGGAGATATCGATCAGATCCAACACCTGTATTACTGGCACAGAAGGTTAAGATTGCAATGAATTTGAGTTATGTTGAGGAACCAGTCAAATCAGTTAGATACTAGACGAAATAGTTGAGAAATCGTGTAATTCTTTTGGTTAAAGTCCTTTGGAGGAATCATTCAAGAGAAGAAGCTACATGGGAGATTGAGGAATACATGAGGAAATAGTAGCCCCATCTATTTGATCAATCAGGTAAGAATTTCTAGGAAAAAATTCCTGAAGGGGGTGGGAGAATTGTAATAGCCAGTTTCTAAAACTTACTGAGGGTTAGAATGTTAGACTTTTGAGCCATATCATTTTAAAATTTATGAGATGCATTTCATTCACATGCATAACTTAAGCATATACACACATGAACGTTAATTTAAAAAACATTGCAAAGATAATATATGCACTCAATTAACATGTTTC
The DNA here is from genome assembly GCA_027563885.1 of Erythroxylum longipes. NCBI lineage: Eukaryota > Viridiplantae > Streptophyta > Magnoliopsida > Malpighiales > Erythroxylaceae > Erythroxylum > Erythroxylum longipes. The sequence continues at coordinate 17,535,927 of JAOQMS010000179.1, forward strand.
GAGGTATGAAAGGCTTAAAATGATGATTTGATTGTGTATTGCTTATATCTTAAATTTTGGTTTGATGGATTATAATTAGTAATTTGGAGTTAATTGTTACAATTGGAAAATTGATGAATTAAAAGGTACATTTAGTTTAGGAAAAATGTCAATTGGTAAGATAAGTTGATAAATGGAAAATTAGGACGAATAAGCCTATAAAATGAGTGGCTTTTGGCATAGAAAATTAAGTGACAAATGACAGTAGTGATTGAGAGAAAAATGGCCTAAGATATTGGTGACATTTGGTAGTCACATAAGAAGACATGTAACTTACTCCATTTGTATGACATGTGTCCTTCTAAAACAAAGAAACCTTGCACCAAATGACTTAAGCAAATGCAGAGTCATATTTGCAGATTCATATTTCTCTCTAGTTGTTTCTTTTGCATGCTTTCTTCTTCTCCTCCCTCTCACTAATGAAACACACACATAACCCTCACAGCTTTGAAATTTTGCTTTAATTCTATTTATTGTCACTCTAAGATCCATATAAGATCCTGTAAAAAGATAGCTATAATATGTTATCATCTCTTTGCCCTTGCTGAAATCATTCTACTCCCATCTTGTTCTTGGAATTATGTTTGCATGCATGGAAGGCTAGGTTAACTTGATAATTGAGTAGGTATTTGAGCTGATCAAGAAGGTAAAATACTGATCTCTTGTGATATAAAATAACAAAACTTGATGATGATTGAATTGGGGATTGAATGATTGAAGTATTAGTGTTAAATGTGTGCTGGGAAAATGATGCATGAATGGTAGTTTCTGTTTTGTTTAGCATGTTGATAGTTGTGTATTAGTCTATGTTTTTCTAAGTAATTGGCATGTGTTTCTTGCATAATTGTTGATTATTGTTGTAGTTTAGGATTTATTTTGTATTTTTTCATTTAGTTTTATTTCCATTGTTGTTCTTTTATGTTTGATGTTAATTTGGGGTAAGAATTGATTATTTTTATGTAGAAATGAAGATGGAGCAACTTAGACATTGAGCTAGAGATCAAAGAGGAGAAGAGAAGAGGGAACTCTCTGTTGTAAATTCCAACGATCGTGGGAATCATACCACTTCCATGATTGTGGGAATTATAATCCGAGACAATATGCAGGCCTTCATTAAACTTAACGTTTGTGGACTACTAAAAGCAAGGTTTCAAAAAACCGATCGGACCGACTGGAAAAGTTTTGAATTGGCCAGTGGTCCAATTTGGTTTCACCTAATAACTTCTATGTATGAAAACAGGCCAGTTTATTAGCGAATCGGTCGATTTTTATCGAACCGGTCCAGCCGGTCTATCACTGTACAAAGGCTACTTCTAAGTTTCATTTCATCGAAGGCTCGGGCTTCTCCTCTCCTCTTCACCGCCTTCTTTTCACCATCTTCTGATCTTCTCTTCATCATCTCTCACTGCCTCCATAAATGTAGAAATCGAGCTCTTCTCTAATGCCGAAATCTTTTCCATCAACACCCTGCACCTTTATACGAGTATAGACACAACGTCGAGAACAACATTATTAGGTAAAACCATTAAAATATTGGCCTCCATAACGAGACTGTGATGTGAATGGAGATCTGGGTCTTAGTTATCGATCTGGGATGAGCCCAAGGTTGTTGGGTTAAGCGTCATTGGATGCATACTTACTGCAGTGGATGCTGCGAGCGTCGAATTTTAATGAACTGGAAGAGATAAATGCATCTAATATGCCATCCTGGATTAGGTCTTTGATAACATCGTCCAGTAAATTGTTTCGGTAGCCTTCTCTAGCATTTGCAGAGTTGAAGATGATTTAAAATAAACTTCTTTAATCAATTTAATATTGTATTATCTAAAGCGGATTGATTTTTCTTTAACATAGTTATAGAACTCTGATGAGACAAGTTGCCACCCAAAAGTTTGTCAGTTTGTTCTTTTTCTTGACGTTTGAGATCTCTGTGCCTTTTGACACTCACAACTACTTCTCATTACTTAGGATCTAAATGAACAAAGCTAATATCTTTAGACAAAATTACCAAGAAAATCAAAAAAGAAATAAGTTTTAAGTTTCTCACTCACACCTTCTAGGTTGGTATGAGATGCCTCTGATGAAGATCTTGGTAAGTTTTGCAATGGAAGCACTCCTGTTGTTTCCATATAACGCTAAGGTTGTTAAGTAATAACAGGAAACATTAACATTTATTACAAACGATCACAAAGAAACCTCATAAAACCTGACCCTTATACAAATTTGAAGAATATATATTGAATCTGTTAAAACAAAGACTACAGACTTTGGTAGTATTAATTAGTAAAAGAAGAAACTGTAGATTTTGAGCTCGAGTGTTGTCTTTTTAATAGATATAGTATCAGGAAAAAAAGAAACATGGAGAAAAGATCCGATCGGATATCTATGGAATGGAAAACAAGACACAAACCTGAATCCAGTCTAGAACATGCTTTTGTATCAGAAGTGGAACGCTAAAAATAATTTTATTTGATGGAAAAGAATGAATGTTTAAAATTTTTATTTTTAATAAATAAAAATTCCTAAAAAAATTTTTACAAACTTTTGTAATATTTGAAACTCTAAAAAAATTAAAACTCTCAATAAAAACTTCTATAATATTTAGAACTCTATTTCATATCAATTTTTGGTTTTGATAGTTGGGTTATATATTCTTTCATCTATTCAATTTGTTGATCTAAAACACCAAAATTGAAAAGTAGCAATATTTCAGTTAGGTTATTTGAAGTGGATCAATTGCTGGAGCAAAGTTTAATAAGTGAGTAACATCTGTTGGTCTTTTGTGTATCCATTATGGTCTTCTTTATTACAATTGATAATGGAATTATTTAAGTTATATACTTTTGCCCTGACAATAGTATACCCAATTATTTTTTTATACTTTTTAGGTTAAATCATAATGGAGAATATGGAATCATCCTCTACTCGTGGTAAATCCAATCTAGCATGGAATTATTTTTCTTCTTGTCAAGCATCTGATGGGAATATCCAATATAACTTTATGTTTTGCGGTGGAATATTTAAAGGGGGAGGAATTTTTAGAATGAAAGAACATATTGCTGGTGTTAAGGGTAATATTGCTTCTTGCAAAAAAGTACCATTTTATGTACGTGATATGATTGGAAAATATTTGCAGCAATAAGTGAAAAAGGAAAAGGAAAATAAAGAGGCTTATGATATATCTTTTGGAGATGATGAAACACCACAAGTGTTAGATAAAGGAAAAAAGATAAGCTACAATTGACATAGACTCTTATTTTTCTCCAAGAAATACTCCTAGTTCTCAACCTAGTCTAAAAAGTTTTATGGTTGATAAAGATGTTGTTTTGCGATGTAAAAGAGCATGGGCTAGATGGTTCTAACATTCATGTATTCCGTTAAATGCTTTAAATTCACCATATTTTCAAGAAGCAATTGATGCTACAACAGCAATAGGTCCAGGATTTAAGGTGCCATCTTATTATAAGCTGCATGTGCCTTTGCTTCAAGATTTAAAAAAGGAATGTCAGTTAATTGTGGATACATATAAATCTAGTTAGGAATCAACAAGATGCACTATTATGGCAGATGTGTGGACTAAGACAAAGAACCTTGATTAATTTCTTGGTTTATTATAATATTGGAATGACTTTTATCAAGTCTATTGATGCTTCTGACATGGTAAAAAGTGCTAATGCTTTATCTGAATTATTCTCTGAAATTGTCGAGTAGGTTAGACCAAAGAATGTTGTGCATTTTGTTACAGATAATACGGCTAATTATGAATTAGCTGGATACTTATTATAATCAAAGTATGGGCATATTTATTAGTCTCCATGCGCTGCTAATTATATAAATCTTATTTTAAAAGCTATTTGCATTATGGATCATATTTCTAGTCTTGCTTCATGTGCATCTAAGATCATAATTTTTGTGTATAATTATGACACATTTTTGTCTTGGTTAAGAAAGCAAGAAGATTAGGTTGAGATCGTGTGTCCTGCTATTACCAGGTTTGCAACTACATTTATTACTTTGAAAATTCTTTATCAATATAAGCAACTCTTCAAAATTTGGTGACAAGTAAACACTTTTCAAGTTATAAATTATCAAAGAGTGAAAAAGGAAAATAAGTTTGTGCTATTATTCTAGATAATAAATTTTGGGATGCTTGCTTGATCATTGTGAAGATTATGACTCTACTTATAAGGCTGTTGAGGGTTATTGACTCAAGTGAGAAGCCATCTTTAGGGTATATATGATGGTATGTATAGAGCTCATAAAACAATTATAAATCTTTTTAAAGGGAAGGAGAAATTGTACAAGCCTTATATAGATATTGTTGATTGACGATGGAATAAGCATTTTACACAAAGGATCCACTTAGTAGCTTATTTTCTCAATCCTTATTGCTTATATAATGGAGAAGCACGTACAATTAATATTATGGGTGATTTGTTTGATATGATTGAATGCAAAGGTATTTTGTCTGTTAAAGAGCAATCACAAGCGATAAATGAAATTAAATTGTATCGTGAAGGTTTAGAGAGTTTTGCTAGATCATCAGTAAAGAGAGAACTTATGATAAAAAAAATGCAGCCAGGTAAGTTTTAATGTTATATACTTTTAATTCATTATTTACTTATTAATATTATATTTTTATCATAACTATTAATTTAAAATACAGATGATTAGTGGAGATTATTCGATGGCAGTGCTTCAACATTGAGAAAACTCACTATTAGGTTACTCAGCTAAATAGCTTCTGCATCAAGTTGTGAACGTAATTAGAGTGTTTTTAAATGTATTCACACAAAGAAATGAAATCGTTTGGAACATCAAAGAATTAATGACCTTATTTACGTTACTTATATGAGAATAAAGAACAGGTATTTTATAGTTTTGCTTTTATTTCAATATTTTTATTTTTATTTTTGACTTTATAATTTCTCTGTTATATATTTAGAGTGCTTACTAAGAAGAGAACATATGGTCCAGTTGATATTAATTGTATTGAGCATACTGATTTTTGGATCGAAGAAGAAGAACCGTCACCTAATCTTGATTATAATGAACTTCAAAAGACGATTTATGAAGAAAATGCATTTATCATAATGAATGAATTAAGAAAATCTACTGATGGTCAGTTCATATCTTATTTTGATCATATTTAAGTTAAAATTATACTATATTACAAGTTTACAATTAAGGATAATTTCATACATTACTAATTTGTAATTTATTTTAATGTAATAGAAGAAGTTGCTGCAAATACTTTGGATGAAAGTGTAGTTTACGAATCTTTAAATAGCGTTGGAGAATTTGGAGCTTTTGATAATGATGAGACGCAACCTCCTTCAGAAATACAATTTTGATTTTGATTTTGATTTTAAGTTTCATATTAGACTCATATTTATTTATTGTTAGTTCATTATATAATAATAGACATTGAAGTATTTTTTATTTCAATAAAATATTTTACTTTTCCTTATTCTTATAATTTTTATTTTTTATTTATTATATATCGATTTTATAGTGGTTCATTACCAGTTGAACCTCTAAACCTTAAACCTTAAAACATTGATTAAAAGAGAATTAAGCCTTGATTGAAAGAGAATTAAGCCTCCTTGGGCAAGGGGGATGAAACCCTTATGTAGAAAGAGCCTCCTTGAGTGAAGAACACAAGTTTTGAGTCTTGAAGAAGGATTAAATTCAAGGGTTATCATTAAGATTGGGGAAAATAGCACATCAACATAAAAAAATTCCAGATTTTGGCAAAGAAGAGAAGAAGTTTCCTTTATTCAATTTTCTGTATTTTTCTTTCATCTAATCTTTATAAGATGGATTATTTGTGTGTTGATGATGATATGGAGACCATGAGTGGTTGATTTAGTTTTAGGGATTGCTTTTAAACTATTTTTGTTAAACTCTTATTTTATTGAATCGAATGAAAGTGTCTTCGATAATTGTTGATTTTATTTTTTATCTTACAACAATTTGAGAGAGTGAGTAAGGTTATATGTGTAGGATTGTACAACGAGAGTTGGCGACCTATGGACATACAATCATCACATTAATTGATTAGTTAGAAGAGAGATCTCGGCTAATTCAATTGATCACCCATAGGATAGTTTAATAACTTGTTAAATTGGTGGAGTGATTGGGTGGGTTGAAAGATCATTCAATTCACTTAATTTAATTTGATTAGGGACAATTAATTACACCTTACATTCGGAAATCTTTGGTGAGATACAATTCGATTAATAAAATAGGAGGGAGACAAAATAGGGAAAAAGTAATCTCTAGTCTTTACATTATTAAATTCTAATTTTCTGCACTTTGTTATTGTCTATTGTTTTTTTTAGTCTTCAATTTTAATTTAATTTTCTAGATTATTTACATTACACAATTTCGTTTCTTAAACAAAGTCTAATATGAATTAAGTGGTGTCTGGGCATCAGTCCCTGTGGGATCGATATCCGCTTTTCAACAACAAGTCACGACGCTTACACTTGTAATTTTTTAGCGTAAAACAAGTAGATTGTTTAGCAAGTCAACAAGTTTTTGGTGCCATTGCCAAGGACCGATTGTTTAGCATCTTGTTTTATTTAGATTACTTTAATTTAAGAATTTTGACACTTTTCCCTGTGTATTTGCAGGTGTATGAAAACAAGGAGCACGCGAAGAACGAAAGAAGTTAGTGAAGACGAATTTCTTGGTATCAAAAGACACGAGAGAGAATTAAGAAGGGCAAAGTGTCTAAATTTTTCACAAGGAGGATCGGAGAGGACACTGATGGATTTCATGAGGTCAGGATTTAGTCCTCAAGGAGTGGCAAGGTCGATGGTCTAAGCTGATGGTACTGAACAGTTAAGTTACCTGGGTTAGCCGCAAAGAGGTAACAACCCGTACTTCAATACTTATAATCCGAGATCGAAAAACCATCCAAATTTCTCCTGGAGTGATAACAACACAGGTGACCAAGCGAGACCACAAGGACCTTTGGGATTCCAGCAAGTTCAAATTGGAGCGATGGAAAGTGAAATAGACAAGATGATGGAAGTGTTAGGGTCCAAATTGGCAGCTCAAGAGGAGAATCAGAAGAGGATGTTTGCAAGCCAAAAGGAAAGCCAAAAGAGGATGGAAGCAAAGTTTTTGACCAGATCGTGAAGAACCATGCATCATCCATCCACAATCTGGAGGTTTAAGTAGGTCAACTCGCTAACGCTTTATCTTCTAGAAATGTAGGTAGTCTACCGAGCAACATCGAAGTCAACCTAAAGGAAAGAATCATAGCCATCACTCAGACAAAGAAAAAGGAAACTAAAATGAGGAGAAAAACGGAGACAAGAGCGAGGGACAAATGGTTTTGTAAGTCCTTACAAGTGAACTAGCAAGCTAGTCGATTAAGGAACTTCAACTTGGACTTCCACACCATATTTTTGCTCAGCAGAAGTCATCTTCAAGTGGAGCAACCAAGAATTCTAAAGAGGTTAAGTTAAGCAAGATAATAGATATTATATAACAAATCAACTCTAAACAAAGTTCACATTAAAGGAACTATTCACTCAAGGTTACACGCTCTAAGTTTTACTAATTTTTAACCTTGGTAATTATTACAGGTGCACGGGTCATTTGAGTAGTACCTAAGGTGTCGATCCCACGAGGAAGGGAACTAGTCCTAAAAAGCTAAAGGTAGGTAAGTTCGCAAAACCTAATTAAACAACTACGGTAGAAATTAAAATTAATCAAGAATCAAATATAAGAATTTAAATCACCAAAAGAACAAACATAAGCAAACTCACACAAATAATCCAAAATTCAACCTAGAAGTGACCAATTGGGAGAAAGGGAGAATTTATTTGAAATAAAAAATCTATCCAATTATGAAATTTTCGATTTAACGGACCTAGACGGTCCTAGGGTGAATTACTCTCTCTCGAGTTATAATTCTTAACCCGAATTAATTTTCCCTAATTCAAATTGTGGAATTTGTGATCTCTCGATCCGTAATTTTTTCGAAACCTAAATTAGTTCTAATGTTGTGTATTAACCTACCAAGAATCTGTGCTCGATCTCTCGTTACACGACTCTACAAGTTTGATTAAATTCTCTACCTATCGATTTACCTAATACTCGTTAACCTAAATCGATGATTTTCACTGGCTCACTTTTTAGTTTATTGCCCAGTTATGAAGAATCGAATTAAATCACAATAAATCGAAATAAAACACAATCAATTCAATCTTATTAATCTCAAGAATAAATAAACCCAAAGGTGAGTTTAGACAAAAGCATCAACATTCAACGATAAATATCTCTAATCAATTTCAAGACTCCATACATCAATGAAATCGAAATAACAACTAGAATATACTTTCGTAATGGATCTGAGTGACGATGAGGAAAACCACCTATTCTAGGAAGTACGTCACATCAAGCATGTCTCCGTGCCTCTCTTCCTTCGTCTACTTCCTTGATCGATTGATCTCTAATTAGGTTTTCCCTAAGATTTTTCGTAGAGTCTCTCTCTTTGCAGCTCTTATCTCTCTAATCTCCCCCCGAAAGCTGCTAGGTATTGTTCTATTTATTTTGTAGCAGCCCTAGGTCAAATTTGGGGACCAAACGGTCTGAAAAATCACCCAAATTTTGAATTTTACTATCAACCCGACGCAAGACACGATCATGGCCCTGCCTGCCACAATCGTGGCTAATTTGTTTAACCTTTCCGTCATGATAGTGGCATGGATGTGCACAATTGTGCCTTGACTTGATTCTCTCTGTCACGATCGTGGCCCATGATGCACGATCGTGGCCTGGCTACTATTGGCTCCTCCTTTTCTGTCACAATCGTGGCCACTGTGCACGATCGTGGCTATCTCTTTTAGGCCGAAACTCTTCAAATCTTCACCGTTCTTCCCTGTTTACCCTGTAAAACTAGAACACACATCAAGGTACCTCAAAAATATACAATTTAAGCTCAAAGATTTAGACTAACCCAATAAAACACTTAAACACAAAAACTAATCTAATTAAACCCTAAATGCCTGCTCAACACTCAATTTAACACAAAATGCATAACAAATTAAACCTTAAAACATCATACAAAACACTACTATCAGGAACCAGTGAAGAAAGAGGTCAAAGAGCACATATCAAAAGGAAGTCCACACATAACACAAAAGAAAGAAGACCCAGGGGACTTTTTCATTCCGTGCAATATAAATAGAGTTAAGATAGCTAGGGCATTTACGGATTTGAGAGCAGGTATCAATATGATACCCTATAAGTTTAGTCAGAATTTGGGTTTAGGAGAGCTAGAGGTTACTAAGATATTAGTGAAAATGGCTGATAGAATAGTGCATCAGCTGAAAGGGATCATTAAGATTATGTAGATACGGATTGATAAATTTATCTTCCCCCACAGATTTTTACATACTGGATATTGGAGAAGATGCGAAAACCCTGATGGTTCTTGGACGACCATTTCTGGCTACCTCTTATTCGATTATTGACGTGGATAGGGGAGAATTAACACTGAGACTTAAAAAGTAGAAATTAACTTTCAAGGCATCCAAGAAAGACTATCGCTCTCCTTTACCCCTAAAAACATCAAGGAACCTGAACTCCAAAGAGGATGGGAAGATATTGAGGACCTTGGGAGCACATTTAGGAAGAATGATTGCGTAAAAGAAGGCGTAGGAAGGAAAACAACAAGGATGGTGGAGTCCATACCGAGGTCGCTCATATACAGAGTTTGAGATCAGCTTCTACATTACTACTGTACTAGCCATTTGAACCGCCTTAAGCAAAAAGGAGAGTCGAGCTACCGACGTTAAAAGAAGCACTGCATGAGAGGCAACCCATGAAATTCTGCTTTCTTTTAATTGTTTTTGTCTATTTGTTTGTTTGATTTCAGTTATGATTGTGTTTGATTTGAGTTTGATTGATATTTATTTTGATTTTGATTGAATTTCAAATTATTTTCTTTTTGAAATTCTTGCTAATAATATTAATTTGATGTGTTTGTAGGTTGTGGGATTATGGAGAATACACACTGTTAATAGGCATTTTATATTAATTTTAGATAATTTGCTAAAATTTTGTACATTTAATGTTTAAATTGCACTAATTAAGAGTTATATGTTTTAATTTCAGGCACATATTGGATTTGGAACGCTTAAAAGCATAAAGTAAGAAAAGCTTCTTAAAGCAAACAAGGGCAAGAAACGATAATGCAGCAGCCCACGGCCTAAAAATGTTTCAGCCAAGAAAAAGACAAGTGTGCATGAATACCCTTAATTCGTTACATTAATAAATAAAACAGCGAAGAGAGCTAGCGGCGTTGGAGATAGAGAGGGACAAAGAAGAAAAAGAGCCCACAACGAAAAGAATGAAAACATTTTCAACCAAAAAAAGGGTTTTGTGCGTGAATAGAAGAGGGGGGACTGAAACCCTTATTTGACACATCAATAAATAGAAATAGAGAAGAGAAGGTGGCGGCATTGAAATAGAAAAGAGAGTGAAGGATGGGAAAAAACGTGAAGCCTAAAACTGTAGTGAAAACAATGGTGGTGCCTGCGTTAAAAATCAAAAAAGAGAAGAGTGGCGACTGCGTTAATAGAGAAGAGAAGCGTGAAAGAAAAAAAAAAGACAAAAAAAGAGAGTGGAGCCTGTGTTGAAAAAGAGTGAGAGTTGCATTAAGGGTTGCGTTAAAGACAGGGAAAAAAAGAGAGAGTGGCGACAAAGCTAGAAAATAGCGTGATAGAGAGCTGGAGTAGACAAAGATAGTGCGTATTGCGTGTTGGAAGAGAACAGTTGCATGTTGGAAGAGAATACCACTCCTCCTTGGATAGCAACAACCATATTGGGTGTTCTTAGTTTGTTTTATTCCTTATTTATTTTAGTTCTTGTGGATTTAATCAATGCAAATATATATTATAACCATGATTTGTGTTACATTGATGAATATGTGTAAGTTTTTTTTGTTGAGGTTAGGATTGATATTGAATTAGGATAGTTTTGTGGCATTGTTTTTTTTTTGTTTTTGCTTGATTGAATGCATATTTAGCGTAATTTAGCTTTATCAACTAGATTAAGGCCTTAGATGATTGAATGCCATAACCATTTAGATTTATTTTGTCGGAAAATCAATCAAGCAACATACTTAAGACTAAGTGTAGACCAACCTTAGAATCTTGTATGAGGATACCTAGGATTAACGAATTTAATCTTAGGCTTCTTGCATTGAATGTTTTCTTTTTATTCCAAATTATATATGAACCAATTAGATAACTTGGATTTAAAGGAGAAAGGAAATCCTATGAATATTGGGTTTAACTTACTTAAGCAAAGTAACTCCTAAATTAATCCATCATTATAAGTTTTAATGCCTAATTTAATTGAAATCCGACACCTTAGCCAAATTTTGCCATTTGATTAAGTCTAGTTGCATTTAGTTCATACTTTGCAACATGCATAGTTCCTTAATTCACTTATTTTATTTCATTCTCAAATAAATCAATTCTTGATCGTTTGAATAATTTTGCATCATTTAATTTAATTATTTTGCTTGTTGGAATCCCTTGGGTACAATATTCAGTTCTTATCATTTTCTATTACTTGTCGACGTGGTACACTTGCCTCTAGTTTGGTCAGGATAGAACTTAATTTGTATTGTTTTTTTTAGACCACAACAAGTTTTTGGCACCGTTGTCGGGGATATTTCCTTATTGTGAGTCATTAGGTTAGACGGTGTTAATTGTCTCATATTTAATTCTTATTTTGTTGTTTATTTGCTTATTTTAGTTTTTTACTTGATTGCTTTACTTCGGTGTGTTTTATTTTCAATTCTTAATTCTATTATTATTTGCTTTTTATTTGTTTATTTTGTTTATACTCATTCGTGGTCAAAAGCCTGAGCACTTGATACTGAGATTGAAAAAATTGCTTGCAGGTTACGCAAGGAAACCAAATTGGCTCGAAATAGTAACACAGAATAAGGGATTAGAGAAGAGCAGTTTGTAGAGATGGAACAGCAAGAGGAGGGCCGATGGCACATCCTCAAGAGAGAAGGGAGTTGGCTATGATGGATTTGGCTACGGGGCACAACAATAGACCCATGCCTCCCATTATAATGCCGGCAATCACAGTTGAAAGTTTTGAGATTCCTCAGAGCATTACATCCATGGTAAGAGCATCTCAGTTTGGAGGATTACCTTTAGAGGAGACGAGCACCCATTTGGAGACCTTTTTGGATATTTGTGATCTGTTCAAGTAGAACGGAGTGTCGGATGATGCGGTGAGATTAATACTGAACCATTTTCTTTAAAGGATAAGGCCAGAGTATGGTTGGCCAGTTTACAGTCAGGATCGATTACTACATGGGATAAAATGATGAGATTATTTCTGGCTAAATTTTTCCCTCCTGCCAAGGTTACAAAGATGAAGAATGAGATCACTTCCTTCACCCAATATGAAAATGAAAGTCTATATGAAACGTGGGCACTATTTCGAGATATGTTGATACAGTGTCCTAGTCATGGGTTCTCCACATGGCAACAAGTTAACACTTTTTATATAGGAATGACCCCATCAACCAAGAGTACCGTAGATACTACAGTAAGAGGTAGTTTAATGAGTAAGATGTTAGATCAGGCTTATAGATTGATTGATGAGATGGCTACTAGCAGCTTTCAGTATTATTAAGATAGGCATCCCAGACAACCTACAAGAGCTCGTATAGTAGACAATATAGTGGCTTTATTAACCCAGATGGATGTTTTGACGAAGAAGCTGGCTAATCTGATACACAGTGTGAGAGGAGGAGCTAGTACTTCATTGAGGAGTTGTGCCATATACGAGCATTGTGGTGGAGATTCCTATGCATCTTCCGAGTGTCAAGTTAGGAATCCTTTTTCTTAAGAAACAAAAGGCCCATTATGTGTGCAATTATAATAGACAGAAAGAGGATCCATATTCTAACACCTACAACCTAGGGTGGAGGAATCATCCAAACTTCTCTTGGCGAAATGATCAGATGGCACAATCGTAGTCATTCAGAGACAGCCACCTCTAGGTTTCAAGGCTCCAAATCCTGTGCCACCTAATAAATCCAATCTCGAAGAGTTACTCTCAAAGTACATCTCCAACACTAAGGTTAGGATGTAAAATCAAGAATCTTCTATTAGAAATTGGAGAATCATATGAGCCAAATAGCAAGTGTGTTGAAGGAAAGACCTTCGGGTTCATTACCTAGCACAACTGAGGCTAACCCAAAAGAACATGCAAAATCAATCTTATTAAGGAGTGGTAGACAGCTTAAGGAATTTAAGGAGAAGCGGAAGGATAAAGAAGGGGAAAGGAGTAAAGAAGAAGAGAGTTAGGAGGGTAATAAGAAGGCTAAGGAAGCACCAGCTGTAAAGGAGGATCATCAAAGGTTATTTGCTGACCCCATCACAAATCCGATAAGACCTTATATTCCTTATCCTCAAAGGTTGAAATGTACGCAATTAGATAAGCAGTTTGGTCGTTTTCTTGAGATGTTTAAAAAGTTGCATATAAACATTCATTTTATTAAGGCCATAGCATAGATGCCTTCTTATGCTAAGTTTTTGAAAGAAATCTTGTCTAATAAGAACAGGCTTGAGGAGTATGCCATGGTGAAGCTAAATGAGGAGTGTTAGGCCACATTATTGAAAAAGTTACTACCGAAGCTTAAGGATCCAGGGAGTTTTACTATTCCTTTTGCTATTGGTGATTTGCATATAGATAGGGCTTTAATGGATTTGGGTGTAAGCCTTAACTTAATGCCTTTTTGTTTTTAGGAAGTTAGGATTGGCGAAGCCCAAACCCACCATAGTTTTGCTTCAACTGGAAGATAGGTCCATTACTTACCCGAGGGGAATCGTTGAGGATATATTGGTCAAGCTTGAGAAGTTCATCTTCCCATTAGATTTATTATTCCTTGACATAGAGGAAGATAGAGACATCCCCATCATTCTTGGGAGACCTTTCATGGCCACTACATGGACCATCATCGATGTGCAACGTGGAAAGCTCATCTTAAGACTTCAAGATGAAGAATTAGTGTTTGACGTGTTCAATGATATGATGCATACTTCTACTCTTCACTCTTGCCATTTTATTGATATTTATTCTTCTGATGTTGATAATTCTTCTATTGGTTATGCAGATTTGTTGGAAGGGGGAGCGCAAGAAATGATTGAAGAGTTAGGGGAAGAATTGCAGGAAGAGTTGGAGGATATTGGAGTTGAGTTGGAGCAGGCCTTTTTGGACACATTAAAGAGCATACGAGCCTCTCCAACATCTAGCCAAGCTATTTCTGAAGCCTTCAATCGAAGAGCCTCCTTCTCTTGACCATAAATCTCTTCCGAATCATTTAAAGTATGTTTATCTTAACCCACCTGAGCAATTACTAGTTATCATTTCTATTTGTTTGTCAGGTACCAGGGTGCAGCAGCTGTTGAGGGTACTGTGGGACCACAAGAAGGTCATTGGGTGGTTCATTACAGATATTAAGGGTATAAACCTTTCTTTTTGCATGCATCACATTTTCATAGAGGATGGAAGCAAGACAATGGTGTAGCCCTTGAGCAGACTTAACCCACACGTGAAAGAGGTAGTGAAAGATGAGGTAGTAAAGCTTTTAGATGCAGGTATTATCTACCCCCATTTCTAATTCTAGTTGGGTTAGTCCTATGCAGGTGGTGTCAAAGAAAGGAGACACCATTGTGGATGAAAACTAGAAAAATGAAATAATAACCACTAGGAAGGTAACTGGGTCAAGAATGTGTATAGATTATAGGAAGTTGAATGATGCCACTAAGAAACATCATTTTTCTTTACCTTTCATTGATCAGATGATTGAAAAATTAGCTAGACATGACTTTTGTTGTGCCTTAGATGGATGTACCGGATATTTGCAGATTCCAGTAGCCTCGAAAGATCAAGAGAAAACAACTTTTACATGTCCTTATGGTACATTTACATTTAGACACATGCCATTTGATTTATGCAATGCTCCAGCAACATTTCAAAGATGCATGATGGCTATTTTTTTCTGACATGCTTGAATCTTGCATTGAAATTTTCATGGATAACTTCTCTGTGTTTGGTACTTCATTTGATGCATTCTTGGATAACTAAGAGAAAGTCTTGATTAGGTGTGAAGAGACCCATTTAGTGTTTAATTAGTTAAAATGTCATTTCATGGCCCATGAATGCATTGTTTTAGGTCACAAGATTTCCAGCAAGGATAGAGGTTGACCCAGTAAAAATTGATGTGATTAAGAAACTGTCACCACTAAACAATGTTTGATCCATTAGAATTTTCTTAGGCCATACTGGTTTTACCGTAGGTTCATTAAGGATTTTTCTAAGATTGCTAGACCTTTGACTGAGTTGCTTGAAAAAGATGTATTTGCTTTTGACGATAAATTTTTGGCATCTTTTGAATTGTTAAAGGATATGCTTGTGACTGCGCCTATTCTTATATCTCCTGACTGGTCTCTTCCTTTTGAATTAATGTGGGATGCAAGTGATTATGCAGTGAGTATTGTTTTGGGACAAAGACAAGGTAAGACCTTTCATCCCATTTTTTAATGCAAGAAAGACACTGAGCAGTGCACAATGTCGTTACAACACCACAGAGAAAGAGATGTTGGCGGTTGTGTTCGCTTTTGACAAGTTTCACTCATATTTGGTTTTGTCTAAAGTGATTATGTATACTGACCATGCAGCCTTGAAATACTTGATGACAAAACCCGATGCTAAACTAAGACTAATTTGTTGGGTGTTACTTTTGTAGGAGTTTGACATTGAGCTAAGGGATAAGAAGGGAGCCGAGAATTTTATAGCTGATCACCTGTCAAGGTTAGATGAAATTGTCATGGAGAGTGCAACAATGAAGGAAATTTATGAGACTTTTCCTGATGAGCATCTGATGGTTATGACTGTCACTCTTTGGTTTGCAGACTATGTAAACTACCTTGCTAGTAATATCTATCCCCTGATTTTTCTTATGCTCAAAAGAAAAAAAATTGTCTGAGGTAAGACACTATCTTTGGGATGATCCTTTGCTTTACAAGATTTGTGTGGATGGTATTATTAGGCGCTGCATTCCTGAAGAGGAAATGTCCTTTGTGTTATATCATTGTCATTCTAAAGAGGCTGGGGGACTTTATAGTGCCTCAAGGACAGCTTATAAGGTTTTAGAGTGTGGTTTCTATTAGCCCACCTTATTTAGGGATTCATTTGTTTTTGTCAAATCTTGTGATAGGTGTCAAAGGGTCAGGAACATTAGTAGGAAACATGACATGCCATTAACTAACATTCTTGTTTGCGAGGTTTTTTATGTTTAGGGTATAAACTTCATGGGACTATTCCCTAAGTCTTTCTCCAATCAATATATATTGGATGCTATTGATTATGTTAGCAAGTGGGTGGAAGCAGAAGTATTGCCCACAAATAAGGCTAGATGTGTTGTTAAGTTTTTGAAGAAGAATATTTTTACACGTTTTGGCACACCTAGGGTATCATTAGTGATGGGGGGTCACATTTTTGCAACAAAACTTTTGATTCATTGTTAGCTAAGTATGGGGTGAGCCATAAGGTTGCTACTCCATACCACCCCCAAACTAGTGGGCAAGTTGAAGTCTCAAATAGGGAATTAAAGAAAATATTAGAGAAAACTATTAATGCTTCTAGGCGGGAGTGGTCTTTAAAGTTAGATGGTGCACTTTGGGCATATAGGACTGCATTTAAGACGCCCATAGGCATGTCACCGTTCAGGATAGCATATAACAAGTCTTGTCATCTTCCAGTTGAGTTAGAGCATCATGCATACTGGGCTACCAAATTTCTTAACTTTGATTTGTCTTCTGCAGGCATTAAAAGACTTATGCAGCTTCACGAGCTTGAAGAGTTTATGTTTGGATGCTTATAACAATTCAAAGTTGTATAAGGAGCATGTGAAGAAGTGGCATGAAAAGAAGATCCTCCACTGAGACTTTAAAGTGGGCGACCAGGTAAATGGACAACGAGCTAAATTGTATATGCCCAGGTTTGTGGATAATTCTGAGGAGCGATTGTCTCTTCATGACATTTCACCTTCCCCTCCTTGATCACTGTGCATGCCTTTCAGTAGGACTGTAGCTTTTCTTTTTATTCTTTTCTCATTGTTTCCTTTGCGTTTCTTTCTAGTTTAATGCATTTCTTTGAGTTATTTTGAGTTTTCTTTAAGGTTTGTGTGGTTGGTGGCAAAGATTTCTTAGCCGATTCTTTTTCAGGGAAGTTTCTTCTTCCTCTTTTTCCTCTTTGTGTTTGATTGTTAACTACTTAAACATTAGGGACAATGTTCATATTAAGTGTGGGTGGGATTGAGATTATGTACATGCTAATGTTTATGATATTGATGTTGATGTTGAGAGATACACACTTAAATAGTTGCGACTCTTTTGGTAGCTAACTTAGGTCCCATTTTTAAAATTTTTGTGCTTGAATTTGATGAATTTGACTATACGATTATGTCAAAGTAGTTGGAAGGAGAATTGAGTTGTATGCATAAATTTAGATTAGGCAGCTTGAGAGGATAGTGAACTATGTGAATTGACTGAAGTAGTTAATTGCATAAACTTAGTCAATAATTGATGTTTGAGTGATAAGGCAATGTTGGAGTTTTGACGGATTTTCATTTAAGCACATGTAAGGTCTTAATCTATATGACTGCATCTCATAGTCATTTATTTTCTTTGTTGTATGTGATGCTTCTCTATGTAGATTACGTTCAGAACTTGCTCTGAACCTGTTTGATACTGCTAGTTGCATACCTTATGGACATGATAAAGGCCTTTTTTTTAACCTTTAGCTTAAGTGACCCACCAAGTCATTTTTCCTTTGCTACCTACTTTAAGCATTTAACCTTGTTTGTTGTTGTATTAATCACATTGTATTGAAACCTGGAAACTTTTTATCCTGACCTTGTTACAAGTTGAATGAAGTACTAAATATTTGATGTCCTTAATTTAGGGACTTTTGTTTTATATGTTACTCTGAGATGTTTTAGAGGTACATCTACTTAATGGTTGTTGATTTTTGCTACTACTATCTTCTTTTATGTTTAGTGTTATAAAAAAAACAAAACAAAAAGAAATATTAAAGAAAGAAAAAGATGAAACAGTAGCATTGGATAGTGATGAGTAGTTATAGTCCCGCGTTTTTGTTTGCACATCTTATAATTCTTTATGATTGTCCCATGGTACTTAGTGTTTTGTGAATGCTTGTGAGTGGTCTTTGCCCTTTTTACCTTATCTTAACCTAAGCCCCATTATAACATTTAGTAAAATCCTTTTTGATCCATGATGGCATACTCTATGTAGTGAAAAATGGGTGAATTTGCAAGCTTATGGTAGTGTAATTTATTAAAGGAAGCTTTGAGTAAAACACAACCCTTATACACTTGAGTGACATGAGTAAATATTGTGAAGAAGGTCTATTCTAATTTTATGCTTACTTTTAATCAAGAATATTTACCTTTGATTTTGTTTATATGCATTGATGAAAAGATTATGATATATGTAATAGCTTGATACTTGAGTTTGCCGAAATTTAAGGGATTGCAAATACTTGATTTTCGTTGAAAATGAAATGATAGAATATGTTAATTATGATTCAAATAAGTTGCTCGAAAACAAGTAATAATTTAAGTGTGGGGGTGTTGTTAATGGGCATTTTATATTACTTTTAGATACATTATTTGCTAAACTTTGTCCATTTAATTTTTAAATTGTACTAATTAAGAGTTATTTGATTTAATTCTAGGCATATATTGGATTTGGAACGTTTAAAAGCATAAAGCAAGAAAAACTTCTTAAAGAAAGCAAGGGCAAGGAACGACAGCGTAGCAGCCCACGACCAAAAACCGTTTCAACCAAGAAAAAGATAAGTGTGCATGAATACCCTTAATTCATTACATCAATAAATAAAACAGAGAAGAGAGCTAGCGGCATTGGAGATAGAGAGGGACAAAAAAAGAAAAGGAGCCCACAACGAAAAGAATGAAAACATTTTCAACCAAGAAAAAGGGGTTTTGTGCGTGAATAGAAGAGGAGGGACCGAAACCCTTTTCTGACACATCAATAAATAGAAATAGAGAAGAGAGGCTGGTGGCCTTGAAATAGAAAAGAGATTGAAGGCTGGGAAAAAACGTGAAGGCTGAAACTGCAATGAAAAAGAGGGTGGCGGCTGCGTTAAAAATCAGAAAAGAGAAGAGTGGCGACTGCGTTAATAGAGAAGAGTAGCTTGAAAGTAAAAAAGAAGACAAAAAAGAGAGTGGCGAATGTGTTGAAGAAAAGAGAGGGCTGCGTGAAAGACATTAAAAAAAAAAAGAGTGACGGCAAACCTAGAAAACAACGTAATAGAGAGCTGGAGTAGAAAAAGATAGTGACTATTACGAGTTGGAAGAGAACAGTTGCGTGTTGGAAGAGAAAACCACTCCTTGGACAGCGGCAACATATTGGGTGTTCTTAATTTGTTTTGTTCCTTATTTGTTTTAATTTTTGTGGATTTAATCAATACAAATATATGTTATGACCATGATTTGTGATACGATGACGAATATGTATAAGTAAGTTTTTTTTAATTAAGGTTAGGATTGATATTGGATTAGGTTTTGTGGCATTGCTTTTTGTGGTTGATTGAATGTATCTTTAGCCTAATTTAGCTTAATCAACTAGATTAAGGCCTTAAATGATTGAATGTTATAATCATTGGGATTTATTTTTTTATAAAATCAATCAAGCAACATACTTGAGACTAAATGTAGACTAACGTTAGAATCTTGTATGAGGATACCTATAATTAGCGAAGTTAATTTTAGGCTTCTTGCATTGAATGCTTTCTTTTTATTTCAAATTATTTATAAACCAAATAGGTAATTTAGATTTAAAAGAGAAAGGAATTCCTATGAATATTGGGTTTAACTTGTTTAAGTGAAGTAACTCCTAAATCAATCTACCGTTATAAGTTTTAGTGCCTAATCAAATTGAAATTCGACAACTTAGCTAAATTTTGTCATTTGATTAAGTCTAGTCGCATTTAGTTCATACTTTGCATCATGCATATTTCCTTAATTCAATTATTTTATTTCATTTTCAAATCAATCAATTCTTGATCGTCTGAATAATTTTGCATCATTTAATTTAATTATCTTGCGTGTTGGAATCCCTTAGGTATGATATCTGGTTCTTACCGTTTTCTATTACTTGTCGACAAGATACACTTGCCTCTAGTTTAGTCTAGATAAAACTTAATTTGTATTGCTTTGTTTAAACCACAACACATATCACGCTTGGAAGAAGGTTTAGAAGTGGAAGAATCACCCTATCCCATGATCGTAGGAACTGAAGTGATTCCCACAATTATGGAAATTCTATCCGGAGGGAAATTTATGTTTCCCTCCCCTTTTCTTCTCTCCCTCATTCTTCAAAATTTCACTCCTTCTCTCTCTAACTCACGAAAATTCTCCTCCCATTCTCTAAAATTCTTCATTTTTCTCTAGATTCTTGGTATTTTCTTTTATCTCTTTTCATTAATCTTACAATCCTTTATATTAAGAGAATTACCTAAAAGTAAATATCCTATACCGTATACAACACCAAGATTATCTTTAGACACTTATCAAAAATCTTCCATTCCATTATTCAGATCACCATCTGTAAGATTAACCAGACCAATTAGATTTACTGAACCAGGAATAAATAAAGATATGCCTATTACTGACCCTCAATTAAATAATCAATCTGAACAAAAAACTGAAGAACAAAATATTGGAAAAGACATTAGCACTATTAAAAATCAACTCCATGAATTATCTACTCATGTTAAGAATATGTTATGAGTATTACAAAACAAGTATATGAATTATTAGGTAAACAAAATCAATTAGAAAATCATATAAATAATCTTATACAAAAACAAACATATTTAATAAATGTAATACAAGTTAACCAGAAAGAAATACTAGAACAAATACAACAACAATTAATTAAAATAGATCAAATCCAACAAAAACTTCCTGTTTATGATCCTGACTCCAACTGGATACGACAAAAAATTGTCAAAACCATTCTCCCCCTTTTCTCAACAAGAATGTAGACCCCACAAATCTTTTCTCCCCTTTAAGTTCTTAGCATGTATTTAAATGAGATGATATTCTAGTTAGGTTTCCAGATTCTTAAGTAGGTTTTCTGATAAGCATGTGACATGTAGCTGTAGCAGTATATAACCTATTCTGATTAACAAAACTACTCATCATCAACAGAGAAGTCAGGCTCCTCAGGCTTTTGTAACTTTGGCATCTCCATATCTTTGATCTTTTGAGCTCCTCTTCTTGTGGTCGCAGCAAATCTTGACGCTAGAATTGTCACCCCCAAATTCGTTCTTCTCTGAGAATAACCTGAACCACCATCTGAAACCTTCTTGTCCCCTTCTTGTTCCCTTTTCTCATCAGCCTCATTGTCATCATAGTTGATGGATTCTGATGTGGTCAGACTATGTTCCATTACTTTTTTTCTGTGCCGATGCCAAGCAGCCTGTATGAAGCATGCTGCCCATGTCCTCCAGTGATGAGAGTGATAGCGGAAAGTATGCTGCAGCTTTTTACTGTGAAGGCGTCTGAATTGGTTTGCAACAAACTTCAGATCTTCTGCTCTCAATGCGAAAGCTTCAGCTTCATTCAAGGCTTTGACTGTTCTAGTTGATGAAGGCAAGCTGAGAGATGATTTTGGATGTAAAGCCCATGATAATAGCTCTTCACCACAAAAGTCCCCAGGTTTCAATGTAATGGAGTTGAAAAAACCAGTACGGCCTCCATTTGTAGTAGAACTCTCCAATCTGCCTCTGATTATAAAGAGCATTTCAGTTACTGGGTCGCCCTCTCGAACAATATATGTACCTTCGGTGCTTAGAGAAGATACTAGACGCTCACATATTGCATCAAGTAGCTGATCATCCATTTGAGAAAAGAAGGGGACCTGCATAAGAGGAGAACTAAGAATGTTATCCAAAAATTACACAGAAGTGTTATCTCAATCAGAATGGTCAAGGACCTGCTTTTCATATATAGAACACCCTGAGCAAAGATAGATCAGTTTGATAATAAGATTTGAAGTTGAATCAAAAGGAACTAGTATTCCTGAAACTTTTTCACGTATTCTCAAGTATGGTAAACTAGATACTTGATTATATACTACCGAGTACCCAGTAGCATCTAATTCAAAGGTCGGAATCCAAAAGCTCCATCAAACTGCTTGGATGGGAGCATAAGTCTTAATTACACTGTCAATCGTAATTGAACATGAAACCAGTCATGATTGGATACATGAACAGAATTTTTCAAAAGACAGCCAATGTATTTTGACAACTAAACAACACATGCAAGATTGTCCACTAGTACAAGAATTTAATATATATTAAAGGACTTGTCCAATTACCCCAAGTTCAATTTAGTTGACTTTATTTGGTGCTCGGAATAGATGTTCGGCATGCATTGATAGAACTCCCTACTTATCATTGTTATTTATCCTTAATTGATAAGGGTATAGAACTGGTGTAAATTGCAACGAAAGGAACATGGAATACCTAGTTGCATAAGCTAAAACTCTTCAAGGGCTTCTGATTTATGAAGCATTAAACAATAGTAAGAAAAAGTTAAAAATAGTAGAGTAGAAATGTACACGTCGGACAAGGTCCAAACAAAGGTGGCGTTGGATATCACGACGTAGATCAGCAGGCAACCCACGTAGGATAGATTCCTCATCCACTCCACGAGTAGCAAGCCACTTATATTGAACAAATCGTCGAACTCGTCTTTTGAGATCTTCAGGAAGTTGACGATGTCTCATCCACTCCTCTGTATCTCTTCTCTTAAGTCTCCATTCCTCAAGTCTCACAGTAAGAGATTGAAGGTATGTCTAACAAAATGATTTTATTGTTTTAAAGCACGAAACTTCATACTAACATTTTTATTTTTCAACAGACAACAGAAGAAAGGACGTAGAATCCTTTGATTTTCAGCAAAGTATATTGTATAATACCTGCATATTACCAATCAAATGGGCAAAGAGAACCAGACCCAAGATGCAAATGAGAATGGCAAATAATGTCTCCTCAATGTATGTGCTGGTCACCAAAGTCTGACCATATGAACTGAAAATGAGGCAGCAAAGATATGAATTGTTAGTGGTACTTAGATGTCTCTATAATCTCTATGGCTTTCAAATTTCAGGCACATAGTTAAGTTCTGTCAACTGTCAGCAAATCAAAAGCTACTATTTTTCACCAATGGCATACATCAGCATGTTCAATCCATTTAAAGCATAACAACATAAAGCAGCATCATAGATATGCCTCTCAGATCCTAATGAAAAGATTGCACATATGCTGTCAACAATAATTAAGTTGATGGTACCAGCTACTCAAATATGCATCCATTATACCAACTTTTAAGTTCAAATAGTTTAATCTAATATTATGTTTCTCTGCATTCTGAATCAGTTGGCTAGCATTCAGACTGTGAATTCCTTTTGTTGTTATACCTATGAATTCAGTGAAAGTCCTAAAATGAATTAATAACAACTGTTCTACAACTGACCAAAAGAGATACGGAGCAAATCGCTCATACCACATATTAGTAGCTACAATTGGCCAAAACATAAAAAGACATCATACTTTCCTGCAAATTTATACCAATTGAAAATGTGCAATCAATTGTGCCATTGGATATTTGTTTCATTAGACTCTTCCAAAATGACTCTACAATCAACGAATCTTGACTGATGGCATATGGTTACAGCAATAATATCTTTGTTAATTTTGTTGCATGTACATAAAACAAATAAAAGGGCATTGATGGAAATCCCATTGCAAGGGTTGATTATTCCACTGACTGGAAATCAAAGAATACCTTAGTTGTTGTAGACCCCACCACAAGCAATAGAAATACTTCTCTATAAAGTCCGATGAGACGGCATTTTTCATCACTGCAAGTTCAAATATGCCATAGTCGAAATTGATATTGTTATTGGGATTGCAGCTGTCGAAAACATTGGTACTGTTTGCCCACATCTTGCGATCACTATGATCAAAAGCATCACAAACTAGATATCTGGGGAGACATCTGACTGGTTCATTCTCATTTTTACATGTTGATTTCCAACAAGATGTATATCTATCAAGTGATAATAGATACCATGCTGCACCTAAAACCTAAAATAAGAGGGGGCAACTTTTAACTTGTAGCACTGGAACAGTATACGGCAAGCAAACGAAAAGCACTAACAAAATATACATGACTAGCCAACATGTAGAGAAGCAAATTATATGCAGCCCCTGCCCAAGCTGTCCTAGTCACCACTCCAGTTGCCTTAACAATTTGACTGCTCAATGGGAAAATCAGATACAATCTAGGGACATATTGGATCAGAACAATCAAAGCAAGAGCATTGTTGTTGTAATCAGTCCGAGCACTTCTTGCTGCTGGTATTATAAACCAGATGACTACCTGGAGAGAATAAGAAGAAATTGTGAGTTCCTTATGAATGGCCAGATCATACAAAGATTCATGTTTAAAAAGACAAAGATTCATGTTTGAAAAAGGGCAGATTTGGGGTTGTAGAACATCATGATGTCAAAGAATCGTACCTGGGGCAGAGGCAGAGTGGCTGTGAGATCAATGAAGAAGTCTGTTTTAAAGTACCTCCTAGCAATCTTCTTTGGGTCCATTACAAGTTCACCCCTCCCAAACACACGGGAACTTGGTGCAACATAGGCTGTTCTAAATTTTATGAACACATGTAACAAATAAAAGATATCTGCAACAGTACGGAAAAAGGTCAGTACAATTCGCAATGTAAAGTCTGTATCCACACATGAAGAATTTGCATCCCCTCCAACTGTAGGTAAGTAAAAGTAAAGGGGATCAACAAAAAGTGCCATCAAACAGGTAACAAGGAAGATCCTGTTCCACCGGAGAACAATATCACTTCCTGGATCAAGTATTCTATTTTGCCACGGTGCACTATGCTCCCGAAAAGTCTTTGATTTACCAACTTTGCAAGTTTCAGGAAGCCTATTTCTACCACCATCCATCCCATCATCTGCTTTCACCAACGAAGTTGAAATTTTATCTGTGGAAGATGAATTCTTAAA
Source organism: Erythroxylum longipes (assembly GCA_027563885.1). Classification (NCBI taxonomy): domain Eukaryota; kingdom Viridiplantae; phylum Streptophyta; class Magnoliopsida; order Malpighiales; family Erythroxylaceae; genus Erythroxylum; species Erythroxylum longipes. The sequence continues at coordinate 17,561,172 of JAOQMS010000179.1, forward strand.
GTGTATTTGGTCATTTTTTCCCCAGGGACTTGTCTTCTTGTGTTGACCATCAAAGTAGAACCTAACAGATCAAAATACCAACAAATTGTTGATACACTCCTCTTTCCAAGGTAGTCCATAACAATTCCCAACAAGAAGAAATAATGCAAACAGATACATTGCTTTATGAAAATGAGGGAAAAACATGATGACGGAATTCATAGTTAATTGCAGGCCCAAAATGGTTTAACAGAAAATTCAAAAAAGGTAGTTGTCATGCATATCAAGAGTCCAAGAGTTTGGTCATGAATATAATGGCAAGTTTCTATGAAATCCCAAATATTGTACTTGGCAATTAGCAAGGTTTTTAATTAGGTGATACAATTCCAGCAATATGTACTCAGTAACCTTTTAATCTAAGGAGAAGATTGTCCAGAAACTGTTTTATAAAGTATATTATCCTTCATGGTCCAATTTGTTCGCTTTTTCCTAGCAGCTAAAATTTGAGATTTCCATTCAGCACCCACTTGCTTAAAAATGTTTGTTTTTTCAGATACCAAATTACTAAAGTTCCAAATTTTCTCACACAACTTCAGATTTGGAAACCAACAGGTCTCATTACCTGAAAATGACAACATTAAGAAAACCAAGAACACGAAAACTGCAATTTACTCAAACAACTAAACACTTGTTAAACGTCACCATCATCTCAACCAAAAATCATAATCTTCCTTCTTTTTCCAAATAAAATAATTTCCAGACACAAAGAGCTGGACAGGACAGGGTTCAAGTACATGGAAATTCAATCTAAAGTTAGACCAAGAAAACACATTTGAACGGAAAAAGGCACCACCGCCCCACGCATCACCCCCTGTCGCCCACAAAATGAAAAAATAAAAGTTCTGGTCAACTTTCCATGGACATAACAGATTGCCAAACGAAGATCAGATACAACGAGCATAAACTTACCTTACAAAATTATCCTTCTTCAACTCCATTACCAAGAAGGTCGAGTAAAAAATCCGATCTTTAGATAAACCCCAGCATACCCAATAGCTTCTTCACAACAAGTCCGGGCTATTTTGACCTCGTTAAAAACGGAAATGCAGAAGCAACAGAAAGATGCTGTAGATTGATGTGATCGGTTGATGGGGGAACTTGGGGACTTACGTTAAGGTTTTAGTTTGGTTTCTGTACTTGTGGACACAAAACTCAACTTCAACTAAAAAACATAGCAATATAAGTCAAACCTCGACTACATCTGAGAAGAAAGCAGTAAATTTTATTTACGAAAAAAGAGATAAAACAAGAAAAATATTACCAATTCACTTGGGAAGTTCTACTTTTGATGTCTGAAAATGGCAATGGATAAGAAGATTTCGATTACAAATGTTTGTCAAGGAAGAATGCGTTTATACACGGTAATGAAGAAATTTTTATTTAGAAGGAAACGTTTAAAGGGAGTAGTAAATGTATTTTTAGTGTTTCTTGTGTATAGGTCTCATTCAACAACAGATGTCACATTCTTTCCATACTTTTAAATGCTTATCTTCCAAGTGTTAACAAGTAGTGAACTACCATTCTCTTATGCTTCGGGAACGTAAGAATATATGTCATACACCTTAGATATTACTAGCAAAGTTTTCTGTTAGCTACACTGGAAGAACATTATTAAAATTTTGGCAATATCAGTTACATGAATTACTACTATTAATTATCTGAAAATAATCTAAATTTTATATAGATATACAGTCAAGCAAGGCAGGTCTGATCTGTTAGATAAAAACATGAGAAGACTGAAAATAAATCAAATAAAGGGGTTATCAACTATAGCTCCAAGGTTCTCCTTAGTTCACTCAACACGGCAGCTTTCTCAAATGATTTCAATTCATGACCAAAGATTTGAAGATAAAAACACCAAATTGGATCGAATATTATATATCCTTCAAGGGCAATAGATATCATATAGTTCAAGCAACACAACAATACGAGAAACAACAGACATTAATCAGTTCATTACACTTGCCAAATATACTAGGATAGCTTACATACAACAATACTCAAACTGCCAAAACTTGGAATATTTTTACTATGATGGGTGAGAAAGTTGCTTGCTATAAATTCATTCTAGAGCTTTCCTTTTCTATTTTCAATTATTTTTTCTTCTATTAATACTATTGGATTACAACTTACAAGCCAGTTCTCTTTCCATTTCGATATTTTACAAATTTTCTATCACAACCTATGCAGCAATCACTATATATAACAAAGAATTCATCTTTTTCCAACAATTGCATCAAAGAATTCAAGGTAATTTTGGAGGATTACAAATCTAGTGTATCCATATGAAATGAGCTATAAGATTATTTGTTATTGATTTAATTTTTTCCTTAATCTAAGAAATTGACTTTTCAAAGAGTTCCACCAACTCCTTATAGAAAAAAATTGACATAATTATTAAATATTGTGTTTGTCTATTACCAAGTTCTCCACTAGCTACCCCATTCACTTGTTTACTTAGGTTATTTGTCCATATAGTGGGCTTCTAAACTTCAAGACCTAATAAAAGATCTAGTAAAGCGTATTAATACATTACTTGAGATACTCTTTAAACTTTATGCAATAATCACATTTGTGACCTACTATCTTCTACTTTTGAAATATTTTACTTCTTTTGCTTCCCTGGGGAATTATACTAATGGTACTTTACACTATTTATAACTTTGTGTAACTAAGTACTAGTATATCTAGGTCGAAGATTAAGATGCTATGTACAAATGAAGGATGGTCTATTATTAGTTAGCAATGATGTTCTAGTCAATGAATGTATGTTGGTCTAGTTGAATTCAACTAGGTTCTATGCAAAAAAAAAAAAAATCCATTGTAATGTGCATGCTATTGAGAAATGGTTTTCCAATTCTTTGCACACTACTTATGTGTTTATAATATCATTAGTTTGCATTATTTTCTTATTCTTTTATACCATAATGATGATAAACAATTTGTCATATCATTGCCACCAATATCAATCAATGTGAACTATTAAAGAAACTCATACAACATTTGCATAATTACATAAGTTGAATCTGCATATATTTGGTACTATAATTATATGATGTGAAATTTGCTTTTGTTGTAGGATTTGTTTAAGGAATGGCAAGTACTTCAGATATGGGAATTAGTTTTGAGTGCTTCTATAGAGGATGCTTCAAATTTATACTAGAAATGGTATGTGAAGGTGGAAGGAAAGATTACTTTGGTTGTAAGGTAAATGAGATTACATTTGATGATTTTATGCTTAATACTAAGAGGTTAGGGTATGTAGAAGAATGAGATTTTACCTATAAATTCCCACATGAGTCCTTTGAAGATGGTTTAAGGCCACTAGCTAGTGATAATGATATAAGGAGATTGATAAATGCAATTAAAGTGAGAAAAATGAAGATATTAAAGGTGTTTATGGATAGGGAGAAGCACCCCAAGTTAAGCAAACTTATTAACCCTGAGGTTGATATTCCAATCGAGGTAATTGTTGATGATGATAAGGAGGCATGTTTACCAACACGCACATATACATTGATTCTACCACCCACAGATGCACCCTTAATTCCACCCATTTAGTAGCATCTGAAGTTTTTTCTTTTTTTAAAAAAGGAAAAGGAATGAATTAATAAATAATGGACATTACATCCCCAAAAGGAGGTTCATGGGATAAACCCTCAACAACAAAGATAGCATATTGAAAATACCTACAAAATTATATTTTGTAAGTAGTACACGGATTAGCAGTTCAAAGAAAGGAGTAAAGAGGAACTACAGTCAGTTGCAAGGTTCCTCAATAAAATAATTTCTTGAATCCCATTGATAATCTCATTGATAAGGGCATCTATGGTTTTGCATTTGAATTCAAACCTTCTTACATTCCTTTTTTCCAAATTGTTCGCACACAGAGTCCCATGGCTAGTAAGTAGACAATTATGTCAATCTTAGGAAAAGCTTGAGTAGCTAGTCAATGAATAATGATGGAGATAGAATTATCAAAACCAGTCCATAAGCATTTTAGTTTCACCTATTCTTAAATGCATATCGAAACTGAACACATGAAGAATAGATTATATTTAGTTTCATCATATGTAGAACATAGAGCACAACTTCTACTTATGTCAAGGTACTAAAGTCTATCTGCGGTATCAAGTTGATTCCTGATAATAAGCCATAAGAGAAATGATACCTTGGGGGAAAGAACTTTGTGCCAAATGATTCTACTCCAACCAACTTTTGGATTTCTCAATATGAGCATATCCATAGTAGACTTGTTTAATAGTTTGAAAGTTTGAAGATTCTTCCAATAAAATGTATCCTCTCGGGATGAATTTGGAGAATATTGTGGTTGTAGCAGACTAAGATGAGTAGGAAACCTCCAGGAGCTACCATCAATGAATATACTAAGCTTAGTATGTAGAGGGAAAAGAGGGATCATTGATGGGGTTAGATGGTGGATAAGAGGACCTTGGCTTGACCAATTGTCAAACCATAAGGTGGTAAGTAACCCATTGCCAGCTTTGACTTATTATCATCTCAAACCAAGTTCCTTAAATGTAATAACTGGTTCAAGAAGTAAGAGTTAGAAGGACTCTTATCTCCTAAATGCATTTACCTTTGAGAAAGTAAGAATGGATCCACCTAATCCATAGAGATTTTTTGTCTTCCGGTATCTACCATAATCTCTTAAGGATGAGGGCTTGATTGTCCACTTAAACTTAGTTGTCCCTTTATTTCCATTCACATGATTCCGTAGGAAATTCTTGAATAATTTTCCACAGTCTTAATTACACCTTTGGATAAGAAGATATGTGAACTCCAATAAATGTGTAATGAATTAAACACTGATTTGATAAGTTATATCTTCCCCACATAAGATAAGAAATTATTCACCCATGAATTAATCCATTTCTAGATTCTTTCTATAAGTGGAATGCATTCAAGATAGTTTGAACTCCTGGTGGAAATTGGAAGCCCAAAATAAAGTAACGGTGGAGTCTTACGTACCCATAAAGGAAGCAATTCTTAATTCAATAGAGAAAACAACTTTAGAGATGATAAACTGTCTTTTATTGAAATTGATCTATAATCTAGATAAGCTTTTGAATCTATCCAGAACCTTCATAAAGGTTTGTGTTGAATCAGGCTTAGCACTACAAAAAGCAAGATGATCATCTACAAAAGATAGATTGGTTAGTCCAATTTTCTTGCATCTTGCTTGGAATTTGAATTTGGGATTAGCCGCCACTTCAAGCTTGATGATGGAATTCAAAATTTACATACAAAGTATGAATAAGTAAGGGGAGAGAGGGTCTCCCTACCTAAGTCCTTTAGCTGTCAAGAAGGAAGAAGATAGGCTTCCATTGATAATATTGAAAAGCTAGTAGTTGAAATGCATTTTTTCAATAACTTAATAAATATTGTTGGAAATTCATAGGCCTCCAATACCTTCTAAAGAAAACTCTAACTCACACTATCAAAAGCCTTGAGGAAATCAACTTTGAGTTGATAGTACAATTAGCAGATGCATTGGAACTTGAATAACCCTTTAACAGTTCTTGAACAATGAGAATATTGCACCAATTTGTCTATTATATATAAAGGCACTTTGGTTGTCATTAATAATAGGAATGAGTACCTTTTTCAATCTAGTAGTAAGAATCTTATATATGATTTTGTATAGAAAATCGATGTAAGTAATGGGCCTGAACTCACTAAAAAAGGAGGGGTGAGTACCTTTGGCAATTAAACATAGGAAAGTTTTATTAATCTCTTTGAGACGCTTTCCATTGGTGCAAATATCATAAACAACCTGTTTGAAATAAGTCCCAATGATATTCCAAGATTTTTGGAGAAAAAAAACCATTTAGCCCATCTGATCCAAGAGCTTTCGTACCATCCTTCTTGAATACAACATCCTTAATTTCCTTGTCTTTAATCAATTTAGTAAGGAATATACTATCCGTCGGATGATTTTCTTTGGGATGATACCTGTAAGATCAGTAAAAAGGCTAGATTCTAAAGTGCCAAGCAAAGAAGAAAAGTACCTTATAGCTTCCACTTGGATATCATTATGGTTTGCAGGTGAACTCCTATATGATTTGTAATTGAGCTGATCATATTTTGGTTTCTTCTAACTAGGATGGTGTCGAAGAAGAATAGTGCATTTGTCACCATCTTTGAGCCAATTAACTCTTGCTCTTTGCTGAAGGAGGGAGGTATGGGTGCTAACTGCCTGTATGTATTGGGATAGAGTTAGTTTTTCCTTTGAAAGTATAGTAGAATCTTGTGGAGAGATTGCACAAAGTTTCTCGATATTGTCTAGCTCACGCCTGAATTTCATTTGAGCTTGCTTAGTGCTTGTACCTCTTAAAAAATTGAGAAGTTTTAGTTCTTTTTTATACTCTTTAACTTTTGAACACAAACAAATTGATTAGTACCTCTATGAATACCATCAGCTCCTTTTCTATAAGTATCTAAGAAACTAGGATCATTAACCAAAAAGTTATTGAATCTGAAAGGGAAAAACCTGGTAGGCTTCTGAAATAACTCTTCAATGATGATAGGAGTGTGATCCAAGAACAACGGAATTTCTGAATTTGGCAATGCTATTAGGGAAATGAGATAACCAATTGGAATTCACAAAAGCACAATCTAATTTCTTCCTTATAAACCAAGAACAGTTTTGTTTGTTGGACCAGGAGAATTGATGTCCAATTTGTTTCAGATTAGTTACTAACAGCTTTCCAACACATTGTCGAAAATCATCCAAGAAGTTTCTAAGGTTGCAATTACCTTAAGCTTCGAACCTATGCAAGATGGAATTGAAATCACCACATAACATCTATGGATTATCAATGCTGCTGTTGAATGGGATCAAATTGTTCCCCAAATCCCTCCTCTAAAACCCGAAATTGCTAGCATAGAGAAACGAGATGAATATAATTGTTTTCTCCTGCAATGAATGTAGTTAAGTATCACAACTTGATCTATTGTATTAAAGACATCCACTCGAGTAGCTTCCTCTCTATAACACATGATAATTCTTCCATAGTGATGATGAGAATGATCAGAGAGCATTTTCCATTGAGGCCCCAAAAGATTGAGCTTGCAAAAAATTGTAGCCTTTATTTTTGTTTCAAATAATCCTATAAATAGAGGCTTTTCCCTCAAGACAAAATCCATTAAAGCAAGTTGCTTAATAGGGCAATTTAATCCACATACATTCCAAAAAAAATGAAAATATCAATACTTACTTTTGGAGCCTTTACCCTTGCTCTGTTGGGATTTTCTTCTTTCCACCATAATGAAATGATCTTTTTTTTCTTCATGAGTGGGTTTTATACCTGTCGGTTTTGTGAGATGTGGAGGAGGAGTGGTGTCACCATATGGGACAACATTGTTGGTCTGAATTGTGGAAATAAGATTTTGTTCAACCATATAAGTTTCGGGAGCTGTCATAGGTGATATGATTGTTGAAAACTCTCCACATCAGCTGAAACATTGTCTTTAGAAACCATCAGCAGAATGTAAATCTCTCCTTTCTCTATCGGTGTATTATGCTCATTGCTTTCCATAGACTGGTCAATAATCATTTCTTGATTGAATTGAGGTTTGGAATTGGAATATTTGATGGGATTAAGACCATTATTGGTAGGTATAGGATCATCTATCTTTAGAGTAACATCATTATGCAAAATTGGAGTAATAACAATAGATATATCATCATTATTCTCCAAACACATCAACTCTTGATAAGTTCCAATTTTAAATAGACAGACTACTGCTTTCAAAATTTTACCTTGTGATCTTGTATAAGGAGTCCATTGATAGGAGATTGCAACACTATGTTCCCAAAGCTTGTTCCCTTCACCTAGCCTCATGATAGGAATTTCGGTGGGCAGTTCTTGGGACACTTCCACACTAACACATATATAGGAATACTTAATTCTTCTCTTCTCAACGATGTTTTTGTCCATAAAAAGGGGCTTTCAAACAAAGCTAGCTAAGGCACTAATACCTTGTGTAGTCCAATACTTAAGGGGGATTCCATGGAATTTAATCCAAAGAGGAAAGCTTTGGATTTCAATTGTTTCTAAGTTCAAACTTGGCTACCAAGCTTACAAGAAAAGTGATTGGTTCCCTACGTGCCAAGGGCCTTCTTCAAGAACCTTATTAGCCACTGAATTAGAGGTGAAAGTGAAGAGTATGAGGTTATATTTAGATAAGAGAACATCCAACATTCCTTTACTCTTCCAGTTCTAAATAGCCCATTGATTAATGATTGAAAATTGAGGTCGTTGGTCAAAGAAGAAGCCAACAACTGTGGCTTACTAACTTTTAGCTCCTTCTTCTAATATTGCTAGCTTAGGGAATACCACAAGTTTCCCTTCTATCTCCTTCGGTGGTGTAAAATTCAATTTATATTCATGTTGATCACCAATGACCCACTTCCAACTTTTTTTGGACAGCTTTTGGTTGATTTTGTATGCAAGGTTCCGAAATAGGAGTGGAAGAGTAAGGGGCTGAGATAACATTGGATGGAAAAGGTGGAAATTCACCTTTGTCAATTGTCGAAGGAGCATGCATTGAAATGGACAAGAGCTAAGAGAGAAAAGGAGCAGCTTTGGCAGTTAAGTTGGTATGAAAAGTATGTGACAGATTTAATGACAGAAATTTAGATATCCATTGGTAAATTTAATGACGAAATCTTATATTTCCTTCAGTCTAAGAATATTCTATCAGTAATTTGTCGACGGAATCATAATATTCCAATAGTGAATTTATAGACGATAAGTTGTAGGTCCATCCCGAAATTTACCGATAGACCTACAACATTCCATCGCTAAATTTACTAATCGTAAATATTATTCGTCCCTAAACATTTACCAAATGAATATATTATTCCATCAAGAACTTAGTGACAAAGTCATATATTATGTCGCTATTCTGTTAGGAACTTAGCAACAGAGTGATAAAGTTAGCGATGAAATATATCACTCCATCGCTAAGTTCCTATCGAAATAATATATTATATCGGTAACTTACTAAAGGAATATAACACTCCGTCGTTAATTAGTGACAAATTATTTTTTTTGTTGGGAAATTTAATTATGATAAATTTCAACCGTCATTTCTCACTTCCTACTTGAGTTTTCTGTTGATAATCTTATGATTTTTTGTACATTTAATTTCTATAAATAATATATAACATTGATTGATAAATGTAAAGTAAACATTACCCTAAATGGTATAATAAAAAATTATAATGTACAAGAATAAGTATCTTGAAAATAACTGTAAATTAAGAATTTATACAAAAAACATAAGAGTGGCAGACTATTAAATACATTCACTTATCCAGAAGTTATACAGGTAACGAAGGCGGATGCTCTGACTGTTGTAATGAGGACATTACAGAGTTGGGTTATGCAATCCACAGCCTCTCTACTATGCTCTCAAGCTTAAGGACTCTCTTATTTGATCCAGACCACTTACTAGATCTAGCTATACTAGATGTAAAGGATCGTGAATAATATGTGTTTGCAAATGAACCTAAGCTGAAAATCCTTCCACGGTGGTCCCTGCTACCCACTGCATCAAGATATGCCTAACTCTTATCAACAATTTCAGAGTTATGAGACTGTTGTTCAATGCTTTCTTGTATTTGGTCCTATCATTATAATTGTTTATGTTAATAAGTTATACATTTTAAGAATTAATATTAAAGTATAGATTTTACATACATGAAGCTATCTACATTGATTGTTGACGAAAGTCACACCATCATGCTTCTTGGTATGAGTGTGCAAAAAGAGCTGGCATGGTGTAGGCTTCCTGTTCATAGACTTTTCCTACATCAGAATAAATTGTTATAAGTGAACTACAATTTACAAAAAAAAGGTAAAATTTCCTCTATTTTTATGATATTAATCCCTTGTTAGACAAAAAAATTTAACTCAATAACACAGTCTTTTATGGCACCAAACATTTATAACATTATTATTCTTCATAATGTACATATATTTTCATTTTAAATTTCATACATCAAATTACATTGAAATCAAATTTCGTAGATCAAAGTACAAAAATTAGAATATAAATGTAAAGTTTTGGTACTTACTAGTTGAAGTGCATGCCCTTAGAGGGTCAAAGATCCTCTAGTATGTACGAGGAAACTCTCTTCGTCTAGTCCTCCATGTATGTTGGCAAAATTGCGCTCTGAAATGGATATTGCCTCGAGTGATGCCTAATACTACTGCCAACGACTATATATTTTTATATATATATATGGTGGTCGTACATCATTCTTGTGTATAAAAGCAAGAAAGTTTCTATAACGTGTACGAGCTCGCCTCTCCCACACATTATAAATTACAGCATCAAATTTTGGATCCTAAAAAAATTCTTTTTGAAAAAAAGAAAAGCATACTATAGGCACTTATAAATTACAATCTTTATCTAATTAATGTTTAAAATTAGATAAAATAAAAAAGATTAAAGAATATATTTTGTATATCTCAAAATCCTGAAAATAAAAATTCTTTGTTAGCTAAGAGACATTCTTCCATATATAACCCTCAAGATCTATCCTCTCCTTGAACTTGGATGGGATATTTCTCAAGCATGTTCCAGACAGAACCAACTTAATATATAAGTTATTTTAGATCATTTTTAAATTAAAACCTATAACTTCAGTATAAACCTATGATGTTATCTCGTATTACAAAATTTATAGAATTTTACTCACAAATTGTTGACAATTATGATATACGTTCTTCCATCAACTCCCTTAGCTCCAGACTGGAGGTCGCCTCCTTCATCAGTAACGTTTACTCCTGATATCTCTGTCAGTATAGGGGCGGTGGATGGTGTAGCAGGGTTGCTGGATGGTATAGCAACAGGTATAAGAGATGATGCCTCATATAGATGTGCAGTAGGATCTGTAGAATGTGATACTTCACCTGAAAATGCACTAGCTTCTCCAAATCATGGTAACCTCAACCTTGGCCGCATCATATCCTATTTTTTCTTTGGTTGCATATTTTTAACCTAAAATTGACATTTTATTGAATTTTCTAGTAATAGAACAATATAAATTCAATATATAACAATATATTGTTGATGAAATAATAGATTTATTTATATAATATTCTATTACAAATATAAATTAATCGCTATCAACATTTAATTGTAAATCAAAATCATCATCTTCTTCTTTTTCCGAAGAATTAGAATCAAACTCAGGCTCCTCATCAGATCTCTTGCCCTCCTCACCCTCTCCAGATGAAATTTCAACATATTCATTATTTGGATCGTTCAAAGTTCATTCTTGTCATCTGTTACACGTGCATTTATTTTATAAACATCTTCCTGAAACGCTTCACTTTCAATTCTCTTATTTTATCCTTTTCCATGTAATTTAAAAATGCATCTAGGTTTTACTTTGCAAACGGCTATCCAATCTGACTTATCTCATCGTAAGTTGGGAAAAGGGACATAATACACTTGGATCGCTTGAATTGCTGATATGAAAAGTTCAAATTGTCTAAATCTTCTTTGCTGGTTGATTTAAACTAGAATGTATCGGCTGTAAACTTTTATTCCAACATTAAGAGTTGAATCAAACCATTCACACTTAAATATCACACTCCATTTTATTGGCAATGTAGGATACTTAATTTTAAGTATCTCGATAATTTTACCATAATAATATATCAATTTTCCTATATACAAGACCTACTATTTACTGTTGCCATACTATAACCATGATATTTTGCATGAAAATTTTATCCGTTAACAAAATACATTGGATATGATTTAACAATTCGCAAAGGTCTTTTCACAAGATCACATATGAACTTGTTCTCTATTGGATTTTTTTAGTCCTACATAAAATTTTTTTATCATATTAAATATTATAATGTCATCTAATCACTTTAATTTGATAATTCAACCATTTCAATAATTACAAGTGAAAAATTACATATTTCTCAAACCATCGAAGAAAGGGTCTTTCAACTTCTTTATTGATATCATCCTGTATTTTTTCGAGCATTACCTCGCATAACCATTCCTCGTTTAATCTAAAAGTATTATTATTTATTTTAGTTTTGAACAACAGTAACTTCGAAAACTCAAATAATCTATTTTAAAATCAAGTTAAACTTACTGCATGAAAGGTTGAAGCTCTTGACAATTCAACAAAATGTATCCATAGGCAACCTCTATTTCTTTTGTTGTTAAAATTCTTCTTGTTGAAAGTCTATATGTTCATCCTGGATATGTGAAAATGGATAAGTTACCATCAACATCACCCATTTCTCCCCCATAATCATTACGAGGAACTTTTCTTCCTTTTGTGTGCACATACGACTTAAAATAATGTTAACAAAATGTACTTGCTTCCTCCACTAAATAAGCATGACATATCAAACCTTGAACCCTAGCCTTGTTTTTAAAGTTTTTCTTTTAAGTAATGAAAATATCTACATTACAAATAGGGTTATCACAATTCTATGATTAAAACATAATATAAGGTTAATTTAAATATTAACTATAATTACCTCTCAAATGGATACATCCATTGATATTAAACCAGACTAGCAAGTTTAGCCTCATGTGCTAAATGTATGGGTAGATGCTCCTACATTCAAAGAAGCTTGGAGGAAAAATCTCTTCCAATTTGCACAAGATAACTGGAATTTTCCTTTCTAGTTTTTCCATTTCAGCTAACTTTTATTTCAGATGATGTTAAGCTTTTGAAAAACAAACTTAATTTTGTTAAAGCTTCTCAAACCTTATTCGATAGCAACTCTCGAAATGCAATTGGAATTAGCCTTTGCATAAACACATGACAATCATGGCTTTTCATCCTAAATAATTTGTATTTCCTCATATCCACACTCCTTGCTAAGTTTGAAACATAACCATCGGGAACTTTATACTTTTCAACCATTCACACAAAATTTTCTTTTTTTTGTTCAAAGTGTAACATGCTTTTATATATTTATCAGTGTGAAGATCTGTATCTAACTCATTCTCATCTACACAAAAGTTTCAAATTAGCTCGTGATTTGGCATTGTCCTTTGTCCTCCCTTTAATATTCATTATGGTGTTTAACAAATTGTCAAAAATATTTTTTTCAACATGTATCACATCTAGATTATGACTATAAAATTAGTTTTTCAATATAAAAAATCCCAAAAGATAATTCATTTTCTCCAGCCAAAGTTTTTACTAATGTTTCTATTAATATCTTCAGCTTTAAGTTTTGTAACTTTCAACAACCTTAATTCATCAATCTCCTGCAATATCTCTCCACCAGCTTTGTAAGGGGGAGGGGGTGTTTGTACCATCCTATTCTTAATAAAATTTTGTTTATTATGTCTAAATGGATGATCTAGAGGAAGAAATTCAATCTCAAACCAAGATGTTTTGGCCCTGTTAGGAAGAAAACAAATAAGAATCATTACTATAGTAAGGACAATTCAATTTCCTTACTGTGCTCCATCTAGACAACTTACATATACAAGAAAATCACTAATAGTCCACATCAAAGCTGCTCTCAACAACAAAATTTTGTTTAAGAGACACATCATATATCTTTACACCAAATTCCCAAGATAATACAATTTAGATACCAATAGTTGTAAGAATACATCAATTTTATGCTTTGGATTCGTAGGCCCTGGCACAATCACTGTCAAGAACATATATATCTCATTCATACACATCCATAGAGGCAAATTATAAGAAGTAATTATGATTGGCCATGATGAATACTGTTGGCCGAATTGACCAAAAGGTTGTAACTCGTCTGTCGACAATCCCAACCTCACATTTTGACTATCAACTGCAAACTCAAAATGGGTATTACTGAAATTTTTCTATACGAGTGCATCCGATGGATGGCTCATTATTCCATCTTCCTATTAATGTTTATTATGCCATCTCATGTGAGATGTAGTAATATCAGAGGCATATAGTCTTTGAAGTCTTAGAGTTAGTGGGAAATAATACATCTGCTTCTAGGGTACTAATTTTTGTTTCATAGAACAGTTTTTAGGTTTGACCCTAGATTGATCACAAAATTTGTACACTTATAATTCCACATCATCTTCCTAAAACAACATAAATCCAAAATTACAACAATCAATTTTTTCAACCGACAAACCAAGATCCTTAATAAGTTTCTTCATATTATAGAAATTATCAACCATTGTATGATGAGGAAGCAATGATTAATTATACCAAGCAAGAATTTTATCCGAACTTTGATCAGAAATATGCCTTTTAGACTTTATGTTTAATATTCGAGCAATTAAAGATAATTGAGACCTAGTCTCACTATTTGTCCATAATTCTTGGCCAACTAATTTTAGTAAGTCAAAAAACTTTTTTGAATGAGGGTATAGTTCTTCTTTGAGATTTTATATATTTGTCTAAAAGGTATAACCGAATGCATCATAAACCATTTAGGTGTAAGGATTTTCAGTTGCACCCACATTATTTGTTATAAATCCCCCCTTTAAACCTATCCATATTTATTGACGAGTTTACTTCATTACCCCTAAGCTGTTACAAATTAATGGCTCCCTATGTCGTGTCAACTCAAAATAATTTAGAGCAAACCATTTTCTTAACAAATGGAGATTCACTTCATCAATAGAAAGAAAGTGAATATGTTTGCACTTTTTACGTGGACATATGATCTTTGGACCATCCATATATGCAGGTTGAGAACATGCAAAATGAATAGAAGCTTTAACTCCCTCAACAAACTCAGGATTAATGAAACCATCAGGTGTTAATCATCTATACATCCAACATCTATTAACGTTACTCATTTCTGCAAAATTGTTATTTAAAAAAGGGGATTTCATAGTTAATACCCTTCATTTCTCCTAAGTTTATAGAACATTTAATCTTGGCTTTACAGAACATCCCCTAAGTTTTTACTGTTCTCTACCATTTCCCCTCCAAATTGAAACCAACCTATCCCACCATATGATCTCACAATTAGAAAAATCAAAATATGTGAGTATCAGTCAAATAAAAAAATATGCTAACCAATGTTCTATAAGAAGCGACATTAAAAATTAAAAAAAGCACCTACATATATTAAA
This sequence comes from Erythroxylum longipes, assembly GCA_027563885.1. Lineage (NCBI taxonomy): Eukaryota > Viridiplantae > Streptophyta > Magnoliopsida > Malpighiales > Erythroxylaceae > Erythroxylum > Erythroxylum longipes. The sequence continues at coordinate 17,576,322 of JAOQMS010000179.1, forward strand.
TCCAACACTACATCGAGGAATCACATTGAATTCAAGCACTATGGTACGTGACATTGTTACACCATATAAATCAAGAAAGTAAGTTCTCGCTGTGACTTCTAAGCCCGTGGAATTTTTCACCGATAAGCTTAATAAAAACTGCATCACGGGTTTCTAGCCTATATACCATTCTAGGGGTTTATTATGGAAAGAATTGTCATGTTAATTATATGTGAATTTCTTATGTTAATACTAAGTTTGAATTCATCACATTAAAGTTCAAGTCTTTATGTTTAAATTAATCACCTGCAAGTTCATTTCCAAAGTTTGATTTTAAACAAGCACTATAGTACGTAGCATTGTTACACAATATAAATCGAAAAAGCAAGTTATCGCTGTGACTCTTAGACTCATCGAAATTTTCACTGATAAGCCTCATGGGAGTTGCATCATGGGTTTCCAGCCTATATACCATCCTAGGGGTTTATTATGAAAAGAATTGTCATGTCAATTATACATGAATTTCTTATGTTAATACTAAATTTGAATTCATCATATTGAAGTTCAAGTCTTTATATTTGAATTAATCACATACAAGTTCATTTCCAAAGTTTGATTTTAAACAAGCACTATAGTACGTGGTATTGTTACATCATATGAATCGAAAAAGCAAGTTCTCGCTATGACTCTTAAGCTAGTGGAAGTTCTCGCTATGACTCTTAAGCACTATAGTACATGGTATTGTTACATCATTTCTAGTTTATATATCATCCTAGGAGTTTAATATGCCTCAAATCATCCATAATTATACAACTCATTCAACAAGCTGTAAATACTTATGTAATTCATACATCTAGCCTGTAACATCCCATTATTAATGGGAAGGGTAGAATAGTAATTTGGAATGGTTTATGAGTGCTTAGAATCGCTTTAATATGTTCATGCATACACACACCTGTGAATAGTGAGTTTGCGCATGAAAATGACTGTACATGCATTCATGACATTTTCCGGTATATTTGTTAATAAATGTGATTGTTATGAAAAATGTGATTTGAGTGCTTGAAAATTGATTGGGAGAGTGTATTTAGTGATTTAGAATTTTTGGAGAATTTTAGGAAAAATTTCAGAAATTTCGGGTATTTTCAGACTAGGAAAAACGCCAAGTGGCAAGACAATTGATGAATAGCAGTA
>JAOQMS010000179.1:17577594-17598239 GCA_027563885.1 Erythroxylum longipes
GGTAAAATTGATATGATGCCATGTGGAATGAATGTAGTGATCGCACGTAGCTCACCCTTATCATAGGATATGTACTGAAATGACCTGCGGGCGTCCCGGTGCGTACCCAACGGTAAGGGGGTGCTACATAACCATCAATCATTCTAGCAATATTCCAAACGATAACATACAAAACCAAGATAAGCATTCCAAAGAACAACACACATTCACATAATCTATTAAAGTAGAACATAAAATATGAACAGAAGTTGGATGACTTACCTAGATAGACGAAAAATCGAAGACGACAGACGACAAATAACAAAGATCTAAATAACATAATGATAACTCATTAGAAGTTAACTTAATAAGTTTTAATTCAAACAAACAATAAAATTAGATTAAAAACTTAGTTTCATTTTCAATTAAATAGATTGAAGAAAGTACATGACATTTTTCTGATTATATTTATGCAAGAGTTAATTACACTAAGATAACCCCAATTATGTAATGTTGTTTTTAGATAGACTCTATATTTTAACTCATCAATCATTGTTAGAGGTAAAGTCGCAAAGAACAACACAAAACCGATCACAGTATAAATTACGTAATTGAACGACTTACCTTGATAGACGAACAATCACAAACTATAAAGAAGACAAATGAGGTTGGACAATTATTGACGCTCTTTAACACAAAACACAGCCTGCAAGAAAGACAATAAACAATTAGCTAGTTTTTGATAAGTTTTGAATTGTATTATAAAGAATTGTATTGTAGGCAATAGCCTTATACAATAAAAGATTTATGTTATATCAAGGTAAAATTTTTATATTGGTAATTTCTAGTATTTTAGATTTATGTTAAACATTATTTTATATTTCATTTACAGATATAGTTAAAGTTTATTTTAGGGTTTCACTTATTTGGGGGGAGTAACTTAGATTTTAAGTAATATTATAATCTACGTGAAATGCGATATCAGTTATGGAGAAAGAGTTATCACTGATTCATCAATCATAAATGACATAGGCACCAATATTAAGATTTTCAATAATTTAGTGTAATAATTGAAGAGGAAACTGAGGTAGGAATAATTATGAACAAAATAAAGCTTAGTATTATGACATTGTATGTTTTTATCTTAAAATTTGTTAAAAGGATTTATTTGTTAATCATCTAAAGTGTTTTGTTTATAAGATATATCAATGATCAAAGTTCTACACCTACCTTGATGTTTGTTAAAGTTTGATAGTTGTAGGTGAAAAATCTCATGAAATATAAACATTTGAAGTGAAGATCTTAAAGTTAAGATTAATAAAGTAAGCATGTAAATTCTAATTCAAACATTATTTTAGTTATTACCGAAACTAGAAAAATAGGTACATGACATGTGCTTAATTGATTGCATAATTATTTCATAATGCTTAGCGGTTAATGACGTGAAATTGCTCAAGATACTCACTTTGACTCATATGTTGTTTTAGGCACAATTCGAAAGTGAAGGAGTTAAAGTGAGTCGAAAGCACTATGATTGGGTCATTTTAAAAAAAATCACACTCACTTGTCTTCATAGAGTAAGAATAATACAAGAAGAAGAGTGTGAAAGTGAAGAACAAAGCAAGGAAGCAACCCACAGCGGTGCATGGAAACTGCATGTCTTTGCATGCAAGAACGTGAATTTAATGGTTGGATGGTTGGATGGTTGGATGAAAGCGTTATAGTATTTTAATATTGTCCAAGTAGGAGAATGTTGAATTAATTAATATGGACTAACATTTTAAATATTGTTTTTAAAAAAGGTATAATTAAAACAAGCCATAAAAGGCAAACAAGAAATCATTCCCAGTATATGTCAACATGGAGATTACAAAGCCAACAAGCTAACCACAAGCTTACTCTTCAATCATGATTGAGAAATAAGGCAATAATTAAGAGCTTTATTTCCAATGTGGGATGAGAAAATGCAAATCCAAATCTCTATGCATATGAATACTAATATGAGTTCTAATCCTTTGCATTAATAGTAGCTAAATTGTTGGTTGGAGATGCTTATGTCATGGTTAAATACAATTATTCCTTTCATCCAATATATTAGTGACTAGGAAGGATAAAGAAATGCAGAAACACCGTCTAGTTGCTTTACTATAGAATCTAAATATTGTTAACATAGCCGCATCTGAAGAATAAGTGTTCTAGAGTCTCCTCACATCTTTGCATAAGGTGCACCAGTTAGTAAGGGATATGAATCTTCCAAGTCTATCTATATTAGGTAACCTATTTAGTATGGCAAGCTATAAAGTTGTTGGGCCATGAAGGTGGTGATGACCAAACTAGATTGTATCAGTCCATGGAAAAGTAGGTAGATTATTTGCAATAACCTATTGGTAGGACTGATTGGTGAACACACCATTTGAGATATACTTCCATATGATTATGTCATTATCCAAATTAAGAGAAGTTTGCATAATTTCGGTCTTTAGTGAAGTAGGAATTAAGGCAAACATAATTTGATTCCTTATTGTGAGAGCTTGAGCTACAGAAATATGTGATTCAATAAAGGATTTAAGAGAGGCAACTTCATTCAATTTGTTTAGCATAAAGGATTTAAGAGAGGCAACTTCATTCAATTTGTTTAGAGAACCTACTGATAACTAATTATCAAACTACCAGTCAAGTAATCTAGTTTAATTTCCACTCCATTGTCAACTGGGATAATTTAATTATTTCATGTTAGTTCATCATACTTTATTAAATCTCAAATCTAATAAACCATTTCAAAACTCTAATTCACATTGAATTAACATGAAATACTGCATGGCTAGGAGATTAACACTTTCAAGGATTAAAAGCAATGTTTTAAAAATCTAACCGGATATTGAATCGGTCAAAGAAAAGGTTTAAGATTTAAAGGTTCAACTGACATTAAACCACTGTAAAACGGGTTTATAATAAATAAGAAGTAAAAATTATAAGAATAAATAAAAATATAATATATAATAAAATATCTTATTCAAATAAAAATGCACTAATAATGTCTATTAATATATAATAGACTAATAATAAATCTAATAATTTAAACTAAGATTGAATCTAACATAAATTTTAAAATAATAAAATAATAAAAATAAATAATAATGTATTTCTATATTATCATTTATTTAAAGACTCATAAAAGTTGAAGTATATTTAAAGAAAGTCAATAGAAAAGACTCTAACTTTTTTTAATGTCCTTTAAATATACTTATTTATATTTAAAATATTATTTTAATACATTCTTAATTATTAAAATTACTTATATATACTAACTAATAATTTAATTTATTAAAAAAATTTATGATAAAGTAATAATTAGTTTCTAACAATAATAATTAAAAAATTTCAACTAAAATATAAGGAGATAAATAAAGGGCATAAATATAATTTATCAGTGATACTAAAAATCTTAACCGTAAAATTCCAAGTTAAAGATTTATAACTACGAGGATGAACAGTCATGGGTGTGCGTGGCTTCGGGAGAGGGGAAAGAAACTTAAAAGTGGCATTGATTATAGATATTAAGAAGAGTACAAAAACGAATAGTGGAGGTGAGAGTGATTAACCTATTACAATTCTCACATGATCAGGTAAGAAGGAAAGTCAAAAATAAATAGATAAATGTTGGTGGCGGGTCTCACATTTATTAAAAAGATAGTGGGTCCTACATTATTTTTAAACCGTGGGTCCCACGTAAACTTAAAAAACCAACGTAACTGGTTATTAAGAAAAGTTGGCGGATGTTTTTTAGACAACCGGCCGGTTTATATTTATTTTGGTCTAACCAATTGGTTGGTACAGTTTGATTTTAAAAGAAAAGAAAATAGAACAAGATACTACACTAAAAAGAAATATATATATATAGGATTCTTAAATCTTGCAATCCCTTAAGGCTTCAATTCAACACAAGAAAATAGAAAATTCACAAGACGCTATCTTCATCGATATTATTCACGTCGACCTCCCTAACGACATGCCGTTTCTTGGACTCACAGTAAAAAACAGTCACCACAACAAAACTCCAAACCATCACCGCGGCGTATAGTCCAATCAACGCCAGCCTCTCCCACTCTTCCTCTATGCCCATCACAGTCGTCCATCTCAAATCTCCACCATCCATCATCAAACCCTCCATTCTTGACCCGATCCAACCCGTAACCAACCCCAAAAAAACCGACAAAACCCATCCACCCAACCTCCTTCCCTCCATCAACCCCGACCCAACCCGAATCGCCTCCCACCCGAATCTCTTCTCCACTATCGACACCACCAAGGCCACCGCCGACACGGCAATTATATACATTTCCACCGCCGACCCACCAACCCTAATTAACCATCTCAACCCTGAACTTGTCCGACCAAGGGTCCCAGCTAACGTACGCACCACACCGGCGTACAATAACAGAACTACGTAAACACAGATCGAAGTGGCAAAGGGTCTCGTCCAAGTGAGTTTAACGCCGAAAACGGCGGCTCGTAGAGTGATGGGTTTGCGATGGTAGAGGGCGTCAGTGGAGATAACGGCGGTGACCGCAAGGAAGAGAGAGAGAAGATAAGAGGGTAAGAAATAGAAGAACTTGAGGCGGAGGAGAGAGAGACCATAGTCGCGGGACTCTCTCCAGACATGACGGGCTTCAAAGCGAGTGTGGGCTTGGGCGGCGAGGTACTCGAGGCTGAGGATCTCAGACTTGAGGTAGTGAGAGGAGGAGGAGAGAGAAAAGAGGAGGAGGGAGAGTGGGAGGGCGATGAGGGAAAAAATGGAAAAGAAAACTAGTTTGTTTCTGGAGAAAATCCGAAGGGATTCTAAGAGGGTGTTGGGAAAGGAAAGTTGGGATCGTTGGTCGTGGGAGGCGGCGTCTGCTACTCGTTCGGGCATAGCTAACTATTAGGGGGAGAGATTGGAGACGTGGTATGTCATTTGTGTGTGTTTAATTTATTTTTGTTATATTGAGAGATTAACACAGTTGGATACACCTAATCAGACCTTCTATTAAGATAATGGATAAAAATTGTCCCTAGATTTGAGCTTTTGGTTTCACTGAAACTAGCATTTGCAACGAGACGGAGAGAAAGTTGTGTATTGATCCATGCTCATGAAAATTGGTTCAACACTTTTGTCTTCATGAAGGATATTGCTTCTTGCGTTTAGTTAACGCCTTTCTTTTTATCTGCCAAAATAGGAACCCAAAGCATATTACTGAGAACCAGTAAGTAATATGTGTTTGATAGGAAGGATGATATATTTACTATGTCTCTCTGAAGCTGAAGTGAAGAAGTAGCTGAACAAAAGTTGGCGACTCTCCACGTCTTTATCAACAGATGTAACAGCCACGATAACGTCTTTCTTTATGCTTTATTGATTGTTGAATTTGTTATATAATTTAAGCGTGTGTGGTTATTTAGCAATAAGTATGGAATGAAAGATTGAGTTTGATAAAAAATTATAATTATAAAATTAGTTAAGTATTTTTAAGTAATACTCAAACTTTTTATAATTTAGAGGAATAAGTAATATTAAAAGGAAATATTTATTACAATTAATTAAAATATAATAATTAATTAATTAATTACATAAGAAGAAGACAAGTTAATTACGACGGACAAAGCCGCACAAACGGAGGATGACGTGGATGATAAGGTCAGTGAGTCACATGCGGAACTAAACCCAGTATTTCCAAGATTCGAAACATCTCATTGTATGGGGTATGGACATTACTTTCGTCTTGGCTTCACTCTCAACTTTTATGAAAATTGAATACGACTAATCAATCAGTGTAATACATGACGTTTATTTTTTATTTGTATGAGAAAATTATCCGCTCAAAGTCTTGAATCAACAATCACATAAAATAGCCAAAAACTTGACAAATATAATTTTAGGAAGAATTTAAAAGGGATGTGAAAGAAACTTTTTAAAATAAGGATTAAGGATCCAACTTCAAGTATTACATCTACAGTTTGGCCAGATTTCAGTATAACTAAACAACAAGGACATAATCAACACCAACACAATTTACTAATACATTGCTAATTATTTTTATTACACTACGAGAAAAATATCGTCTCTAGACGGACATTACCGACAAAAACAAAAACAAAAACATAAGTCAGTTTAGCTGAACAAAAGTTGGCGACTTTCCACATTTTTATCAACAAATATAATTGGTCAATTAAAGGCGAACCAATTTACAGCCACGATAACGTGTTTGTTTATGCTTTATTGATTGTAAACTTTTACTAAAACTATAATAATATCGTAACTTTAATAATTATATGATACTTACGTGTTATTATTAAATTATTTTTAATCTCATTATACTTGAGATTAATAAGGTATTTTATATGAAAATTTTATATTTTATATAAAAATAATTGATTAAATCGATAAAAAATTATAAGAAGAGAAATTGGCAGTAATTCAAAGAATTCCAAATTGAAATTAAAAAAGTTATTTTAAATATTAAAAAGTATTTGACTTCTTTTTATCTGCTTTATGAATGTAACAAAAAACTCATGCTTCATAGCTTTTGAAAATAAAAATTTTGTAAGATTTAAAATTATGTTTCAATTATTTTATAAAATTTTATAAGATCTCTAATTAAGTACGCTCCAACTATTTTATTTTTATTTATGTTTTAAATGATCAAAATTTATAAATAAAAATTATAGTTTTTTAAAATAAAATTTTGTAAGATTTTAAATTATGTTTCAATTATTTTATAAAATTTTATAAGATTTCTAATTAAGTATGCTTCAACTATTTTATTTTATTTATATTTTAAATAATTAAAAATTATAAATAAAATTATAAATAGTTTTTTAATCGTAGATGTGATTGAATTATAGTTGATTTTCCTAAAATAATATTGTAGTAATCAAATAATGCAATGTTCAACCTGTTAATGTTAAGCCAGCAACCGACAATTTCACAAACTTTGGAAATACCAATTCACAGTTTTGCGATGATGCCAAAGCGTCTGAGCAAAACCATACTGCTCCTATAATCAAGATTTATGCAAATTCCATTGCCATGGTTATTGTGAATGTGATGGAATCAGGTATTGGGAAGTATAGTTAGCTGCGGGTTTGAAGGTAGATAATTGTATAAGTGATCTTTTGACTTGAAGTCATCAAAATTATCTCACATATATAGGGATTGTTATATTTTAATATTACTTATGACTTATTTAATTATGAGTTGTTCAATTGGTAGTCATTGGATATAACATGAATTATACAGAGATACTTATGTAATCAAGGTAAGATTTATCACCTTAAAGTAGTTAGAGAGAATGTTCTGTTTTTCTTGATTAGCATTGATTCCGAAAATCCTCGGTCAAGGTGAGATGACATTTTATAAAGAGTTTTACAAATGTCATTAATTGAATCAATAGCTAATAACAAAGAACTAATATGATTGGACTAAAAAATGGTAGACATTAATTCCATACTCTAGGTCTAATTGAAACATTGTATGATGAAATGATTGAATTATAAGAAAAATCATGCATGAAAAAGTTAGTCAAAATTACTTTGACATTCCTAAATATTTGAGTGGTCATGATGCGTTGCTAGACGCCAATCTTGATATATGATTATAAATTGTTTAATTGAAAAATTAAAGATAAATTAAAATTTTTTTAATTTATTTAATTCTAGTTATGAATTATAATTATAATTTATATTCATTGCCAATATATTTATAAACTTAATGGGTCTCACATAAAGAATGAGTTGAAGAGAGCAAAGATATTTTAATCAAGTTGGGCTTGATTGTAAAGTATTAGAAACTTTATAATTAAATATGAGGTATTTAATAAAAAAGAAGCAATATGAGATATTGAATCTTATTTGGACATAACTGATATTTAATTAGGATTATTTGTAATTCTAATTAAAGTTTAATTAAAATTAAAATTAAAATTAAAATTTAATTAAATTACTAAAATGTTTAAAACCTATTATAAATAAGTTTAAGCTCTAATGGAGCTAGCACTTCTTGCCTAACTCTTTCTGTAAGAGTTACAAAGTTCTTTCAACCCATATTGTGGATACCGTTAAAGGTCGAATATTTGTACGACTACGGTAGTTAAGATAGATCGATTTCGGAAATGGTTCAAAGGATATGACAAGATAAGGATTAGTAATTGAGACGGATCAATTTCTAAAATGGTTTAAGGGATATGACAAGATAAGGATTAAGTTTCATAATAAGGTACAAATTTTGATTAATGTTTTATTATAATTATGTGTTAATCATTTATAGAATTAAAGAGATCTTGATTTTTGGAAAATCAAAAATTACGAAAAAGTTTCATATTTATTCCGCTATAGTCGGGATTAGATCCTGACTCGATTTCCCTACAAGGTCATCATATGAAACATAATCTAATCTTTATTTTAGACCTCTAACAAAAGGTCTATAAAGTTTGTCTAAGCCATTAACAATAACTTGAACCATGTTTTCTTCTTTTATTAGGCTTTTTAAGGCAATTAACTAATCATACATACCTTTTGTTCTTCGCATATACTGTGTAATGGATTCATTGTCTTCTTTAACTAGCTTGTAAAATTTTGATTTTATTGTTCTCACTTGAGCCTGTGAGCATGAGGCATAGTTAGTAGAAAGCTTTTACCAAGCTTGTTGACTAGTACTTGTATCAATAATTTGAAGAACAAAACTTTTACTTATTAACCCTATAATCCAACTGCGTTGATCAATGCAAAACCAAGAATCAAATTCTGAATTTGGTTGATCATTGATTTGTTTAGGTAGTGATGTTGATGATGCACTAATATAGTGGGCAAGTTTATAACTATGAAGCAAAGGTAACATTTGGGCTTGCCAAAGCAAAAAATTGGGGGACTTTAATTTAATTGATAATTGATGTGATGCATTTGATAACGTGGTGGTTGTTGAAAATTATGAACTAAAGTTTGCAATAGTAATTATAAAGGTGGATTCAATTGCATGATTATGTAGAGTTTTGGGTTTATAGCATTGAATTGTCAACAATTGTGGCTCATCCCACAATTGCAAATCCCACATTGAAAAAATATGGATTTGTGGAGGTTGCTTCCTTAATAAAATAAACCCTCCTCCTTTAGTTTTAATTATCTCAAAATTGCCTATCTTTCTTTAAGTTAAAAATCTCTCCCTCTATCTCTCTCTTTGTAATATTTCACTTGTATTATTTCTTTGAAATAATGAAATATTAATTTAGTAATGTTTGAGGGCGTAGGCATAACTGACCTAACCTCATTAAATTCTAGTGTTCTTTATTTGTCTATTTAATAGTTATTGTCCGGTATTATTGTAGTAAATTATTGTGCTATTAAATTACATGTCTAGGAAAATTTTGTATAAGGAGATTGGGTTTTAAAAGGGATCATTTGTGAACCCTCTAGTTGTTTCTAGGAATTTGCTTTATGTGATTTTTCAGTACAATTGTTTACACTTTATTCACCTACGTAATAATACTTAAGGTGAATTTATTATTATTGGTGGAATTAACTAGAGTTTTGCAACGATTGGTATCAAAGCCAAGGTTTCTTTTTAGTATTCTCTGTGGTTTCTTCTTAGTAGGCTCTATGGTTACAACGTAGTCTGATCTTAGATATCAGAAAAGATTTCCTTGAGCTTTTGGCATTTGGCATCGACAACTATTGGATTGAAATTATAGCATAAATGATAAAAGACAAAAAAATTCCACGTCATCCACGTCGACAACTTCTTCCTCGTCCATTCGGGTAAGAACTGTAGTGACAAATTCAAGATTTATAGTGGAGATTTTTTTTGGTATGGGTCATTTCAGCATGTGATAAAGTAAGGTTCAAAAGGCTATTTTTCAGCAAGGTCTTAACATTGACATTGAAGAAAAGAAACTCGATGATTTTGAGGAGAAAGATTGGAAGACTATACATCATTTGGCATGTGGTACAATTCAATCATGTCTTTCTTGAGGGCAAAAGTACGCTTTCTAGGAAAAAAACTTCTGCATATAAATTTTAGAACACGTTGGAGAAAAAATTCTTGAAGAAAAGCAATCAGAATAAGCTCTAAATGAAGAAAAGACTGTTTCGTTTCTCTTATAGTTTAGGAACCACTATAAATGATCACATCTGTAGTTTGATCAGTTGGTTACTGATTTAATGAATTTAGATGTGACATTTAAAGATAAAGATCTAACTTTGATGTTGTTAGGATCCCATCTTGAGGAGTTTTGATTTTCTTAAAACTACTCTACTCAATAGGAAGGTTGATGTGTCTTTGAGTGAAGTTACAGCTGCTTTATACAGTTATGAATTGAAAAGGAAGACAAAGGAAGAATGTATAAGTGGAGTAGCAAAGGCTTTGGTGATTAGAGGCCATTCGCAGAGCTAGACTGAAGGAAAGAAAGAGAAATCAAAGTCGAGGCCCAAATTGAGAAAATATGAGTGTGTCTTTTGTTGGGACAAAGGGCACTGGAAGAAGGATTGTCTTAAGCTCAAAAATAAAGACAAAACTGATAAAGGAAAAACTATTGCAGATTCAAATATAACTGAGTGTAATGATGAAGACTCAGATTTTTTACTTGCTGTTATATCATCAACTAGCTCTTCTAGTGCATGGCTGCTTGATTTAGGATGCAATCATCATATATGTCGCAGTCGGGATTGGTTATTATGATTTTAGAGAATTATAAGATGAAATGTTTACACAACAATTGATTTCCCTCTTACCATATATGGGATTGGTTCCATTCATTTGAGGAATTGAGAAGGATCAATCAGAATCTTAACAGATGTTCGTTATATGCCGAGTATGTCAAAGAATCTCATTTTTATAGGGGCCCTATAAGAAAAGGTCTTGAGGTGGTGGCAAAATATTGATTGATGAAGATCATCTCTAGTGCACTTGTGGTATTAAAGGGAGTTCGGAAGAATAATAGATTGTGCCATTATCTGGGTACTACTATTATTGGAAGAATAGTAGTAGCAACTTTTGGTAATGAGACGAAGTTAGAAGCAACCTGGTTATGACATATGTGCTTGGGGACGCAAGTGAAAAATCCTTGAATCTCTTAACAAATCAAGGATTACTAAAAAGGGTGAAGACTTGCAAATTAGATTTTTGTGAGCATTGTGCTAAAGGGAAGAAGACAAAGGTAAAATTTGGAACAACAATACATGATACCAAGGATATTTTGGACTATGTTCACCTTGATGTGTGGGGAACTTCCAAGACAACTTCTTTGGGAGGAAAACACTATTATGTGACCTTTGTTAATAATTTTTCCTATAGAGTATAGGTGTATACGATGAAGACTAAGGATGAAGTGTTAGGAGTTTTTCTCAAATAGAAGAAGACGGTGGAAACTCAAACAAGAAAAATGATCAAACGTCTTCATACAGATAATGTTAGGGAGTACAGGAGTGATCCATTTTTAAAAGTTTGCGAAGATGAAGGCATTGTCAGACACTTCATAGTCAAGGGTACACCATAACAAAATGGGGTAGCAGAACATATGAACCGAACATTGCTGGAGAAAGTTCGGTGTGTATTGTCCAATGCTAGGTTAGGCAGAGAATTTTGGGCTAAAGCTGTTACATATGCTTGTCATCTCTTCAACCCCCTACCATCTAGTGCTATTGGTGGTAAAACTCCATTGGAGAAATGGTTTGGAAAACCTGTTATAGATTAAGATTCCTAACAATTGTTTGGTTCCACTGCATACTATTATATTAAGGAGTCAAAGTTGGATCCACGTGCAAAGAAAGCAATTTTCCTAGGGATCACCTTTATTGTGAAAGGATATTATCTTTGGTGCCCATATTCAAAGAAAATAATATTTAGCAGGGATGTTACATTTGACGAATCTACCATATTAAGAAAGGTGATAACTGAAAATATTGAGCAGACAAATTGTAATCTAAAACAGGTGGAGTTTGAAAGAAAAACTATTACCCTAGTAAATGATGAAGCAGATATAGAAACTCCTATGGTAAAAGAGGAGTCAGATAAAGAAGAGGTTCCAACCCAAGAACGTCCACAACAACAATTACCAATTGCATTGAGAAAATCAAAGAGAAACACTTAAGTACCTGCTCATTCCAGTAATAAGATGGCTTATGTAGCTATAATTAAAATTGATGACATTCTTACCACTTATAAGGAATTAGTTTGAAGTTCAGAAGAAGATAAGTGGTGGATAGCCATGAATGAAGAAATACAATCCTTTCATAAGAATCAGACGTGGAAGCTAGCTAATCTCCTAAAGGGAAAGAAGGCAATTAGATGCAAATGGGTATATGCAAAGAAAGATTGATTTCCTAAAAAGAATGATGTTTGCTACAAAGTAAGACTAGTGGTTAAAGGCTATGCTCAGACGGAGGGAATTGATTATAATTAAGTTTTTTCTACAGTTGTAAAACATTCCTCCATTCAAATTTTGTTGGCTTTGATAACACAGTTTAATATGGAACTAGTTCAATTAAATCACTACAAGAAAATTAGCGATGGAAAACTACCGAAAGAACACATTCCGTTGTAAATTAGCGGCAGAAATTGACTTTCTGTCGGTAAAGTTGACAGATTTACTAACAGCCAAAATATTCGTCGATAAACATGGAGGAAAAATATCCCTAATGTTAGGGAGTACAGGAGTGATCCATTTTTAAAAGTCTGCAAAGATGAAGGCATTGTCAGACACTTCATAGTCAGGGGTACACCATAATAAAATGGGGTAGTAGAACATACGAACCAAACATTGCTAGAGAAAGTTAAGTGTGTATTGTCCAATGCTGGGTTAGGCAAAGAATTTTAGGCTAAAGCTATTACATATGCTTGTCATCTCTTCAACCCCCTACCGCCAAGTGCTATTGGTGGTAAAACACCATTGGAGAAATGGTTTGGAAAACTTGTTATAGATTATGATTCCTAAGAAGTGTTTGGTTCCATTGCATACTATTATATTAAGGAGTCAAAGTTGGATCCATGTGTCAAGAAAGCAATTTTCATAGGGATCATCTTTGGTGTGAAATGATATTATCTTTGTTGCCCAAAGTCAAAGAAAATAATATTTAGCAGGGATGTTACATTTGATGAATCTACCATGTTAAGAAAGGTGACAATTGAAAATATTGCGCAGACATATTGTACTTTAAAACAGGTGGAGTTTGAAAGAAAAATTATTACCCTAGTAAATGATGAAGCAGATATAGAAACTCCTGTGGTAGAAGAGGAGTCAGATAAAGAAAAGGTTCCAACCCAAGACCGTCCACAACAACAATTACCAATTGCATTGAGAAAATCAAAGAGAAACACTCAAGTACCTGCTCGTTCCATTAATAAGATGGCTTATGTAGCTACAATTAAAATTGATGACATTTTTACCACTTATAAGGAATTAGTCTGAAGTTCAGAAGAAGATAAGTGAAAGATAACCATGAATGAAGAAACACAATCCCTTCATAGGAATCAGACATGGAAGCTAGCTAATCTCCTAAAGGGAAAGAAGGCAATTAGATGCAAATGGGTATATGCGAAGAAAGATCGATTTCCTGAAAAGAATGATGTTTGCTACAAAGTAAGACTGGTGGTCAAAGGCTATGCTCAGACGGAGGGAATTGATTATAATTAAGTTTTTTCTCCAGTTGTAAAACATTCCTCCATTCAAATTTTGTTAGCTTTGATAGCACAGTTTGATGTGGAACTAGTTCAATTAAATCACTACAAGAAAACTATCGACAGAACACATTCTGTTGTAAATTAGCGACAAAACTGACTTTCTGTCAATAAAGTTGACAGATTTAGCAACAGCCAAAATATTCGTCAGTAAACATGGAAGGAAAATATCCCCGCAAGTTTTTATAGTGATGGAACACGAAGGTCTGTCACAAAATTAGGCCGCAATTGCTGGCGGAGAAAATAAGCAACTTGAATACCGACGGGACCACATTTCCGTCAGCAAGTGTTGAAATGGTCATAAAATAAAACAACGTCGTTTGGTTTTAATCCAAACGACGTCATTAAACCAAATGACATCATTTTATCATCAGCAGTTACAAACCCAAAGACCCCCTTCTCCCTATCCTTTGTTATTTTTCTCTCTTCCCTCTCCTCGTCGTCGATTCTCTGATTTTTGTGCTTCCACCCTCAATTTTTGCTTCATTTTTGGTCTATCTTACATCATTTTCAGGTAACATCTCTATTGAGTTTATTTTTTCTCCAAAAAATGAAGGTCTTAGATGCTTATATATATGCCGTCAGTGGTGGATGGGTTTTGTTATAATTGTTGGTTTATGCATTTTTTAGTTGAATTGTTGGTTTATTTGTTTTTTAAATGTGTTGTTGTTGGTAAATAATAGAAAAATGCAGTTGTTTTGTTAATATTTAGAGATAATTCGGGTTGCCTATGAGTTGTTTGATGAAATGTTTCTTAGAACAAACATTTACTTTTATATTGTTACCTAAAATAAATCATGAGCTTGAAATAATGGTGATGATGCCACAGCCCTATATTATCATGTATACGCCTAAAAATATTTGTCGTGTTTGTAACCATATTTGGCAATCAAAAAATGACAGATCAAAATTTTATTTTCTTTCTTTACGAGACCAAGGGTCTATGTTCGAAACTTCAAATCGTTCTCTCTACTATGTCATTATATTCTCTTCTAAATATATAAGTGTTACTTATATGTAATGAATAATGATATTTTTTTGTGCATTGGCTTATTGTTGGATAAATATAGTATTAGTATAGTTTGATTAGGCTAAGGTATTTTTTGTACTCAAATATGGTATTCCCTTTTTAAATTGTAAGTGGTATTTCATTTAAAGGCTGATGGTATTATTTGTACATATGTTTTATATTACATGGATTGAGTCTATGTTTTGTTATTGAATAATAAAATTGTTTATACTCAATCATGATATTCTCATGTAAAAGTGAAGTTGTTACTTAAAATGAGGAACATTAGTTTTTATGCATATATACAGTATAGTATCTAATGAACCATGGTACTATTTATAATAATTTATGGTGAGATATTCACATATTAAAGTTATAGTATCACTAATATTTAAGGAGGCAATCTATGGTATTTTCTTACGCCATCTTTGAACAAATTTCTTTGCATGGTAGTGGTATTTCTTTGAAAAAACTCATGCTTTTTGAATATGGATATGTGGTATTTAAACATTCTCGATATTTTTAATTTATTATTTACAATATTTATTGAGAAAATTACACTAATGGAGATGGATGATAACATTATAAAATTTTCACAATTTATTTTCCTCATCAACAAACATATCTTTGTGTAAATTCAACCTATGAACAATAAAAAACATATTAAAAATAGTAAAATATAATCCTTATATTCATTATTAAAAAATAATCTACAACATGATCCTTACATTATACCATAAATGTCACTATATTAATCATGAAATATATCTATATTACATAAGCTATAACATTGAATAATATAATACATATCAACATATGTTAAAAGTTGTAAGTACACATAACAAATTAAGCTACACATAACTTGATTGCCTGTTGGTGGAGAAATGGAATTTAAGTTGACTGATTTGGATAAGGTGTCAAAATTGACTATTGCTATCAAAATGGGCCTTATATAATGTGGTTTAGTTTGAGATTTTAAGATT
This sequence comes from Erythroxylum longipes, assembly GCA_027563885.1. Classification (NCBI taxonomy): domain Eukaryota; kingdom Viridiplantae; phylum Streptophyta; class Magnoliopsida; order Malpighiales; family Erythroxylaceae; genus Erythroxylum; species Erythroxylum longipes. The sequence continues at coordinate 17,593,268 of JAOQMS010000179.1, forward strand.
ATATATAGTCGGAAAAATAAAGTTTATCTTCCTTCATCATAAGCCACTTAATACTTCTTCTTTCCTTGTTATTAATGATTTACTAATGTGGTCACATTTAACGCCTTATAGAGAAAGAAGAAGAGACTACTGGGAGACCGATCATGATACAATCACGACACAACGAATTTTTTTTATAATTTCTCAATCATATCTCAATAGTTGAATAACTTGAAAAACATAAATCATAAAAGTAATATAATCATATCTTATTTGAATTCCTACAAAAAAAAATCCTAGAGGCGCTAACAACGAGATTCTCAAGTGCCTAACCTTAGCGATATCCACAGAACAGAAACAAAGAACTTAACTTCTAAGAGAAAATAAGCAGGAGCACTAATTCCCTTACGTTTATTTCTTATAAGTAGGAAAAACATTAGGGTTAATTTTAATAAAATTAAATACTCTAATTATAATTAAAGTCAAACTATAATGATAATTTAATTTAATTTTAATAAAAACAAATATCTTATATTTTATTACTGAAATTTCTCAAACTTCACAATTAAGTCCAACTTAATTTAAATTATTTTTCCTCTTTTTAGCTACTTTTTATATGTAAATGATTAGGTTCCTACTATATTGGTAATGATTATAAATTAAAATTAAAATTAAATTTAGACAAATTAAAACTTCTTTTGATTTGTCTTTAATTCTCTAATTAAATAATTTATAATTATAAATCAAGATCGATGTCTAGCAATATGTCATGAACACCTAAATATTAGGAATTTCAAAGGGGTTTGACTCAACCTATCTATACATGGTTATGATGTATAATTTTATCCTTTCAACAACTAGTTTTCCAATTAGATATAAACTATGGATATAGTGTTTACTTTTATAAATTAAATCATGTTCATTCCTTCTAACTAGTAATTGATTTATAATTGATATTTGAAAAAACTTTTCAAATATTAACTCACTCTGACTAGAGAATTCTTTAAATCATTACTAATTAAGAGTAGTGTAACATTCTCTCTAGTTACTTTAGAGTGAAGAATCCTTTATTGACTTAACTATCTTCATATGATTCATACTATGTCCAAGTACTATTGACTGAGTTACCTTAATTAGAATAGGTCAAAAGTAGCATCAAAGCATAATAATTTTCACATGAGATACTTTGGTAATCTCAATTCTAAGGATTGATTATACAATCATCATAATGAGGAAATTTATAGACAAATAAGTAATGTTCCATTTGGGATCCTTATAATTAGGTTAGTTTAGTGAACTTATTCTCTAATAAGCACCCACACTTTTGTTTAAGTATCTCTATATTTATTTTAATTTATAAGATCAATTTGTTTTTCATAAGAAAGAAATATAATGTGTGCTAGTTCTACCATTTCATCGGTATCCTATCTTGATGAAAGGAAAACTAGGAATAATACATAAATACAATTTAGTCTTATAATTATGATCTGATTATAATTTCAACTGCATAGTAATTATTACAGGAATTTTACTTTTAAATCAATTATTTCCTTTTCAATTATAATACTTCTAGAAAATTCAATCAAATATTAATTTCAGGTTGAAATATGCCACCAAAGAGAAGACAGATTTGGAGGTACTTACTATACAAGTGATGCATCTCATGGTGTAGTAGCTGGAACTTAATCACCTCCTCCCCCTCCAGCTACTACACTTGCAGATGAGACATCACTTTCCGTACCTGCTGTTACACCATCCACCACCCCTACATCATTCACTACTCCTGTATCGACAGAGATATCAGAGGTAAACAATGCGGATGAAGGAGGCGACCGCCAGCCTAAAGCTGAGGGACCTGATGGAAGAACTTACATCACAATTATCAATAATATGTAAGTGGAAATATAATGAAACACTATATCTTTATAATTAAGTTATAGTTTAAAATTTAAAAATGGTATAAAATTATTTATTTTTATATTAGGTTGATTTCATCTGGACCGTGCTCAAGAAACATAACATCTAAATTCAAGGAGAAGATTGATCTTAAGGGTTATGTATGAAAGAATATCTCTTAGGCCACAAAGGAATTTTACTATCAGGAGTTTGAGTACAACAAAAATTATTATTTTCTTTTTTAATTAATTTTTATACATTAATTAGATAAATATTATTACATTATAAGTATTTATTGAATTTTTTTCCTTTGTTTTAGAAAGAATTTTTTTGGGATTCTGAATTTGACGCGATCATTTATAAAGTATGGGAAAGACGAGCACGTACACGTTATTGGGACTTTGTTGCTGCGATACATAAGGCTGGTGTACGATCGCCTTATATTTCTAAACAAATATGGAGTCGTTGGTAGCAGTATTGGACATCACCTGAGGCAATGTCTATTTTAAAGCGTAATTCTATCAACAGATGTGGAGGATCGGGTGGAAAGAGTCTTCCCGTACATATGGGAGGATCTATTACCCACCACGAGCATGCAGAGAGACTTGTAAGTATCTACACTTTACATTTATATTTCATTTTTTTTACTTTGCTGTATTTTAATTGAATTTGATGTGTGAATTTTAGAATAAAAATATGTGTATTATGGAGAATGATAATGTTATAAATGTCTAGTGCCATATATGGCTGTGTTGTTGACTTGTTTTCTTTATTCAATAGGGGGTAAATATCATAAAAATAGAGGAAACTATGCCGAAATTTTTATAAATTCTAGTTCACTTATAACATTTTATTCTTATGCAGGAAAAGTCTATAGGCATGAGGCCTTAAGCTCTTTTTGCACACTCACACTAAGAAGCATGACGGTGTGACATTCATCAACAACTGTTGTAGAGAACTAAATGTATGTGAAATTTATGGTTTAATAATAATGCTTAATAATTATCACTTACTAATATAAACATGGCCACCTGATAGGACCAAATACAAGAAAGCATTCAACGATAGTCTCAGCAGTCTGAAGATGTTGATGAGACTCAAACCTATCTTCATGCAGTGGGTGGTATGGACCATCGTGGAAGGATATTCGGCTTAGGATCATTTGTGAATACATGTTATTCGCAATCATCCACGTCCAGTATAGTAGCATCTAGTAGGTGGTCCACAACCAATGAAGTCCAAAAGCTTTGGAGCACAGTGCAGACATTGATGGAGTACATAGCTCAGCTTCGCAGTGAGGTGGATGAGTTGACGCGTAGAAGTAGCACCTTATCACACCAATCAGAGCATCCACCATCACCAAATCAATAGTGTACTTGTAGTCATTTCATTTTAATTACAAATACTTATTATGTACAATTTAATGTTTTTTTAAGAATTTACAATTTAATGTTTTTATTATCAATTAAAATATTTTTAACTTTATATCATCAATCAACTTTCTGTTTAAACCAATGTTTTAAAAACTGGACTGAACATCAAATCAGTCGAAGGAAAGGTTTAAGTTTTAGAGGTTCAACCGGTAGTAAACCGCTATAAAACTGGTACATAATAAATAAGAAGTAAAATATATAAGAATAAATAAAAATAAAATATTTTATTGAAATAAAAAATACACCAATGTATATTATTATATAATGAACTAATAATAAATAAATATGAGTCTAATATAAAACTTAAAATAACAATATAAATCAAAATTGTATTTTTGAAGGAGGTTGCGTCTCATCATCATCAAAAGCTCCAAATTCTTCAACACTATTTAAAGATTCGTAAACTACGCTTTCATCTAAAGAATTTGCATCAACTTCTTCTACTGTACTAAAATAAATTACAAATTAGTAACGTATGAAATTATTCTCAATTGTAAACTTGTAATACAATATAATTTTAACTTAAATATGATCAAAATAAGATAAGAACTAACCATCAGTAGATGTTCTAAATTCATTCCTTGTGACGAATGCATTTTCTTCATAAATTGTCTTTTCAAGTTCATTATAATTAAGATCAGGCGATGGTTCTTCTTCTTTGATCCAAAAATCAGTATGTTCAATATAATCAATATCAACTGGATCGTATGTTATCTTCTTACTAAACGCTCTGAACACATAATAGAGAAATTATAAAGTCAATAATAAAAATAAAATTATTGAATTAAAAATATAAAATACTCGTTCTTCATTATCAGATTATAAGTAACGTAAACAAGGTCATTAAGTATTTGATGTTCCAAACGATTTCGTTTCTTTATATGAATACGTTCAAAAACACTCCAATTACGTTCACAACCTGATGCAGAAGCTGTCTAAATAAGTAACCTAATAGTGAGTTTTCTCAATGTTGGAGCACTGTCACCGAATAATCTCCACCACTCATCTGTATTTTAAATTAATAATTATGATAAAATATATATTATTAATAAGTTAATAATGGACTAAGAGTATAAAACTTAACTTGCTGCATTTTTTTCATTGTAAGTTCTCTCTTTGCTGATGATCTAGCAAAGATCTCTAAAGCTTCACGATACAATTTAATTTCATTTATCGTTTGTGATTGCTCTTCACTAGAGAAATACCTTTGCATTCAATCATATCAAACAAACCACCCATAATATTAATTATACGTTCTTCTCTACTATATAAGCAATAAGGATTGAGAAAATAAGCTACTAAGTGGGTCCTTTGAGTAAGATGCTTATCCCATTGTCGATCAATAATATTTATATAAGGCTTGTACAATTTCTCCTTCCCTTTAAAAAGATTTATAATTGTTTTGTGGGCTCTATATATACCATCATATATATACCCCAAAGGTAGTTTCTCATCTGAGTCAACAATCCTCAACAACCTTATAAGTGGAGCCACAATATTTACAATGATCAAACAAGCATCCCGAAATTTATTATCTAGAATAATAGCACAAACTTCTTTTCATTTTTCACTCTTTGATAATTTATTACTTGAAAAGTGTTTACTTGTCACCAAATTTTGAAGTAGTTGCTTATGTTGATAAACACTTTTCAAAGTAATAAATG